>CM021107.1:335075133-335427917 GCA_007115665.2 Sequoiadendron giganteum
CTAACCTCTACCATCAACCCAATACTCTCTACCCTAAACCCTAATCCCTCAACCCTTAATCTCTCAACCTCTATAACCTCTACTCTATATATTGGACCCTCAACCCTAATCCCTCGACCCTATGTACCTTAAACTCTCAATCTTCAACCCTCTACCCTTAAACCCTCTACCCTTTACCCTATACATTAAACACTCAACCCTCAATTCTCAACCCTCAACCCTTAATCGCTCAACCCTCAATCCTTAAACCCTAAACCCTCTACCCCTTACATTGGACCCTAAACCTAATCCTTCAACCATATACCCTCAAAACTATACCCTAAACCCTCTACCCTCAACCAAGTAAACCCTTCAACCCTAAATGCTTAAACCTTAAACCTTCTACCCTATACCCTCAACCAAATACCCTCTACCATCAAACCTATTCCATCAACCCTCAAACCTTAAACTCTAATACCCTAGAAACCATCAACCCTATAGGTCCTCCATCCTAATCCCTCAACCCTATACCCTCAACCCCTATCACTTTCTCTCTATCTATACATCTCACCTCTCCCTCCTTCGCTCCCTCCCACCCTCTCTAATTGTCTCTATGTACCGTCTCCCTCTTTCTGTGTACCTCTTGTTCAATCAATCCCTACCACCCTCTCTCACTCCCTCTCTCTCACACTCCCTCTCACTACCTATCTCTCAAGTATCTCCCTCTCACCCCCCTCACACTCTCAAGTCTCTCCCTTTCCCATCCTACCTACATAACCCTCTCTTTCTCTTTCTCTCTCTCCCTCTCCCTCAATTCTCTCTCTCCCACCCACCTCTCTCTCTCTTCCTCCCTCTATCCCTCCCACCCCCCCTCTCTCTCTCTCCCTCCCTATATCCCTCCCACCCTACCTAGCTAAGTCCCCCTCAATCCAACCCCTTCTCTCCCACTCCCTCTCTTAAACTCTCACTTCGACCCCCTCTCCATCTCTCTAGATTCTCTCTAAATTTTCCCTTCATCTAAAGACATACAAGCATAATACATTTGCACATATAATCTTACATCCATACAAGCATACATACATACATGTACATAACAATATATCAGCATACATTAATATATTAGCATTTTACATAAAGTAAGACATAACGCGAGCACGTTATAACGCGCTCGCATTATGTGCTAGTAGACATGTTCCCCGCAGAAGCAAGAACCATGTCAAAAGTGAGATATAACGCACTCTCGTTATAGCACGCTCGCGTTTTATCTTACTTTGAGAATTATCAAACTTTAAGCTTGGTATTGCCTTGGAATTCCAACCCAAAGGTTTGAAGGGCATTCCCAACGACTAGAGACGTGTTTTTAAAAAATCCACCATATTTCTCATAATCGAGTTCGTGCTCACCGTCAGGATTGCACGTGGTTCAATATCGAAAAAATCGAGCACATGGGTAATGTTGGGTTATCTCTTAGCTATCCAACGATATAATTTTTTTCACTTTCTGAAAATTTTAAGTCTTTCATCCATAATTTATTTTATCTATATGTCTTTTTTTTTGCCAAAAAGCAACGTTTGGTATTTTTTTCGTTATAAATTAACCGTTCATCAATTTTTCAAATAAATTACATTTTTAGAAACTAGACTCCATTCTACAAATTTAAAAAATTAAAAGAAAAACAAATCAATTAGTTTCCAAAATTTGTAGGGGTAGCACGGCCAAAATTCTATTTTCAAGATATGTCCACTTCGCAAATTAGCAAAAAATCAAATATTCATTAAAAAATTATTAGAAAAATCGTGCATCAACTACATACTGCTAGCTAACTTTTGACTGTTGCAATTTTAAAAATACTAAGAAAAAGTTCATCGTATGAGGGTCGTACAGGAGTTGCTATGTTATGTTTTTCTGACAAAAACAACACCAATTTGTGTACGTCCCTCATTTGAACCCCTTAATATCAATCATTTTCAAAATAAATTAGTAGTTTAGAAAGTAGACTCAGAGCACTTGAATCCTTCTTTTCGTTCCATCTCAAAATTTTGAGTCTAAGTATCCTCAATTTCACATCCAAGGTCAATATTTCCTAATTTCAGAAAAAAGTTGTCCACTTAAGTCCCCTTTTTGGGAACCATCTTGGTGCACTTACCCCACTGTAGGAAGCAATTTCCCTTTTACAACATGCATCCTTGGTTTCTTGTAAACTGTAAAATTGTTGCAAGTGTTATGGACAGTTAAAGTTCCAAAATTTATTGCACCATTTTGTTGTAATCAAGCATATATGTTTTCAATGAAAAGAAGAATTTGAAACGTACAACCCACACTATTGTAAAACGCTATACAAGTAACCCACTATTTTACATCATGCAATTATTTTATCCAGTTATTATTGTCAATCACATGAAGATACTGAATTGTAATTTATACCATAACTAACAGTTGTAATTTTTGGAGGTGCCTTTTTTACATTCATATAGTGTAAATAAGAAAATATTTTCAAGACACTCAAACTATTATCCAAATTTTCAGGTTGGAAAACACATGGTGTTATAAACCATGCAACCCACAAACTGTTCTAAAACCCTTTACAAGAAACAACCCTATTGGTTACTCCCCCCCGCCTCAATTTGGTTAACACGGTTTTCCCTCGCTTCTCTATTCTTCTTCAAAGACAACACTTTCTGTTATGCAGACTGTAACAAAAAATTGTATTGAATTTCACATTCATATTTTATAACCCATCACATGCACCAAACATTCCATTTGAATATCGTAATACGTTTCGAAGAGAAGATGCACAAAAAATTTTGCAAGATGGAAAACACACTGGGTTGTCCCACACTTTTCAAATCTTGTTCAATGACAACACTTAGTGTTATGCACATCGTAAGAAGAGAATGTATTGAAAGTAACTTTCATATTTTATAATTGCCCTTGCTTGCAGCAAAAGTTGCACAGAAAAAAAAAAAAAATTTGTAGTATGGAAAACCCAGAGGGTTGTCCCTCACTTCTCAAAAGCTTAAATAATTATGGTTATTAAGAAGCTTTAGGATCATTTAGGTTATATATAATGGGAGCAAGCTAACTCCTGGACAAAATTCACATATGTATATAAAATAGAATATGCCCCCCATATCGCATGGAGAAAAGAGCCGCGAGAGAAGAGGTGGGACCCGCGACGAAAAAGGTTGTCGGATGGAAAGAAAGAATTGACGGCCACACATCTCATCCCGTCTGTTGTTTCCTATCCCGTCATCAGGAAATTGTGTTCATGTTAGCGCCGATGGGTTTTCAAAATAATTGTTCGACGTGGATGGACAAAAAGCCAAAAATGTGGCATTCGAAACCATTATTAGCAAATATCAAAAAGCCCGGACGAGGTCCCATTTTCTCCATTTTTGGACAACAATGTTTTGGTGGATAGCAAGGGCAAGAGTTGCAGGCATGAAAATCTCCTTAAGGTATGTGTATCCACTCTATGTATGTGTCATTTTGTCATTCTTCCATGAACACTGAAGAAACGAACAACTATTCGTTACGGGGTTTTCGTTTTGTGATTTTTTGTTGAGGATTTTTTAATTTTGTTTCCTCCCGTCTGCTGGTTTTGAAAATTTGCGGTTGCCGAATGAAATAGATGACAACCCATCATGGAAATATGAGTGAAATAAATGAATAAGGTCTACAGAGACCACAAAACATTGTGAAAATCAAAATAAGTGAATAAGGTTTACAGAAGGAACTCGCAACGGAAAAGGTTTCCATTTGAATATCATAATACGTTTCGAAGAGAAGATTGACAAAAAATTTGTAGGATGGAAAACACACTGGGTTGTCCCACACTTTTCAAATCTTGTTCAATGACAACAGTTAGTGTTATGCACACCATAAGAAGAGAATGTATTGAAGGTCACCTTCATATTTTATAACTGCCCTTGCTTGCAGCAAAAGTTGCACTTAAAAAAAAGAAAAAGTTGCAGGATGGAAAACCCAGAGGGTTGTCCCTCACTTCTCAGTTCTTCTCGAAAGACAACACTTTTTGTTATGAACACTATAAGAACACGGTATATTAAATTTCACCTTCATATTTTATAACAACCCTTACTTGCACCAAACATTCCATTTCAATACTGTTATACATTTCGAACACAAGATGCACAAAAAAAGTTGCAGGATGGAAAACACACAAGGTTGTCCCCCCACCCCCACCACTGTGACAATATTTCATGACAAATTGGAAAAATTCAAGCATACCTTTCTCATTTCCAAAGAATGCACTTCTCTCCATCATACATGGATGACACCTTTCAACAACACGGAGCTGAGTGAATGAGATTGTGGAAGAGGTGGTGATGTGTGCTTGAGAGAAGAGCTTGTTTTACAAATATTGCAAAGTAGCTTGAAAGATGCCCAGTTGTCATGAAATGTTGACAGGTCTTTTATCTAACGCTTGTATGGGGCATACATAGGTTGATGTTTTCATAGAATTCCAAGGCCAACAATGTGTAATTGCAGGATGGAAAACACTGGGTGTTATTATACCTGCAAACCAAATACCATTTACAAACCCTTCACAAGTAACAACCCAATTCATTAATCACCCCTCAGTTGAATTTGGATGCTTTTATATATCCCACACCTGCAAGTCCACCCCATGCTCTAAAACCTTCACATTTCAACGTGCAGAATGAAAGAACTCACAACACAGTGTTTTCCAACCGCCAATTATTTTCCACATTAAACTGTCCCATCATAGGGTTTTTGCATGTTATGATGCCTCTGACATGCATTCTTCTAGGGATAATAGCGATGTCCAATTGCAAGGCAGAAGCTAATCTCCCTATAAAATATAGTAAAATCAAGCTATTATCCTTGAAAAAACATGTGTTTGAAATGATAACATAATCAGACATAAATGATATCAATTTTCCACAATCCATATTGATTATTGCTAGTTGATTTGTGGATTTGATTGTGTAAGAATTCTTGCATCAGTGTTTCAGATCACACTCTGTGATCCAACATCAGGATGAAGAAGACAACATCAGTCATCATGATGTTGGATCATAGAGTCTCATCTGCAACGTTGATGCAAAAATTCTTACACAATCAAATCCACAAATCAACTAGCAATGATAAGCAGATATGTCGTATCCCTGAAAAAGGGCAATACATTATCATGTGTAAGCCATGTCACAAGGAGATCACGTTCTTTAATTCGGAGCAGGCTATTCTCCCTAAAAAAATGTGTCACATGCATCATAACAGTCATCTTGTTTTCAAAATAATTGTTCGGCATTGATGGACAAAAAGCCCAAAACATGTCATTGAAAACCATTATTTGCAAATAGAAAATTGAGGTGCCTTGAGAATGTAATTAAATTGGAAAATAGTAGGTATTATGATACTTGCAAGGCACAATGTTGCTATAGATGATTTGCAGTGTTGGAAAACACACTGTCCCATTTCACTTAGTTCGTTATGAAGAGTTTTATTTCGTTACTCCAAGAATGTAATGCAGTCCACTTTCAAATTGTGGAACAACTCTTTGATACAGTTCAAATGTCATTTCGATTTCTCTATCTGATTGGAAAAAAGAAAATGCTTGCATTATTTGTAGTGTTGGAAAACACACTGTCTCTTCTCACTTGCAGAGGGTTTTAGAACAGTATATGCATTGCTTATTTCTTAACACCTAGGGTTTTCCAACATGCATTCTTACTAAACAGAAACAATGTCTTCAAGAGATTTTTTAATATAGACATTCTTAATGTATTCAAAATCCCTTTCAAAATTTCTAAGGACTTTTAATTTGGGAAAAAATTGCATTTAAATTTCGATTGTTGTGTTTAAATTTCAGTCGATTGAAAAAAAAAATTGCACAAAATAATTGTGAATGGGAAACACAGTGTTGGATTTGAGTTATTTGAATCTCCCTATTTAAATGTAAAGGGTTGTCTCATGCTGGGTTGCTTGCTTCTTAACACCCATGGTTTTGCAAGATGAAATGTTACAAAATTGTATGAAAGTCTTCCAAATCACAACTTTCATTGTTGTGTTTAAGTTTCAAGTATATAACAAATTGCATGCTTCATAACACATTGAATTTTTCAACCTCCACATCACAACATACCCAAGCCCTTTCTGGTTTTTAAAACAGTATATCTAGGTGTGCACACTATGTAGTGCATATTGGAAAACACAATGTTTTTTGAAGCTTTCCTTTAACTTACACCCAACCTTTGTCTTGTAATAAAAATATGCAAACGTATAGATAGTGTTGTATTTTATCAAATAGCACATCTCTCATTTAAGGGGGACTCTAATAACCCTCAACACATAGTGTGATTCATAGTACACACTTCATTTTGTTTTGCAACAATTCATGTTGGAAAACCCTAGGTGTTAAGAAACAAGCAACCCAAATAGTTTGTAAAACCCTTTGCAACACTATTGGATAGTACCTATCACCTCAATTTGGTCGGTATTCTCCTCCAAGTCATCCATGTGCACTCAAACCTTCTTCTTTCCCTTTCAACGTGCATACTAGAAACAAAACAAATAGTGTTTTCACCTTTCTTTCTCGAAACAGAAAAGGCCCACGTCATTCCCTTCCACTTTTCCCGTGCTAGACAAAAGAAACTTATTGACAAAGCTAACCCGCCCACTTTTTCGCTTGGAAAACAGGCGGGAAAACCCACTTGACGGCGTCATTAACTCCTACCTAACCATCACTTGAACATTTGGTCTCGTCTATCAATTTCGTCACTTTTTCTTTCCATGTATGTTGTTATTCTAATTGCTCTTTTACAATTTATCTATTTGTCTATAATATTTAGGACCAAGTAATGTAGGCCAAATTCTCAATTAAGTTATTCCTATGCATTGGCTTTACGAGTTCTATTTAATACAGTGCATAAAACTATTTCAAGTAATCACTTATTATATCTGCACATCTTTTTGCAGTGTGGCAGTTAGATCAAAACATATTGAAAAAGAGCAAAAATAAGATATAGAAATAGCATTCTACAAAATTGCCATCAAATGTTAAAAACAAACCATTTATAACTTACTAAATATTCTAGAAAAATAGAAAAATTGTAAAAGAAAACTATTACGAAAAAAATTACGAACCACATATAAACTCTTTTGGTGAAAGATTTCAAAGTAGCGCAAAACACTTAAGAATCACATGAAAATGATAGCTAATTGAAAACCCCAACATTTCACAATTTCAAACAAATCGGCACTCCTAAATGCATAGTAAATTTTGGAAATTTAACTATCCACTACACTTGCAATTCAAGCTATGGCAACCAGAATCACCTGTATTTACTATAGAAGGTTCACATCTATTGAAGCATCCTTCTCAATCCACCTGCCCTTGTTTTGTCCAATTTTCTTTCCTGGCCTATATCAACCACTTGGAAGAAAGACAAGTGTTAGCGATAGATTAAATTGGCAAATTAAAGACAATTGGTGTTAGAAATAAAAAAACTTCTTCCAAATTTCTCCAATATACAATTTATATGTTATGTTGAGTGCAAAATGCTAGCTTGCACAAACAATAAACAAACATATTAAACTGTACATCGGGAATTTAATTTCCAATTTAACCTATCACTAACACTAGTATATATATTAGCAATCATATCTACCATTTTTCCATTCTGCTGGAATTGTGAAGCAATGAACGTTCATTCTGGTGGATCAATTCATTTGTTCCAATTAGGAATTAGGAGAAAGCTAACTCGTAAACAAAAAGCACCTATGTATGTAACATGAAATAAAAATGGCATTTCATTTTCCTCATCTGGTTCAACCAAATAAATGCTCGCACTATTTGCAGTGTTGGAAAATACAATGTCTCCATATAAGGTGTTAAGAAACAAGCAACCCAAATAGTATTGTAAAACCCTCTGCAACAGAGAGGAGACAGTGTGTTTTCTAACTATGCAAATAATGAGAGCAATTCATTTGTTCCAATAAGGAGAAAGTTAACTCGTAAACAAAAAGCACCTATTTATTTAACATGAGATCAAAATGGCATTTTATTTTCCTCATCTAATTCAACCAAATAAATGCTCACATTATCTGCATAGTTGGAAAACACATTGTCTCGATATAAGGTGTTAAGAAACAAGCAACCCATATAGTGTTGTAAAACCCTCTGCAACAGAGAGCAGACAGTTTGTTTTCCAACTGTACAAATAATGCGAGCAATTCATTTGTTCCAATCAAGAGAAAGTGGGTCCATAAACAAAAAACACCTAAGTATGTAACATGAGATAAAAATGGCATTTCATTTTCCTCATATGATTTGACCAAATAAATGCTCACATTATTTGCAGTGTTGAAAAAAAACACACTGTCTTGATATAAGGTGTTTAGAAACAAGCAACCCATATAGTGTTGTAAAACCCTCTACAACAGAGAGGAGACAGTGTGTTTCCCAATTGTGCAAATAATGCGAGCAATTCATTTGTTCCAATCAGTAGAAAGCTAACTGATAAACAAAAAGCACCTAAGTATGTAACATGAGATAAAAATGGAATTTCATTTTGATCATTTGATTCGACCAAATAAATGCTCACATTATTTGCAGTGTTGGAAGACATGCTATCTCCATATAAGGTGTTAAGAAAAAAGCAACCCATATAGTGTTGTAGAACACTCTACAACTCATATGAGAGTGTTTTTTTTGTTGGAAATATATGCCTCAACCTCGCGGGCTTGTATCGCTTTTGTCTGGGGGACTTCATGTGTTCAACCTTTTCATTGTCGCCGAGACTCTGTCTGGTCGGCGAGACTCCTGGTGGTGTTCCGGTGATGGCCCGACAGGTCTAGCTTGGTGGTGTTTCTTATCGACTGGCGATCGCTATCGACGGGAGTCTTTGTGTTGTTCATTTGATGGGCCGATGTGGCGAGGTGATCTCATATCGGTGGGTGACATTTCATGTCCCACCGATATGCTGATATGCATTGAGCAATTGAAGTTGGAAAAAGTAGCGAAGAACCTGATCGACGACTGTGGATGCCTTGATCTGATAGTGTCTGTAGCATTCCATGCCATCCTGATGCAAGTACCGCTGAGAACTTTTTGGCTGAGCGGAATTGCTTGTGCGTTCGATGCTTGGCGGTGAGTTAAGCGGTGTGCGCTACAGAAGGATGGTAAGTGAGAGCATTTATGCTGTGTTGGTGGCCCATGGAAACTTGTCAGCATCTCAGGAGTTCCTTGGGGAATATAGTGGATGTCACTTGAGATTCCCTGAAGGAGCTCCAGCGGCTTACACGTGGCTCGATGGGATCCGGGTGTGCTCTAAGCGGAGAGCGGAAGCAGTGGACACATGGCAGCTTCGGAAGCTAGTTCTGGGCGGGCTCAAGGGAATCTTGGAGATTCCCTCTTGGGTGCCCTAGAACTTCCTTGAGTGGCAGTCACGTGGCTTGTGGGACCTGCTAAAACTGGTGGTCGGTGTTTTAATGATAGTGATTGATTTTTTCCCTGGAATGGTTAGCGATGGAGCTCAGGGCGACTGATCTGCAAGCGGCAGACGAATGGTAGTGCGACACATGGTGAAATCTCATTGGTTGATTTTTCATTGTTGTTGCAAATCAATGGCTAGTGACCGAAATCTTGTGCACGTGTCTCGAGGTTTGATCTGAGTGTGAATTGATTGCAGGGTGGCTCGATGTTAGTTGCTAGGGTCGTGCACACAACTCGAGATGGTGAAGCTTGTCGATGGGGTATTATGAGACCCTGATGGCCATTTGGTGGGTATGCGATTTTGATTAGAAGCTGAGAGGTCGGCCTGAGGCCGATGGAATGTCGATTGATGTTGAGCCAAGAGGCAAGGCCGAACGTTGATCGATAGTAAGCCAAAGCTGAGACGCTAAAGATGAAAGCATAGCAAGCCAATAGAGATTAGTACAAAAGATCGAATGATCGATAGATCGATAGATCCATGATCGGTGAGCCTGGTTAGAGATTGAAGAGTGTGTGTTCGAGTGGTATGTGCAGAGCATTGTAACCACGAACACTGAGACACTTGAAACCTGGGTAGATATGAACCTGAGGTGGCCGCTAGGCTGTGCCGGTTGAAAGGTTGGTTGTGCAAATGGGCTAAAGAGCTTAAGAGAACCTTCACTGTATGCCTTGTGAAGACATTGTAATAGTGTAAGGTTGCAAATCTATGTTGTTGTCGGTATTTCTCCAGATGAACAAGATGTAACTCCTGTAATGGCTATGAGCCTGATATTGTATTGTAACTATTTAGTTGTTGAATAATACAATAGCTCTCTCTTTTGGAGTGTAGGGTTTTTTTTACCCGAAAGGGTTTTCCCCATGTAAATTTGTGTGTTCATTTTTTTTTTTGTTCATTGTGTTGAATCTAGTTTAATTTTGCATCTTTTTTTCTCAGAAGGATCAATGGGGGAGAACTAGTCTGCCTGTTTCCACTTTATGGCATAGTTGTTACTACTTCTGGAGTTATTTAGAAATGAAAGTCACTGAGGCACTACTAGTTTTAGATTTTAAATCTGAAATGTTCTCATATGGTAACCCCAACAAGTGGTATCAGAGCTGGTTAAAGTTGGTCAAGGCTTGTTCATGATACCAACAAGTGGTATCAAAGCCTTCTCCTGGTTACCAGAGTTCTGGGTATTTCTCCTATGAGGATTTCTGAGCCTAGCAAGCTTGAGGAAATCTGGAGGAATTGGTTGATGCTTGATCTTTCTAATGAGTAAGAGTTCCTGCTCTTTTGATTCAACATGCAACATGAAAGACATAATAGGTTTTGGGGTTGATCCTATTGTGGCGATGTGGTATGAGGCTCTTGTTTGGCAACAAATGATCCTAATGCAAGGGGTGTGAGTTTATGCTTATGGTTGTGTTGCAGCAAAGCGTGGTTCATACTGGGTGTTTGTGTGAGAGGCTCCCTGATGGTATGGAGTTGCTCGAGTTGTTCTTCCATGGAGTATTGTGCTTGTGCAGGGTGTTTTGACTTAGCACTGAAGGTGTTTTCTCTATTGCCACGATTGCATGAAGGCTATGAAGTTGATCTGGGTGGTCTAAAACTTCTGAATATCTTGGCTCTCTCGCATGCATGTGCATGGTTGTGGTTTTTGGAATTGGTCTAGAGTAGGCCTAGAGTTCCTGTTTACCTGTACCTTGTACTCGCATGTTTCGATTCATGTCTTTGGTTTTGAAGGGTTTTCTGTAGATTTTCCTAAAAAATATATGATGCATATTCATGTGCATTCACTGTTCTAGTTAACCGTGATGGTTGTGTGTAGACTCCTAAGTCGTCCAGATGTGCAATGGATATGGATGTGCATGTGTGTTTTGGAAACACAGTGGTTTTGCAGGTTTTGCACGGTTAAGTAAAACTTGTGGTTTGTGGAGCTGCTCTTAAACTATTTTCTAGACCCTAGCTTTTTCTGGTGTGACTAGATGAGATATTTGCAGTTCGACATCTTTGAGGAGGTGCGATGTCTTCTCTACATGGGAGTTTTGGTATGTGTTTTTCATTCAACATTCTTGTGGTGTTTTCTTGCTGGTTTCCTAGACTATGTTGCTTGGGTTGTGAAAGTGATTGGAAAATTAGATTTGAGCTTGATATGGTGTTTGAGTCATGTTGTCTACATGGGTTTTCTCTTTGAGATCTCAGTTGTGCAGTTTTCAGTGCGATGATAGATTTGTAAGGTTTTTCACTGGTTGCATCTATGAGTTGTGCAATATTGTGGGCTCTTTACCTACATGTTTGTTGTGAGTCAACTCGGAAGTGGACTATCAATATCCATGAGGTTGCTTCAGTGGTGGTGCAGATCTGTTAGCTGGCCTTGTCTATGGCCACTTATGCATTGGTGTAGTTGTTTTGAGATGTGAGGAGGAATGGTGTTTGGGTACCTGGATAGTCGGTTATGTGGACCTATAGCATGTGTATCACGATGTCATGGAAATATTGATACACTGGTTAGTGTAAGCTTTTGACAATGATAATTCGGTTTGCGTGGTTCAAAGACCTTGGTACTGCTCAGCGTTGTTGTCAGATGGACATGTTGTCGTTTGTACCTAGAGGTTTTCAGATCAGCAGATGGTTGGTCATGGTGCTTGGAAAGCTCGATGGCACATTCAATGGGAGCTTTAGCAGTGACTGTGTATTCATCACTTAGTGGTGAATGATCTTCTTTGGTGTTGCAAATGTTTCTATTAGATCTCTTAAACCCTATTGTTGCAGAAGAGATCTTTCACATTTGCATGGGCACTATTTGAGGATGTGTAGCATCCTGGAGCCATGGAGGACTCTTGTGAGTCTTTGGTTGAGGTGTTGGCGGTGCTTGACAGGTGATGTTGGTTTAGAGTTTGTTTTCTTTATGTCATTGTATACTCTTGTTTGCACATTAGATTTTTGTCATGATGCATTGCTCTTGAGACCTTGGTATGTTCGCCTAGAGCATGGGATCTCCTAAGGGGGATGGTAAGATCATGATGTAATGATAAGTTCCTGATTCCTAGGTTTGGAGCTTTGGCAGTGGTCTAGTGTTTCTCTGTGTTTTGAGTGCATTGGTCATGTGCTTGAGAACTTCATGTTCGGTGTAGTAATGCGGATTGGAGTTTAGCATGAGATGATCAGTTGCTGGTGCTCATGGATACATGGAGAAATAGGTGAAGCTGTTGTTACTGTTTATAGTTGAAATTCCAAGTAGCCTACACCTTGGTTGAATGTGAGTTCAACAAAGACCGATAAGGAGATTTTTCTTGGATAAGTCATGGAGGCTGTTGTATCCTGGAGGAGCATCTTTTTCCCTTCGGTCTTCTCGGCAGTGAAGTTCTTCTGAGAGGTATTTTCCCATTATATTTTTCAGATGTGTTTTTTATGCTTGCTTTCATGATATGGATCTTGATTTGCTGTTTAAGTTTTTGGAGGATCCATAGTGAAAGGTGGATAGCATAGTTTATCTTCTGGTGCTTTTGAGAATTGGTAGGAGATAAGAATATAGGCTGGTTTGATCTTCTTTGAGAGGCTTCCCTTTGGGATGTGAAGGAGGTCATACTGGACACAACTAGCATTTAGAAGTGTGTGTAGAAGGGCATGTTTGGTTTGCAGGTTTGCATATCATTGTGGATGTTCCTTGGTACTACATGGTTATGCTCTTCTATGTGTCATGATTGGTGGACTTAGTATGCCTGGATCACTTGTGATGGTGCCTTGTTTTTTGGGATGCTAATGAAGAGATGTGTTGAATGCGCTCATTCCAGTTCTTTGCATTCATCTAGACATTTCCCATGCATTGGGAGCTCCTGGATGTGTTTTGTCTTCTTGACTAGTTGGCACATGGTGCTTGTATTCTGCAGTTGATGGGTGGATATGTGATGGCATGAGTTTATTGATGTGCATACCTTGAAAGTATGGGTGATTGGATGGATTAGCATGAGTTGTGTGTGTTATTTTCAGTCACGTGGGTTTTGATCAGTTGGATGGGGGCAGTCAGTTTTCAGCAATGTGCTAGGCTTTATATGATTTTCACAATAGTTTGTGGTTTGTATAAACCTTATTCACTTATTTTGATTTTCACAATGCTTTGTGGTCTCTGTAAAGCTTATTCAGCTATTTCACTCATATTTCCACAATGGGTTGTCACCTATTTCATTTTCCAACCCCAAATTTTCAAAACCAAAAGACGAGAGGAGACGAAATTAAAAATCCCTCAATAGAAAATCACAAAACAAAAACCCCACAATGAATAGTCATTCCTTTCTTCAGTGTTCATGGAAGAATGGGAAAATGGCACATACACAGAGTGGATATGCATACCTTAAGGATCTCTAAATGCCTACAACTCTTGCCCTTGCGATCCACCAAAACGTCGTTGTCCAAAAATGGAGAAAATGGGACCTCGTCTGGGCTTTTTGATATTTGCTAATAATGGTTTTGAATGCGACATTTTTGGCTTTTTGTCCATCCACGCCGAACAATTATTTTGAAAACCCGTCGGCACTAACACGAACACGATTTCCCAGCGACGGGACATGAGACGGAAGACGGGATGAGACGTTCGGCTGTCAAGTCTTTCCTTCCGTCCGACAACCTTTTCCGTCAAGGGTCCCACCTCTTCCGTTGCGGCTCTTTTCTCCAGGCAGTATGGGGGGCATATCCTATGTTATATACATAGGTGAATTTTGTCTAGGAGTTAGCTTGCTCCAATAACAAGATGAGTGGCACCATATATTTGTATACAAAAATTAATTTGTGGAGAAGTAAAAGCCATTGGTGGGAGGATAAGTAGCTTTTAGTGGCACCATGTTTAGAAGAGATGAGTAGAAGTTTGATTTCTTCAACATTTGCGGTAGCAAAGAGGAGACACCAAAATAAGAATAAAAATGAGTGAAGGAAGTTGCATAGATGGACTTCGTGAATTGTGAGTAGAGGAAATTGTTTATGTATTGAAAAAAACTTATATTGGCAATGAATTCTTAACACAAATGTTATATGCTAAGTTTCTATAATGTATATATGCATTCTTTATCCATGTTTTCATATGAATATTTAAATTTTCCCTATATATTTTATATAGCTATCCCCCGTTGTCCCCAAATTTGACCTGAAAAATCAAAAACTTGGGGACTCGTTCCGTCGTCCCCTACCATCCCCGTCCCAGAAAATTGGGGTAACATTGATATATATGCATATAGAAATATACATATACATATACATACATACATACACACACACACACACACACACACACACACACACATATATATATATATATATATATATATATATATATATATATATATATATATATATTTATATACATACATATATATGGATTTGATGCTTGATTTTTATCGTGCAACATCATGAGTAATGCTTTAGAGGCACACAAGTCCTTGCCCAAGAATATATATATACACGTGCATATGTATGTATACATGTGTATGTATGCTCCTAGCCTCAACCATAAATGATGTAAACTAGGGATCGGCGGATGTTTCTATAAGGACTCCACCGACACCTTTCAAAAAATTAGAGTATTGATGTATATATTATACATATACATGTATATATATGTATGTATATACATGAACACTAATTTTTCAAAAGGTGTCGATAGAGTCCTTATAGCAATATCTGTTGATCCTTGGTTAGCATCATTTATGGTTGAGACTAGGATGATATTTGATCATCGTCGAGCCCCCAAATTTTGCTCTTGGTTAATGAAAACATCCTTGACAAATGCTTTCACAATGGTTTATCTTTTATAAATCCAAGAATTTCACCTCTAATAATGAAATATGAATGCATTCGACAATCCCTATTAATCAATACTCTAGTCTTGAAGACCAACAAAACATAACCATATGTAATGCCCAAAATTTACCCATAGCGCAAAAATACACCTATTTTTTTTTTTAAATGACTCATAACACTCATTAGCAACTAGTCTATGCTTCACATGGTAACTAAACTTAAATGCATTGAATGATGTTGATTCATGCAACGTTGTTGATGACACAACATCTGAGGGTGGGGAGTGGAATAGGCCTCAGTTGGGAGTACAACACATGCACCCTTGCTCAAAGAATAAAATGGTGCTATTGCTAAGACAAAAAGGTTTCAGCAATTCCATTTCGTGGTAATTATACGAGGGTATGGCTTGGCTTACAATTTACCACACTGGCATTTCCCAAAAAGGTTCACGTTTGCAATTTTGTTCGCCTTGGAAATGATATAGATATCAACCATGTCCTAATGCAATTTTACTAACTCATGAGCATATTACTATCATTATTGCTATGCAAATGATAGTTTTCTTAAAACAAAACAAAGATTATATTAATAATACCACTAGTGTTTTTATTAACCCCATTATCTAATGGAAACATTTACTCAATGTTGTTCTTATGTGTACAACTATTGGGGTAGCAATGTACAAGCATTGGAGTATTTCATATTAATAGTTTGTTCTATCACAAATGTAAACAATGAGCACAATAAATACCATGTATTTTCTCATAAAATGTGAAGGATTTTCAAAAAAAATTAGTGTTCAACAAATATTGGTCCATTTATTTTCAAAAAAATTTAGTGTTCAACTATTGGTCCATTTTTTTTTATATAAGTTATATTTTAAATAATTGCGCGTTGTTTTTATAACAACAAATAGTTTTTTTTTTTTGTGTGTGTTCAATTATCGATCCATTTGTGTTAAATATAAAAGCTAGAGATTACAAAGATTTATGGTTTACCAATAGGTAGTTGGTCTATTTAGGTTGCATATAAGTTTTATTTTAAATAAAATATGGTATTCTACAAGCAACAAATGATATTTTTTTGTTCAACTGCTAGGGGTACCATGATGAATTTTTGGTTGAATCTTTAAAAAGTTAAATTTTGGACATTTCTCAGTAGATGTGTTGATGTGGCAAGTTGCATGATGAGTCACACCTACAAACCTTAGCTATAGATAGATAAGAGGCCAATCCACATTTTAAAAAAAATGGTCCTATGATATTCAAGGCTGCAGAATCCCCTCTCCCCTAATTATCCTCATAATAGTTATAACCTTCATAGAGAGTTTATACCATAGTTTGAGGACTCTCTGAGTCTTGGAAAAGACTCTTGGGGCTCCTGAGTCCTAGGACTCGTCGAGTCAACTCGCCAAGGACTCCCAAGCCAAGTCCTAGAGAGTCTAGGCTAGGACTCTTGAGTCCCAACTTAGGACTCTTAGCATCGCCTGGAAATAATGAGTATGAATGTTTAAAACTTATTTTTTGTTTGTTTTTCATTTGAAAATTTGAAACTATGAGTATGAACGATGAAATTTCAAATATTAAGTGTTTGAAGATCATATAACATGTGCAATATTTGAATTATGAGAAATTGATAATCAAATTAGGCTCTTATGTTCTCTAACTCCATTAAATTTTTTTAGTTTTTTTGTAAACCTACGGTTTTCTTCTTTTCCGAGCCCTAGCCGAGTTTTTTGCTGAGTCCCGAGTTCGAGTCCTATTTTGAGCTACCGAGTCTAAGTTTTCCAACTTTGGTTTATACTATTAAGTTGGAGAGAATAATTATTTTATGTAAGTTGTGCATGGATAATATTTATTTAATATACCGATATGCATGTATGCGATATTAATATTCGAGAATCGCATGAACAACAAACTATAATCTAATTTTCATTTTATATAGATAATAATATTATACAATAATAAATACTCTTTACTTCACCTTAATTATATATTATTAAAAATCTAAGAGTTGTGTGGTCACTGAATAAGTACTATTTATTTACCATTATATTCACATGAGCTTAATATTTTCATTGTAACAATGTATGTATATGGCGCTATCATTCTTGTATGGAGCGCCCCAAGAGCATTAATAGGTAGAGTTAGTTATTTCGACTTTCCTTACTAAATTAATTTTCCTATTGATGGCATTAAGGTTATGTATGATATGATTTTGCATACATATAACATTTGTTCTGGGTGCTACTCGAGGGTGATATTAACAATCCCCCAAAACATTAATCTACCCCTAGTTATATTTGCAAGTGTAATTAATATCCACGCTGAATGGAAATCTTACTGTCAAGAGAAATATATGGGGCTATTCCAACGACAAAATTTTAATGATACGCGAATCAGCTTTATGAAATTCAAACGTTTGCCAAAATTCTTGGGTGACGGAAATAAGAGGGAGTAAACCTCCGAATCTTATTATTATTTTTAAAACATTTTCTCAAACTCAAGCGCATAGGCAACAGTAAAGGCGCAGCACTGTGAACCTGCCTAGAACTGTAGACAACATAATGGGGAATCATTCGGGAAGGTTCATGACCTCCCCAGTCACAGAGGCTCTTCCTTCATGCCCTGATTAGAGGGATTTCTAACTATATTGGTATCTCCATTTTCATTGCATTCTATCTTATATCTTCCATGATAATTTTATGATCACTTACTTCCTCATTGGCTTTATGCAGTTCACAGGCAGAAGGGTGTTCATCAGGACCGCCACTCTCCTATAACTCCCCATGCACAGATGCAGAGAAGAGAATAAAAATTAGATATTCTCTTATATTTCTAAACGTCCAATAAGCGTTATGTGCCAGCGGCAAGGGGAGGGATTTCAACCAATGGAGAAATATATTATGCGAGTTTCCTTATCTGACCAGTTTAGTTCGAACTAGAAATCTCATAGGTAAGTTGTATTTTTATTTTTTTTCTGTTAATTCATATGTTGTTTCTTTTTGGTTTCGGGTATGTACAAGAATGTGCAAATCTCTTATTAACTAGTTTACTATTGTGTAAGTATAACCCAGAGCCCCATACTTAAATATACAGGTTACAGGCTTGCATGTAAAACAGAAGTAAAATTGTCATTGCATTCCTATAATGGTGCACGCAGTTCTCTTTCATTTCATTTTGAATAGCAGACATTAATCATCTCCATTATATATGCTCTTCTTACTGGGTTCGATTCATGATTTTGATTAAAGTAGTGCGTTTCCTTAATAACCCTATATAAGAAAATTTGTCTGAACAAACTGAACATAAATGATGTGTAACCATACATTTATCATTCTCTGTTTTCTTGTTCCCAGTGAAGAGCTTGTGTATGTATTAGCTAACCCAGATATTACTTACTTAATTCTTTTTATTCTAAGATAGGATGATACATTTACATCCTGACATATTATCTACTGCAAAATTGAACAAGATGATATAGCTCCATTCATGAATAGAATGCACATTTGGATTTCAAAACAAATAAATAATTTATTTTCAATCAAAGAGAACTTCATGAGGACATCTCATATTTATAAATGCTGCAAGTAAGTGGCAAACAATTAATTTACTTTAAAACAGAAATCTTGTAAACGGAATGCTTAGAGATTCATAAAACAGAATGCATATAGCCTATAAACCTTGGATTATATTCCCTTATAGGACTTGAATGTTTGATTGAGTAATTAGGTCTTCAATCCTTATCTGATTCACTTCAGAGCTGTAACCTGCACACAAGGAAGAGGGAAAAGGGTTGTGTCGTATAGGAGCTTGCCTAAGTCAAACCCTGGTTTGGTATTTCTACCTCCACAATGACTATGATGATGCAAAAGTGAGCTTACCCTCGATCTAACATAGGGTAAATGATAAACAAGTGACAAATTCACAATTGATGCAACTTACCACTCAAATCTGTTTTCTTTGATAGATTGAATTCATTGTACTCGGCACCTTCAAGGAGAATTGGATGCTTGAGTTGAAGTCTTGCAAGTGTTAGTACTCACAAAATAAATGGATATAAAACACAAACAAACTGACATGAAAAAATGATGCATTGCTAACATGATGCTTGAATGAAATAATGCTTATATAATTCTGCAAATTCTGCTCTTGATTGCTTTTTAGGATGCTCAATTATACTCTCAATTGCCTTAGGATTTTTATAGCTCTTATTAGGATTTCAAATGGTGAAAAAGACTTGTATTTATATGCAATTCTTTAATTTCTCGCAAATTAATTACCAAATTGACAAATAACTTTGGATTTATAAATGTTAAAATGTTGACATCGATATAATTGAATTGGGGCCAAAATAGGTCAGACGAGGTTGTTAGACACCCTAGCTCGACTATTTTTGGGGCCTTAATCATTGGTAAATGAACATTAATTCCTTAATCCCAATTCAATCTCTGATTTTTCGAAGATTATTATAAAATGGGTACATTAAAATGGGTCTAGGCACATGAGGGGGAGGTAAACCTTGTGTGAAATTACTAAGGGTGACAATTTATGATTCTAGAGTAATATACACATACATTAATATGTTTGTATATGTATGTATGTATATATATGTATGTGTATGTATATATGTATATTGTTGAACTCTTCTAGAGACTGAGAGGGGGGGTGAATTAGTCTACACAAAAAACTTAACCCCTTCCAAAACTCAAAACTTTCAGCACAAGTCAAACTCCTTTAGCAGATAAAGATAGAACTTTAAGCAGAGTGGTAGTAGAGAAGAATATATCAATTTGATTCTTTATCAATCTCAACAAACTTTATCAATGAAAGATATAGCAATGAACAAATCAACAAGAGAAAGAAATAGAGAAAACACACATGCACAAGGAGACACCAAATTTACGTGGAAAGGCTCACAGCCAAAGGACTAGCAAGAAGGCTGATACAAAAAGAACTTGCAACATTGAAGTACCAACCAACTCCAGGAGCAAGATATAGAGGATCTGATGACATTCATTATCTCAAAGTAGGATACAATAGATTTATAAGAGAATTACAAAGATTGTAAACACAACTCTCTATTGACTGAGGCATTCAAGCTCAATTTGTCTTTCCTTTCACAATCTTTAGCACTATCTTCGTTGGATATTCAATACAACTCGCACACACTTTTTTGCACTTGTAAACTTCTCCATCTTGTTGCATCTGAAATGATCTTGCATTTATAACTATCGCAACATTTTAATTCTTCAATTAGGTCAGCCAAGAAGAGAATAAACAATGAATTTAATTGGTTGGCCACCAAAGCATAATGTGGTCTTATCTAGAGGATAGAGAGGACCAAAAATAATCCTAACAATTCTTTCAATATGATCCAAAATGATTTAGATGTAGGCACGCATCAATCTAAGTCAACATCAAGGAAATGTGTGGATGAAACATTGAAGGGCCCATAAACACTCTCTCAATTTGAATTTACTTGATGCATCCCTAAATAGGATAGGTTAGGACCCAAAACTATCATGACACATCTTCCATTGCTGGGTATCCCTCCAAGCACATGACCCAAGCAAAAGAACAAGCTTTGTTGGACAAATATCCATAAATAGCCTAGAAAACCAACTCAAGACACAATGTGGCACAAAAGTGGCCAATTAGCAACATGCAGATCACATGGGGATGTTCTCTGAACATCCAACAAAAATTTCATACACTTCTTCCTTATTGTCATGCCATCAACAACCACCACAAATCAAACAAGTACAAAAAGCTCTGTTTAGGAAATATAGGATATATAACTGGATGATGTAGCATTAGTAGAACAACTTGTAAACCATTTCAACACTTAAAAATGGAATACAGACATTGCGCATACATTGAGAGCATACTCACCAAGCCACAGGAGTAGAGACATCAATGCGAAGAAATCAGAGCATTTCTCAGACCAATTTGCATGACCAAGAACACTCCCAACCTTCTACAATTCATAGAAGCCTCCTCGGCAACACAGGTGACCTGAAAAGATAGGAGTACAACATACACAGAGCACTAGCATTGAGTACCAAACCACAAGACTAGAACTACAACAACTGAGGAATGCAGAGCATTCTCCGAGATAGACTTCAATGCAACTTCCTAAACTAGAAACACTTAAGCAACTTGCGGAGGCCAAAGCTTCCTTTTAGCAACACATATATTATTAGGAACATCTGGAGAGAGCATAAGACATATAATAGACCTTCAACAACATTTCTCCATGTTATTATTCATGCTTCTAATCCTCATTTGAATAAATCATAGTGAAATCAACTCTGCTAAAAATAATGATGCATTATATGAACTTCAACAACTCTTCTTTGATAAGGCATGACATTCAACCATGAACTCAATCACCAACGTTAGCCCAAATTGAATATAACAAAGACAACCAATGCCAAGGACTATCAACTTATTATTCAAGTGTTGTCAATAGTTTCCAACAATCTCCTTAGTGTTAACATCAATGACAACCATTAGTGTTGACATCGATGACAATAACACAACTATAAATGTTGACATCAATGACAACAATTGCCAACAGTATAAATGTATATACATACATCTATATGCATACATACATATATATGTATATATATGTATGTATGCATACATATATATGTATATGTATACATACATGTATACATGTATATATATACATATATTTGTCTACATATGTATATATGTATATGTATGTATATATGTATTTATGTATATGTGGATAAGTATGTGGGTAAGTGCACCAATCTGTGACATAATTTTGGCTCTTAAGATGCCACATTTTTTTTGAAATCAAGAAAATCTTATTTGCATGAGAAAATGAAGATAGTTACGCTCAAAATTTCAAGATGTGGCAAGAACAAAAGTTGAAGTGCTCTGAGTCTAGTTTCTAAGCTACTATTTTTTTTTGAAATTAATGAAGATTGAGGGTCTCCAAAAGGGGCGGGGGGGCAAAACAGGTCCTGTTTTTATAAAAAAAAATAGCATACTGCTTAAGGGCTACCCTCTTTTTGGTTAACTTTTATTTAGAATTTCAAAAATCCCAATAGTGAGAAATTAGCTAACACCATGTAGTTTATCCTCCTTCTTTTGGATAACTTTTTTAATGAATATATAATATATTTTATGAATTTTCAAAGTGGACACATCCTGAAAAGCTGAAATTTGAACGTGCTCCCCCCCAATTTTTTTGCAAACTAATCGAAAATTGATTTTTTAATTTTTTTCAACATGTGTAGAATGAAGTCTAGTTTCAAAAAATGTAATTTGTTTCATGTTCTAATGAACGTGTAAAAATCTATCATAAACCTAGCACATGTTGGTTTTTGACCAAAAACGAAGGCATTTACAATAGAAGCAATGGATCAAAACCTTAACTAAATCAAAATGAAAAAAGAATTATATCTGTAGATAGCTGAGATAGAGGTTAACGCTATCACAATTTTTTTAATAAAATTGCATTGAAAGATGTGCAAATGAGATGGGGAGCACGGTCGAAAATATGAGAAAATTTAGCAAATCTTGCTAATTAACACATCTAAAGCAGGCCTTTTGGCAAGCGCCAAATGAATCATCACATTTTGACATGCACCAAATTTGGCATGTGCCAAATGTGATGAGTCATTTGGCGAGCACCAAATGGCCTGCTTTGCACATAACTAGATTTTCACTTTCTCTGTCAGGGTCTTATACTTTAAGTTATATTTCATGTATATATAGGCAGGATGTTTGAGAGTGGTTTTAGATCTCTAAGAGTTATAATGCAAATTCTAGTTTTTGGAAGATCTTAAAAATTTCAGACTTAGTCAAATTTCAGTAATCAACATGTCAAATTTCAGTAATCAGGAGGTCAAATTTTAGTACTCAGGAGGTCGAATTTCATCTTTCTCACTCTATCTCACTCATTTTCATCTCTTATTCTCTAGACCTCTCTCTCTCACTATCTCCATCCCTTTATCTAACAATATCTTCCTTGAGCTCAAGAACTATGTCTCTACATGTCCATCTCTCTCCTTCCCTCTCCAATATCTATCTCCCTCCCTCCTTCCCTCTCTACATTTTTCTATCTCTCATCCCTCTCCTTTAATCTCTATATATCTCTCTCTACTCTCTATACCTACCTATCCCTCCCTCCCTCCCTCTCCTCTCTTTCTCTCTCTCTTTGCTTCCCTCGCTCTCTCCTCCCCTCTCTACTCTCTATCTTGTCATTCTCTCTCTCCTTCCCTCTCTAGTTCTCTCTATCTCACTTCTCTCTCCTTCCCTCCCTCCCTCTCTAATTTTCTCTATCTCCCTCTCTCTCTCTCCTTCCCTTTCTACTTCTCTTTATCTCACCTCTCTTTCTCCCCCTCTCTCTCTCCCTCTCTCTTCCTTTCACCCACCTTTGCTCTCTACTTCTCTCTATCTAACCTATCCCTCTATACATCTCTCTCTCTCCCCCCTCCTTCCATCTCAATCTCTCCACCTTCCTCCTTATCTCTCTAATTTTAAGCTCCATCACACATCTCTATCACCTATCTCACTTCTCTCTTTCCCCTTCCCTCTCTACTCTCTTTCTCTCTATCTCACCCCTCTCTCCCTACCTATTCCTCCCTCCTCTCTCTTATCTCTCTCACCTCTTTCTCTCCATCCCTACCTCTTCCTCCCTCTCTCCTTCCCTCTATCTACCTAGACCTCTCTCTATTTTTGTCTCACCTCTCTCTCCATCCCTACCTCTCCCTATGTCTCTCCTTTCATATCTACTTCTCTCTACCTAGTTGTCCCTCTATACCTATTTCTCTCTCCCTCCTTGCCTCCTCTCTCTCAATATCTCCACCTTATTTCCCTCTCTAATTCTCTCTCTATCACCTCTCTCTATCTCTCTCCTCCCTCTCTACTCTCTCTATCTCTCCCTCCCTCCCCCTCTTTCTATCTCTCTTTTCCCTCTCTCTACCTATATAATCTCTCCTATCTATCTCAACTATCCATCTTTACCTATCCCTCCCTCCTCTCTCTCTTCCACCAAAATTTACTCTACATCTCTCTATCTAGCCTACCCCTATATACCTCTTTTTCTCTCCCTCTCTCTTTCCCTCTCTCAATCTATCTACCTTCCTCATTACACCTCTACTTATCTCTCTCCCCCTCCCCTCTTTGCTTTCTTTCTCTCTATCTCACCTCTCTCTCCACAATTTCCCTCCCTCCCTCCTCTCTCTCTATCTCACCTATCTCTCCCTCCCTACCTCTTATTCCCTCTCTCCTCCATTCTCTACTTCCCTTTATCTCCCCCTCCCTCTCCTTACCTACCTCTCTCTCTCTATTTCACTCTCTCACCTCTCTCTAAATCCTTATCTCTCCCTTGATCCCTACCTCTCCATCCATCTCTCCTTCCCTCTCCACTTCTCTATATCTCCCTTTACTCTCTCTACCTAACTCTTTCTCTCTCCATCCCTACCTCTCCCTCCAACTCTCCTTACCTCTCTACTTCTCTCTACCTACCTATCCCTCTATACCCCATTCTCTCTTTCTCCCTCTCTCCATCCTTCCCTCTCTCAATCTATCCACCTTCATTCTTCTCTCTCTAACTTCTCCCTCCTTCCCCTCTCTCCTTCCCTCTCTATTCTATCTCTATCTCAACTCTCTCTACCTACATATATATCCCTCCCTCATCTCTCTCTCTCTCTCCTACCCCCTCTCCCTCTCCCAAGTCTCTATCTCTCTCCCCTCTATCCTTAACCCTTAAAACCCTCTACCCTCTACCATAAACCATCTACCCTCTATCTTTCTCCCATTATCTCTCTCTATCTCATGTCTCTCCCTCATACTCCCTATCCCTATCTCAAGTCTCTCTCTCTCACTCACTCACTCACTCGTATATTTTTCCACTCTACCCTTAGCCCTCTACTCTTAACCCTTAAACCCTTAAACCCTCTACCCTCTATCTCTCTCCCACTCGCTCCCTTTCTCTCTCAAGACTCTCCCTCCTATACCCTCTCCCTCTCTCAGGTCTCTCTCTCTCTCACTCACTCCCTCTATCTCTTTCCCATCTACCCTTAACCCTAAACCCTTAAACTATCTACCCATTATCTCTCTCTCACTCCTTCCCTCCCTCCCTCCCTATATCTCAAGTCTCTCCCTCCTACCCCCTCTCCCTCTCTTAGGTCTCTCACTCACTCACTCACTCACTCCCTATATCTCTCTCTCCTTTACCCTTAACTCTAAACATTAAACCCTTAACCCTTAAACCCTTAAACACTCTACCCTCTACCCTTAACTCTACCCTCTACTTCTCTTTATCTCCTCTCACCTCTATCTACCTAGACCTCTCTTTATTTTTTTCTCACCTCTCTCTCCATCCCTGCCTCTCCCTCTATCTCTGATTTCATATCTACGTATCTCTACCTATTTGTACCTCTATACCTATTTATCTCTCCCTCCTTGCCTCCGCTCTCTCAATATCTCTCTCTCTCTACCCTTAACCTAAACCCTAAACACTTAAAACCCTCTACCCTCTACACTCTATCTCTCTCCCACTCCCTCTCCCTCTCTCTCTCAATTCTCTCCCTCCTGTTGGGTCTCAAAAATGTAGGTTTGAACCATGAGAGGTTGCCAAGCTCTCACAACGCTTTTGGCCAACTAACAAGGCCAATTGATGCAATTGTACCTTCTTCTCTTCAGGCTCTGCAAAACCTAAGCGGGTGCACCTATATCTATGTTTCAGATTTAAGATTTGTTTCCTAGTTGATCAATCTATCCACAATGGCAAAGGGAAGTGGATAGATAAAATTACTACACCTACTCCTACTTCTACTGCACAAAGAAAATTTTGTACATTATTTCCATCCCAGTCCCTTCTCGAGAAAATTCTAACTCCTACAGTCTAACTACTACTTTCTTTTTCTACTTGTCCCCTGATTTTTTGAAATATATATACATTACATAACCAAGGGTCATGACCCTTCACTTTCTATTACAACTATTTGAATTTTATGACAAAGATTTAAAATATTTAATTAGATTGCCTTTCGGAAAATTAAATATTTTTAACTATATCATCGCTTTGATTTTTCCCTTTATATCCTTTCCCACCCTTTAAATTTCATTTTATCTGCTCCTTTATTTTTATCTTCCCGTGGCCTTATTATCTTTATTGTTATCGCTTTACCGTGGGCTTGACTTTTCTTCATGCGTTATCGTGGTGTCATTTTTATTCCCCATGTTTATTGCCTCAATGAGCCTTTACCGCGCTACCGCGGTCACTGGGATGACTACCAGTGGTACCGCGGTAGCCACCCTTAATCGCCAGTGCCAACCATTAACCACTCTCTGCTGTCCTCCATTGACTACCTTCGTTGACCGCTACCGTTACTGCGGTCACCGCGATTTGTGGTTTAACCATGCACGGTACCACAATAACCGCTTTGACCGACATCACTATGGTTTTCTCACTCCCACCGCACTACCACGGTCACCGTCCTGACTTCTAGTGGTACCGCAGTAGCCACTCTGCAAACTACTGGCCGCATTCATTGACCGCCCACTAACTGTCCACTGTCACCCTTTGCCAACTGCTACCTATTTACCATGCGTGGTGGTGCGGTAAACATCTCATGCCTACTTTGTTAGCTGCTACCCGACCATTCCGGTATAGCAGTAAGGTTTAATGTGACTCCCCCAAACAATTACTACCATACCATGGGCCCCCATGTATGAGGCCGTGGTTGGGCAGTAAATAATATATATAGAGTGATTTTTTAAGGGATCGATAGTGATATAAAGTATATGAGCATTTTTTGGAAAGAGGAAAACTGAATTTTATATGGAAAGATAGGAAATGATAGGTCTAGATGGAAAAACCTTAGGGTTTTTTTATGAAAATAGTGGAAAATCACTTAAGTTTCTTATGTAAATTTTGGGTTCTAACACCTCCTACCCCCTCTCCCTCTCTCAAGTCTCTCTCACTCACTCACTCCTTCTATGTCTCTCCCCTCTACCCTTATCCCTCTACCCTTAACCCTTAAACCCTCTACCCTCTACCCTCAACCCAATAGCCTCAACCCTAATCCCTCAACCCTTAAACCCTTAAAACCAATTAAACTCTCTACCCTAATCCCTCAACCCTTAAACCCTTAAAACCAATTAAACTCTCTACCCTAATCCCTCAACCCTTAACCCTTAAACCCTCATCCCTCAACCCTCTACCTTCAATCAGGGAACCCTTAACCCTAAAACCTCAACCCCTATACCTTGTACCCTATATGTTGGACCTTGAACGCTAATCCATCAACCCTATACCCTCAACCATCTACCCTCATCCTTAAACTCTTGAAGTGGGTAAAGAGAGGGAGAGGGGAGATAAAGATAAATATAGAGGGAAGGATATGTAGAGAGAGATGATAGATAGAGAGAAGTGGAGGGATGGTGGGAGAGGAAAGGAGGAGATAGCGGTGAGTGTCTATGAGAGGGAGAGAGAGTGAGAGGAGAGAAAATGAGGGGATAGAGGAAGGAGGAGAGAGAGAAATAGATTAAGAGGGAAGGGGGGAGAGATATAGAGTAGAGAGAGAAAGAGAGTAAGAGAGAAAGATGGGTGAGGGAGAGAGTGGTAGGTAGTGGAGTGAGAGGTAGGTAGAGAGGTAAGGAGAGAGGGATGGATAGGAGGGAGAGAGGGAAGGAGGGAGAGTGAGATGGAGAGAGTGGTGAGATAGAGAGTAGAGAGGTAAGGAGAGAATGGGAAATACAGATAAAGAGAGAGAGGGAGGTTGGAGGGAGGGAGAGGTAGAAAGGGATAAGTGAGACATAAAGAGGGAATGAGGGAAAGTGGGATAGAGAGAGAATGGTGATTTAGAGAGGAGGGAGTGAGAGGGAAGGAGGGAAACTGGGAGAGAGGGAATGGTGATTTAGAGAGGAGGGGGTGATAGGTAGAGATAGAGAGGAGAGAGTGAGAGAGAAAGAGAGGGATAGAGAGACAAAGAGAGAGGTAGGTAGAGGAAGGGAGAGGAGAGATAGAGAGTAGAGAGGGAAAGAGGTAGGGAAGGAGGCATAAGTGAGATAGAGAGGGATGGAGAGAGAGAGTGATGGAGGGAGAGGTATGTATAGAGAGGAAAAGCGAGAGGAGAGATAAAGAGTACAGAGGGGAGGGAGATAGATGTGTGTGTGTGAGTGAGAGAGAGATAATGGTGAGATAGAGAAAAAGATCGATTGAGAGAGAAAGAGGGGGAGGGAGGGAGGGACAATAGTGAGAGAGATTGGGAGGAGAGACAAAATGAAGTGGAGGGATAGGTAAAGATGGATAGTTGAGATAGATAGAAGGAGAGAGATATAGGTAGAGAGAGGGAAAAGAGATATAGAAAGAGGGGGAGAGAGAGAGGAGAGATAGAAAGAGGGGAGGGAGGGAGAGATAGACAGAGTAGAGAGGGAGGAGAGAGATTGAGAGAGGTGATAGAGAGAATTAGAGAGGGAAATAAGGTGGAGATATTGAGAGAGACGAGGCAAGGAGCGAGAGAGAAATAGGTATAGAGGGAAAACTAGGTAGAGAGAAGTAGATATGAAAGGAGAGATATAGGGAGAGGTAGGGATGGAGAGAGAGGTGAGACAAAAATAGAGAGAGGTCTAGGTGGAGAGATGTGTGACGGAGCTGAAAAGTAGAGAGATAAGGAGGAACGTGGAGAGATTGCGGGGGAAGGAGGGGGGAGAGAGAAAGATGTATAGAGAGATAGGTTAGATAGCAAGAAGTAGAGAGAAAAGGTGGGTGAAAGGAAGAGAGGAAGAGAGAGAGGGGGAGAAAGAGAGGTGAGATAGAGAGAAGTATAAAGGGAAGGAGAGAGAGGGGGATATGTCTCTCCTTCCCATCCTATCTCCCTCTTTCTCTCTCTCGAGTATCTTCATCCTACCCCATCTTCCTCTCTCTTTGTCAAGTCTCCCCTCCTATACCCTCTCCCTCTCACAGTGACTCCCTCCCTCTCTCCCTCTCTCTCCCTCTCCCTATGCCTCTCTCTCAAGCATGTCCCTACCATCACCTCTCCCTCTCTCTCTCAAGTAGAGGGTTTAGGGATTAAGGGTTAAGGATTGAGGGTTGAGGGATTAAGAGGGTATGGGGGTTGAAGGATTAGGGTATAAGGGTTAAGGGTTGGAGGTTGAGGTATTAAGAGGGTATAGGGGTTGAGGGATTAGGGTTTAAGGGTTGAGGGATTAATAGGGTATGGGGCTTGATGGATTAGGGTTTAAGGGTTAAGGGTTGAGGGTTGAGAGATTAAGAGGGTATAGGGGTTGAGGGATTAGGGTTTAAGGATTGAGGGTTGAGGGTTGAGGGATTAGGGTCTAATGGTTGAGGTTTGATGGATTAAGAGGGTATAGGGGTTGAGGGATTAGGGTTTAAGGGTTGAGGGTTGAGGGACTAGGGTTTAAGGGTTGAGGGTTGAGGGTTGAGGGATTAAGAGGGTATAGGGGTTGAGGGATTAGGGGTTAAGGGTTGAGGGTTGAGGGATTAAGAGGGTATAGGGGTTGAGGGATTAGGGTTTAAGGGTTGAGGGTTGAGGTATAAGGGTTGATGGATTAGGCCTCACTTATCTCACAATCCCTCTTAGTCAGGCCTCACTTACCTCCCACCCTACTTTCTTAGGTCTCTCCGTCCCACCCCCTTTCTCCCACTTTGACTCCCTCTCCTTCTCTCTGGTGTCTCCCTCCCAGCCTCTCTCTTAGGTTTCTCCATCCCACATTCTCTCCCTCCCCCCTCTCTCTCTCCCACTCCCTCTCTCTCACTCCCTCTATCTCTCTCCCACTTTGTGTCTCTCCCTCTCTGAAGTCGCTCCCTCTCTTTCTCAAGACTCTCCCTCCTATCCCCTCTCCCTCTCTCAGGTATCTCTCTCTCTCACTCACTCCCTCTATCTCTCTCCCCTCTACCCTTAACCTTAAACCCTTAACCCTTAAACTCTAAACCCTTAAAACCTCTACCCTTTATCTCTCTCACTCCCTCCCTCCCTCCCTCCCTATTTGTCAAGTCTCTCCCTCCTACCCCCTCTCCCTCTCTCAGGTCTCTCACTCACTCACTCACTCACTCCCTATATCTCTCACTCCTTGTATCTCTCCCATCCCTCTATCTCTCACTCCCTCTCTCCTACTCTCTTAGGTATCTCCTTCCCACCCCCTATCTCCCACTTTTTCTCCCTCTCCTTCTCTCTCAGGTGTCTCCCTCCCAACCTCTCTCCCTCTCCCTCTCTCTTAGGTTTCTCCCTCCCACCCCTCTCCCTCCCTCTCTCTCTCAAGAATCTCCCTCCATCTCTCCCTCCCTCCATCCCACATTCTCTTCCCTAATCCCTCAACCCTATACCCTCAACCCTTAAAACCTTGAACACTCAACCCTATACCCTAAACCCTAAACCCTCAACCCTTAAATCCTAAACCTCTAAACCCTCTACCCTTAACCCTCCCTTCCTCTATCTCTCTCCCACTCCCTCCCTCTCTCTCTCTTTCAAGTCTCTCCATCCCACCCCCTCTCCCTCTCTTAGGTCTCTCTCTCACTCACTCAATCCATCTATCTCTCTCCCATCTCCCTTAAACCCTATACCCTCAAACCAATACCCTAAACCATCAACCCTATAGGTCCTCAACCCTATACCTTCAATTCTCAACCATCTACTGTATACATTGGAACCTCAACCCTCATCTATCTTTGTCCCTCCCTCCTCTTCTCTCCTTATCTCTATCTCACTTCTCCCTCCATCTCTCCCTCCATTGTAAAGAACTTGATCAGTGCATATGAGAGCATGGGTTCCACCTCACGCACAAAGGATAGTTGTGCCACACGATGTGTGATGAAAACAACACTGTTAAGCAGTCAAACAAGGAACAAGGTGAACCTTACAAAGGCAAGTAAGTCTTTGAAAATAAGTAGATCATCTCTAATGAGAGCCAAAGGAAGGTGTGAAAGAGTGGAGGATCCAAATAGCAATGAGTTATGGGCATTTTCGGGTAGAGTGCCACGGAAAGACACAAGAATTGCTCAAGGCTTGAGATCTTTAATTGTGAATTATTGGAAGGACAACACAAGGACCTCTCCTAATCAAAGAGATGTTGTAAGAAGGATAATTGGTAGTATAAACCATGAGCCACATCCAATGCATTATTTGGATACCACTCAAACCCAATTTTTTGCTGATTTTGTACAAAAGTTTCCTCGAATTAAAATATGTCAAAGGTATTTTGAAACGCTAAAGACTTTTTATGTCAAAATAAATTACACACACACTACTTGTTGTTGTAGGGTTCATATCGAGTTTTCTAATCATTATGATGTTTATTGACATATATGTGTAGATATGCATACTGACAATGTTTTGCAGGAATGTAACATAATGCCTCCACCTAAATCATCAAAGAAATTTTTGTCTTCCATTTTATGTGAAAGAGAGGATGGTCAATTTTTTTACAAAAACTCATGTTTGGATGGCACATGTGATCATTGTGGTGGCATGCAACATTTTCCAATTTTCCAACACATGGCTAGTACACACACAATTGGAGACAAAATTGTGGAATTTGGAAAATATACGACAGTGGCATACAATCTAAAAGATGGGAAAGAAGAAAAGAAGTGTGAATTGGTCAGTGATAAGATTCCAGTGTATCAGTTTATGGGAATTTTTTGTGATTGGATGGTTTATGATTGTGCAATGCATACACACAGAGCACAATGGTTGGACTCATAGTTCAAGTTATGCAAGGACACATTTCCACTTCGTCATATCATTTCAGTTGTCGACTTCACTAAGAACTACACACTACAACAACAGAATGAGGTGCAATCATAGTACTACAACTTTGTGCAGGTTGCTATATTTTTACATATAGCATTCATTCATGCAAATGATAGTACAAAGGAAAATAAGAAAGTATTGAGGGAGTATCACTTTTATAGCAGTGATGATCGCACACATTCTACAGAGTTTGTTCAAGGTAGCTTTCATATGTTCTATGTCGATCTAGCTAGTAGGGGCATATCATTTAGTCAGCATATCATATGGTCAGATAATTGTACATCACAATTCAAGAACACCAAAATGTTTTACTGGTTGAGCAGGATGCATAGGATTAGTGGTGTTCAACATATGTGGAACTTCTCAGAGGCCAGGCATGGAAAGGGGGAGCATGATGGAGCAGGTGCATGTATCAAAAGAGCCCTAGCACGAGAAGAGTTAAAGTACACAAATAGTGTAAAGTTGACAGATGCAAGATCAATTATCCAGTGGTGCAATGGTTCAATGGGTCCAGGTAGTGAAGGCAATTCTTTAGTTCGTAGATTTTTTCATTTAGTAGATGATACTAACATTGCAAAATATGAGGATTGTTGTACACTAACAGGATCGAGCGAGCTACACTCTTTTAGAAGCTCCAATGAAGGTACATGGACTATCCATACAAGGAAGATGGCATGCTTTTGTTATGCATGTACACTTCAATCATGGAATGATTGCAAGTCAACAGAGTAGGTTGATGAATGGTCTGTAAGAAGTCTAACCCCACTTCACACTTATCAGCTCTTGACGGCTCTACAAATCATGGAGATACAATCATCCATTGACTTTGATCATGTATCAAACCTACTAGAACTAGGTGATATATCTTACTTACAAGTTTTATTATGTTGCTCAGTAAATAAATCTAACAAGATGAACATATTGATGCAGGGCACGTTTATGTGGTGATTGTAGATGAAGACAATGAAGAGGGTACAGATTATTACCTGTGTCGTTGTATTGAGGCCAAAAAGAAATTGGATTCCCCAGTTATAGATGGAGAAAACATAGAATATCCTACAGGTTCGGTGGTTGTTACTGGAACATGGCTTCAAAGGTATCTAGTTAAGAATGTTGTAGTTTGGTTGTTTGAGGACTTTGACACGCATCGGAAAATCCTTCACTATTCAAACCTTTTCGTCACCACCAACATTCATTTGATCAAATATAAGGGTAAACCTACGAACAAGAACTTGTGGAAAGTGTGTGAGTCTGACCACAAGGCAATACTCGACATAATAAAGACTAGAGTAGACCCAGATGGTTCCCTGGATTGATTTGTAAGTATGCACATTGAATTTGTAAAGCCATGTTATTGATCACTCTTTTGGACCAACACCTTGGAATAAGGCTTTTTCACGATTACTGTTTGATGTCATATGCATTTACGACTGTCATTGATCCTTTTCTGATTGTGACTATTGGTGATACTGAAGTTTGTCAAAGTATATAAGAAAACAACAAAATCGGTTGCTAGTGCAAGTGTTCGGTGGTATGAGAAACATCGGTTGCTGGTGCATTTTCTAGTTGTCAATCTTCTCTTTCTTTTCCATCTCCTAGATTTATCGGATTCTTATATGCTACACGTTTTATGTTAAGCCTCTCAGTGATATATTTGAAATTTATACATAGGGTCATTGAGAGATGATAAAGTAGCGAAGGGGCACATCACCATTTTAGGACCTTCAATCGACCTCCTTACCTAGCATGCATGAAGGTGATAGTAGGTCTCATCAGCTGTATGACTGACATTATTTAGTTATTGCTCTTTTAATGATTTTTATGTGAGTCTATATCTAAGATTAAGAGGCTTTTGCAGGTTTTTTGTGGACCAAATTCCTATGATACTACACAACCACAGAGAGGCTACTACCCATGTGTTTCATAGGGAGTAGGGGATGTACATGTTTTGAACCATTTTGGAATGCAAATAGTTGGGCCAGCTGAGGTGGAATGGAAAAATGAAACTGGGCAGTAACTCCTTTTGTCCTTTTCTCAAGTACAATATATTTCATGATTTGTGTTGGAAATGGGAGGATTATTTCCTTGCATGTATTGCTACAAGTATTGACAAATGGGAAGATTTTTAAGATGTTCTTCCATCACTATTGTAATATTTTTCATTGACTTACTATATTTTTTGAAGACTCTACATTCATAAGGACCTATTGTTGCATACACAACCATAGTTCTTGGAGTCTTGAGACACTGACTGACATAGACTTGATAGTCATAGGACATTGATTGTGGTGAGTGAATCTGATTGTCAAGCACTTTATAATCATACACTCACTATACTTAACAACTGATCACCACTCATTTCTAATATGTCCTTTTCATTTGCACATTGCCATGTACAGTGACCGTTCATAGTTCCCTTGTGTTCATACATTCATGATGCTTGTCTTAATGAATAACCTTCCTTTAAAATCTATTGTCCTTTGATGAAGTGACAAGGTAGGGGCAGCATATGCCTCAAAGAAATCGATGCAACCTAGGTCATCTCTAACATACCTTAGGGTATGACATTCAACAAAATAACTACTATGGTTCAACCGACTCGATCCCTTAAGGGTGCAAAGTGCAAAAGGGCAACAATATTTGATAGGGTATTACTCGTAAAATGTGGTGATTGCAAAATCTCTATCTAAACCTACGAGATCATGTTGGACCCCTCTACAATAACCTCTCTCGGTTATTGCTATCTCGGAGGAATTTTCCTGTGGTGGCGAATTTTCACACAGGGAAAGAGTTGTCAAATGCAAGTAGTTGAAAGTTGCAAAGTGGAGCAAATTTCGTTCCGCAGCTCGTGTGACAAAACAAACTATTCCAATGCATTTGGGTGGGTACGTTTACACTAGGCATGGTCCTCTTTTGCACCTAAACACGTGGAATCACTCTGAGCTACGTTCAACCGGATCGATCCCTTAAGGGTCCAAAGTGCAAAATGACTGTGAAATTCAGCATGCTATTACTCATATACTGTGATGCTTAGAAAATTATCATCTGATCCTACAAGATCGTGTTGGGCCCATCTACAATAACCTCTCTCATTTTTCACTATCTCAGAGGCATTTTCCTGTGTTGGCGAATTTTCACTCGGGGAAAAAGTTGTCAAATGCAAGTAGTTGAAAGTTGCAAAGTGGTGCAACTTTTGTTCTGCAGCTCATGTGACCAAACGGACTATTCCAATGCATCCGGGTGGGTACATTTACGCTAGGCATGGTCCTCTTTTGCACCCAAACATGCAGAATCGCTCCGAGCTACGTTCAACCGGATCAATCCCTTAAGGGTCCAAAGTGCAAAATGGTTGTGAACTTCAGCATGCGATTACTCGGACACCGTGATGCTTAGAAACTTCTCGTCTAATCCTATGGGATCATGTTGGGCCCCTCTACAATAACCTTGCTCGGTTTTCGCTATCTTAGAGGATTTTTCCTATGGTGGCGAATTTTCACTCAAGGAAAAAGTTGTCAAATGCAAGTAGTTGAAAGTTGCAAAGTGGTGCAACTTTCGTTTTGCAGCTCGTGTGACCAAAAAAATTGTTCCAATGCATCCGATTGGGTATGTTTATGCTATTCATGGTCCTCTTTCACACCTAAACACGCGGAATCGCTCTGAGCTACGTTCAACCGAATTGATCCCTTAAGGGTCCAAAGTGCAAAATGATTGCAAAATTCAGCATGCTATTACTCGAACACCGTGACTCTTAGAAACTTCTCGTCTGATCCTACAAGATCATGTTGGGCCCATCTACAATAACCTCTCTTGTTTTTAGCTATCTTGAAGGAATTTTCCTATGTTGGCAAATTTTCACTCGGGGAAGAAGTTGTCAAATGCAAGTAGTTGAAAGTTGCAAAGTGGTGCAACTTTCGTTCTGCAACTCGTGTGACCAAATGGGTTGTTCCAACACATCCGAATAGGTGTTTTTATGCTAGGCATTGTCCTCTTTTACACCTAAACACGTGGAATCGCTCTGAGCTACGTTCAACCGGATCGATCCCTTAAGGGTCCAAAGTGCAAAATGGCTGTGAACTTCAACATGCTATTAGTCAGACATCGTGATGCTTAGAAACTTCTCATTTGATCCTATGGGATCATGTTGGGCCCCTCTACAATAACCTTGCTTGGTTTTCGCTATCTCGGAGGCTTTTTCCTATAGTGGCGAATTTTCACTCGAGGAAAAAGTTGTCAAATGCAAGTAGTTGAGGCATATTATCAAACAATTCACTGCCTTGTCTATGGCTTGTCACGGCATTCCATCACCATGAGACCACTTTTCTTTGAGGAATTTTTTCAAAAATGTCAATGGCTTTTCTATGCTATTGCTTACTATTATGCTTTCATATATTTTTTCCAAGCATCCATAGCTTGTTCGAAAGCATCTGTTTTAGGCTTTTAGCCATAGCAAGAAGGCAATGAACTATTTGATAAAATGCTTTGGTAGACATATATGAAAAATGTCGTAGCATAGACAAGGGAATGAACTATTTGAAAAAATGCCTCAAAGAAATGTGGTCTCATGGAATGCCATGACAAGCTAAAGCAATTGGCAGCTGCTCCTAGTTATTAGTTATGCAATGTGAAGTAATTGCATAACTGCTTAGGTTGACTTTGTCAAAAGCTATATTGTAATTGAAATTTTGTCATCTATCAGCATCTAGTTATTCGTTATGCAATGTGAAGTGATGCTTTGAGTTTGAAAGATGTGCAATGCATGAATAAAAACTACAAAAATCTATTTTCTACATTTCATTAGTTAAACTCTTTATTTTATTTTCTCTCTATATCTCTATGCTATGGAAATGCCTTTCGATTTCAAAAAAGATAGTTTTTATCTCTTGTTATACAATTTTTTATGTTTTTTTATCTCTTGTTATAAAAAGGAGCAGATATACAATGTTAAAGAAGAGTGAAAGCACAACTAAATTTATCATTTCAAAGCAATTTTTTTGATGCATTTTTTCAAACAGTTCACTGCCTTCTCTATGCTATTGCTTACTATTATGCTTTTGATATATTTTTCGAAGCATCCATAGCTTGTTCAAAATCACTTGTTTTAGGATTTTACCCATAGCAACAAGGCAATGAACTGTTTGAGAAGATGCTTTGGTAGACATGTATGAAAAATGTGGTAACATAGACAAGGCAAGGAACTATTTGAAAAAATATCTCAAAGAAATTTGGTCTCATAGAATCCCATGATAAGAAAATGCAATTGGCAGTTGCTCCTAGTTATTAGTTATGCAATGTGAAGAAATTGCATAACTTCTTAGGTTGACTTTGTTCAAACTATATTGTAATTAAATTTTTGGCATCTAACAGCATCTACTTATTAGTTATGCAAAGTGAAGTAATGCTTTGACTTTGAAAGATGTGCAATGCAATGTAATCAATGACATGAATATAAACTACAAAAACCTATTTTTTATAATTCATTAGTTAAAATATTTATTGTATTTGCTCTCTATATTTATATATGCTATGTAAATACCTTGCAATTGTATTTAAAAGGCTTAATAGGTCAGTTAGGTGGTATTTGCAAAATCAAGTTGTGAATGAATGGTAATTAAGAGAAAAATTGGCAAATTGTCATCTTAGAAGTCTAACAAAGGGTGGTTATGGTGGTTGATCGGCTCAAGGGGTAGTTGGAAGGTGGTATCAAGATATATTTTTGTAATACCCCGAGTTGAGGGTTGATTTTGTTCAATTTCTAATAAGAAAATATACTTGAAAATGTTGATCACTGGTTTTCTTTGTTTTCCTGAATTTTCTTTGCCTTGCATAGGCCCATACAAGTCTATCATGACTTGAGGCTTTGGATACTTGATGGCATATGTGTTTACTCTCTTTGAATCTATTCTAAAGGTTTAAATCCACCGTTGGTGTGTGTAGGATCAGCAAACTTGGTTACTGCTTTGTTTTCTATGTTAGGGGTTTTGAGGGCAACACCATGACACATTATCCAATCCACCTATTGTTTTGACCTTGTTTCTTAGTGGATTGGCCTATACCATGATTATTTTGGTGTATGAATACTTTGGAGGTCGAGAGAATGAATAAAATCAGTGGGGTGTGAAGTTCTAATGCTATTCAGGGGTGTTTCCACCATGAAAGTAAGGAACCCAAGTACTGAATCTGAGAAATACTAAAAGGAATGGGATTGTGAGTGTCCTTTAAGTTAGGGAAGAGGTATTTTTGGGTTTTTGGACCTTTGGAAGGATTGGGGGAGGTATGGAGTTATGAGTTTCTTTAAAACCCTTGTTTTTGTGAAGGTTTAAGACAGTTTGTGAGTAGAGGAATAGAAAAAGTTCTTGGGGCTCTTAAAATGGGAGAATCCTAAGTTTGGTGAGAATCCCTAAGAATTTTTAAAGTTTCCTTGGTTTGGAGGTGAGTTTCTGAGGGGGTTCCTTTGGAAATTAGGCCTAATTGTGAAGCCTAGAGTGAGGGAGGTGTATTGAAAGTTCATGTTGGTCCAAAAGAGTCACTATTGGTATTGGCATATGTTGTGTAACCCTAAAAAGGGTATCTTAATCCACCTTTAAATGGTCAGGTGTTTTGGAAACGTTGGGAGAAATTAGGCTTGGACTGGGTTTTGAGTTTGGTGTAGGAGCACCTACACCACATCATCAAAATTTTTATTTGAATACATAAATAGAGAAATTTTAGTGTTTTTAGGTTTATTTTATCTAATAAGCTTTGAGAGATCAAGAATAATGCAAAGAAAGGGTGTTTTGTGTCTTAGAAGTCAATTAGAAATCATATAAGTTGTAAAATGTTGACAAAGCAACTTTAACACAAACAAATGTAATTAAGGGACCAACTAATCCCAAGGTTGGTTATGGGCATTGGGGAGATTATGGTTGTTGGAAAATTATTTAAAAATCCTTACCAAGGCTTGAATGAGAGAGTGGAAGAAGTTTTGTAACAATTTTACACAATAAACACCATAGTTTTAAGCAATTTTCTAGAAAAATACTATTTTCTTGATCTTTTGAGTGTTGTACGGGCACATACACGTTCTTCATGGTCTAATAATTTCAGAGGATGTGTCTATATGTTTTCTAATTCATTTATTTTTTATTTGGTGTCTTAACTCTTTGTTTGTAGAGAAAACCAACACAAACAGTGATTGTCCTAGTGTTGCTGAATCAAGGGTTTGAGGGGAAATTTGTGATGTAACAATCAATCCACCTATTGTTTGCTATTGTATCTCAGTGGATTGATTAAAAAAAATTTATAATAAGTGTGTCAACTCATTTTCAAATAAGGAGTCATAATTATGTGGTGTTTTTGTGACTGTTCTAAGACTAAACAAGGGTTTTCCAACATGGAAGTGAGGAACCAAAGAGAGGTTTTTAAGAATTAATGCCTATAAGGGTTATGTGAGGGTTTGATGAGTCTTTGCATAAGTATTTTGAGGTTTTTGGGGCTTTGGAAGTGTTGAGAGAGGTCTGGAGTTGTATGTTTCTTTAAAACCCTTGATTTTGTGAAGGTTTTGGAGGGTTTCTTGGGTTTTGTGAGTTAGAGGCTCTGTAGACACAAACTAATGACAAAATTTGAGGTTTGGCACCATGACCTAAGACTTTCCAAGGTGTTTGGATAGATACCTAAAGTTGGAAGGGTGGTCCCTTTGGGAAAAAAGGGCTAATTGTGAAGTCAAAATTGAAGTAGGTGTGTTGAAAGTCTATGTCAGTCCAAAAGAGAGACCACTGATTCTTTGGTATGTTGTGTAGCCTTGAAAAGGTTATCTCAATCCATCTTGTAATTTTCTAGTGTTTTGGAAGAGTTGGGAGAAATCTGGCTAAAACTGAGTTTTGAGTACTACAAGAATAACCAGTCACAAATGTGAGTTTTGGAAACCTTGATGAATATGACTTAGGGATTGTTGTCAATTGATTCAATTGTCATTGTATGAATGTGTTAGGTTTTCAATGGAAGATATCTAAAAGCTAAATGCAGATTTTATCAAATAAACCAGAAGTAAAACACACAGAAAAATAACACAGAGAATTTAACGTGGTTCACCCAATGTGGGCTACATCCACCAAACCGCAGCCATCCAATGATATTATTAACCAGTGCAAAACCCTATTACAATATCACGAATAATCACCTATTTCTTATGATACTATAACTCTATCCCAAACCCTTTATAAATTAGGGTTATACAAAATCGAGGTTTTTTCCCTTTTTGTGATTATTCCCTTTTTTGGTAATTTTGTGAAAAAGCAGGCCAATGGACCCCGGCGATGATACATGAAGAGTGTACAGTATAGAATGATCAGTCACCACATACCAACAGAATGTTGATGGTCTTTGTAGGGCCTTGTTGGAGTCTTGTTGTTCATTTGCAAGGTTGAGGAGTTGAGACCCTTGAGGGTGGCTTGATGCCTATTAGGCTGAATCATTATGAAGAAGAGTTCTTGATTGAGAATTGACATTTCCATTGTCATGAGTCTTCTCCACCTTGGCTTTGCATCAGAGTGCTACAAGGGTGGATTGTTGGGTAAGGTTTTGAATGAAGAGTTTGGTTTGATGGGGCTTTGAGGTTGTGTAGATTTCTTAAAATAGGTTGTATTAATCTTGTTAGGAGCCCCTTGAAGGCAAGTTGTCAGACTGATTGGGTTTGAGCCTCCTTGCCTCTGCATCGGTGAGGCACAAGTAATTGAAGCATTCCAAAGGATGCAAACCACCACGAATGGAGCTTATTTATACAATACGCTTTAGATGGGGCTTATTGAGCATTCGACAGTAATTAATTAAGCATTAGATGTAAAAAAAATCCATGCCTACAACATTCAAGCATACAACTTACATGAGACGCATGATAACATCATTCAAGAATGGCAATAGCAAAATAAGATTTTCTTTAATCAAAAATCCGAAAGGCTATACAATGATATATATTGATAAAAGTATATAAATATATCCAAAAAACCATATAGGCTTAGTACAAAGAAGCCATTTGGACATAAAATATCACGTATATATATCAATAGTACAAAACATATGTTCCAAAATGCCACATAGGCATACAACAAACAACACTAATACATAGTCATTTCCCTCTAGGGGAAGGAAATAGATCCCGTGCTACCTTCAAAATTTGGCTGGATGGAGTGACTGTTGCTTGTCTTGTCTTTCAAACACGCCCGCTACTCCTCCTCTCTTCACTCTGGACCTTCAACTAATACGATTAAAAGTAAAGATGTTAAAACATAGAAATTGAATTATGGAATGGCATATAAGAAAATATAATCACTTACCGCATACATATAGTCATCATGCACATTTAAAGCATCACCATGTCCACGATCTGGAGTGACAACCACCTGTAGCAACCATGAAGATGGAAATTAAACTACATAAAATTATCGTGAAAATTTTCTATAATAGACTATAAAAGAGAAAATATAATGTCAAATCAACTAATCTATTCCATACCTCTCTCAATGGATCAGAACTGGCTATTGCTGCAACAACTCCATGGTCCATCATGCCACCAACATCACTAGGGCTATCTCTTGTCAATAGCTGCAAATGAAACAATATCTCAGGTATCATGTTGATAGAGGAGAACATAATGTGACATGATCAAGGAATACTTGAATGCACTGTTTGTGTTTCTCATCAATTTTTTAGATTTGTATATACCTAAAATTATGAAAACTAGCTAACATAGATTTACAACCCTATTAATGAATAAAGGCTACCTGAGTGTACATTGTTTGAGGATATGAATCACGAGGTGTGGAGGAAGAAGGTGCATCAAGAAACTGTTTGAAATCCGAAGCATGTTATGAGACAAACATTCAAATATAACATTCAACTGTTCAAATGCAATAATAATATCTTTAATACTAGTTGCATACCTGTGGACTCATCGTCGAGAATGTATAAGGGTCTGTAGGAATAGAGCATCCCTCATTAACAGTGTGACCCTGAAATTTCATCATATCAAAATTCTACTAATTGAGTTATTCTTAAATTTGAAAATATATTTTAATAAACAACATTAAAATAACTTGCTAAATTTTACCTGAGTGTCAATGCCGAATGTATCATTCAGAATATCATCTGTGAAAGCCATCGCCTCTATAATTGATGTAGGTTGTGTAGCTGCATCATGAGCACCCTAATAATCGTATGTGCAAACATCACCACAAGCGCCACAATGGTGGGGTGGAGCTCAGGGCCTACACGTCTCCTCCACACCAGGCTCTACTAGAGGACTCACACATTGTAAAATGGTCTGGGTGAGTGAGCCAATCGACTTCATCGTGTCCACCTCTACACTATCCTTAACAATGGAAGGAACAATGACATGCTCCACCATGGGTCTGCCCAAGGCTCTCGGTGCCAGCTGTGGATTATGTCATGCAACAGGTCTATCATGTGTGGAGCCCCCACCTCTACCCTAAAAGTCTAAGATGTCAAAATAGTTTGGCATTTTATTGAGGACAACTCGCAATAGAGTTTTCTCAAAAATTATTGCGGCACCTCATGGTTATTGCATGGAGGTTGGTCAAATACCATCCACCACCACTCCCAAAAAAAAATTTTAATTAAATCATGGTGGCACCAATGGATGGGGAGCCTCCTGCATGCATGGGACAAAGGTTCATTGGCTTTTGGGTCTTTAAATAGGGCACACAACTCGGCTTTGCTAATTTTTAGTTTTTTGACATCTGCATATGACAAACCATTAGCATAAAATTGCCTCATCTCATCTCTCTTAGTTGACCAAAAATTCATTTGCTCGCTCATTTCTCCTACATGAGTTAAAATTGACTTCAATGATTCAGCAATCCCTCTCCTATAAGGGTGGGTTTCGGCATGCTCGGTTAATATTGCAATTAATTGTTGAATGTCTCTTTTATTGTTTTCAATTTGATTTTGAATATTTTCTTGTGTTCCTTGAGGATGCCTATGAATTGATGGAGGGGTTTCGGGTTGTTCTTGTATAGAAGGCTCTTGATGAGGGGGTGATGGTGAATTCTCAATGTTTTGAGGTGGAGATTCATTCCTTGGGAATTAGAATAAAGTTTTATTATAAAAATCTATTTAAAGTTTCATTCCAAATCAAATTTGAAATAAATAGAATAAAAATACACACCTCTTTGCAATCTTTGACCTCTTCGACGTGTTGGCGGAAATCTCGTGGAAAATGGCAAGCTAAGGATGCAAAGAATGGAGGATATTTGGTGAGCGCGAGTTGCAGACCTAAAATCTTCCTTCTCAAGCCACGGGTTGAAGACAAAATGAGGGTTCCAAACCCGAATTTTTTATTTTATAGCTAGAAAGCCATTTGGCATGCGCCAAAAGCCTTATTTCGGGGTTTTTTTTATCGTTTTTCAATTTGGCACCTACATTGTGTCACAGATTGGTGCACTTACCCATGTATATGTATGTATGTACAAATATACATACATATATATAGATATACATGTATATATACATTCATATATATATATATATATATATATATACATATACATAGGTATGTAGATATATATAAATGCATATATATCTATAGCACGAGTTACACTTTAAAGGCACATAGGTCCCCACCCAAGAATATACATACATTCATATGTATGTATATATATAATTGTATGTATGTATATGTATACATATAATTGCATGTATGTATATGCTATCATTATCATTTCTAAGTGCTTTGTGCTAAACTTTCAGAGCAACTTCAACACCATTCTGCAAGGTGCAATTGAAGAACAATGGAGCTAAGCAAGGTGATTGTATGATTTTGTTATTGAAGGTTTGATTCATTGTTTATGCAATTTCCTTAAGCTTTATTGAGTGACTTTATGTGATTGTGACTTGGTTTTTTGTTATTGTTTATTATCACAATTCATTTCTAGATCCATATTTTTCTTTGTGACATAGTACTTGGAGGTCACATCTTTCCCTTCCATCCACTATCATTAATACTCTTAACCCAATAATATTCTCTGCATTAATTGTAATTTTGTAACCCATCAATCTTCCTTTCAATTCACTATCAACAATCATTCAATCCACCCATCCAATTATTAAGCTAGTTATCCTTAGTCAACCTATTTGACATCCTTGTATCTAGACTTGATGCTCCCTTGTCATTATTTATCATATAGAGACAATAATCACATCCAAACACAACCCAATTTCATAATCCAATATTAACCCACTACAATCATCCTAAGCAATCAAACACAAGCCTATAATAATTAACCTGCTTCAAGGTATTCTTATCCACACATCTTTCTAAGGGATTTAGCCAATCATCTTGAAAGAAGTTAACAATTTTATTCCCAACCTTATTGTAAAATCTTAATTAACTCAATCGAATGAACCATCATCATCAAGGTATATCATTCGTAATCCTTGTGAATTATTCTTGGGGTATATTGTTCCCACATCAACAATGTTATCATCATCATCATCAATTGATCAATAATTAATTTTTAGGTTAACCATGGGAAAATTGTGTTTGTATTTGTAATCATTTTATACATGCTTGATTGCTTTGCTTGTGTGTGTGTTATCATGTATGTCGGTTGTTACAGCATACATGCCATAAAGACATCATGGTCTTTTATATCATGGTGTTATAGACATATGTTTTCTTGAACCTTTTAGTCCTTTATGCATTTGACACAACGTAACCTTGGTCTTCATACCTTGGTGCATAACATCAAGTGTTATATCAAACATCAGGTAGCTCATGTTGATTCAATATGACTACCTTTCTTCATCTTTCCTTTTCATCCATTTGGAGAGCCTAACCATGTTCTTAATACTTTTGTATCTTCTCAAGGGGGGCATTAGCGCATCCATATTTTTATTATCCCCATCCTTTTTCCATCACATCACATATATATTTTTATTCTCCTTTGATATGACATTGCTTCTTTTATTTACAATATCAACTTGAAGAGGGGAAAATTATAGACACCTAAAAATATCCTAGATTATACTTCCATCATTTATCCTAATTATCAAATTCTCCTTAAATCTTGATCTTATTTCCTAATCCATGTCCCTTTTCCACATGATTTAAATTAAATCCCCTCATAACCACCGAAAAATAAATTCAATATATCTTTTATTTGTCACCATACATATGATAACTATCTCTAAAAAAGACAATTTGAAGTTAAATAATTCTTGATTTATCTTCTCCCTCCATCTCTCAACTACCCAACAAGCTTGATCTAAGCCATTCAAGTCTTATGAAATCTCAATGATGATCTTCATCCTACCAAACCTATAAATCTATCCTCTCATGAGCCATTTAAAGAGGGGGATCTGTAATCTTTGCAATGTCATGTTTATGGTTTGAGCATCCATTTTTTAGCAAATCTACCTCCATGGTGCAACAATAATCAAATTTGGGTAACTTTGTTTTGGTTGTTTTGGTTTATTCATTTATGTTTTTTGATTTCTTGTTATAATTGAGGTCACATTTGATATAGATTTGAGGTTTTAATGATACTTCATTTAAAATATTTCATTTTGGTTTATATTATGTGTTGATAGATTGTTAATGTTTTGTTAAGTCAATGGATTAAGTGTGAAGTTGAGAGGTCAATATGCAAAACAAAAAATTGGTTAAGTATCAAGAAGTGGCATATCCATGCTTGAAAATGATCAAGTGAGAAAAAGTTGACATATCTGAAAAGCTTTTCATTTTAGTGTGTTTTTCAAAGTGAAGTTGAAATGACAAACTTAGTGATGGAAAAGTGGTAGAGTCATGAAAAGTGTGTGTTTTTCCAATTAGAGTCAAAAGGTCAATGGAAAGGACCCAAAAGAAATGTATTTTTGCTCGGAGGGTCACCTCCAAATGAGTCTTTCCAAGAGACTTCATTTGAAGCGAGGAGACTTCAGATTTTCCAAGGATATAAAATTTTGGTAATAATAGTTTTCTAGTAATTTCAGCTTATTTAGGTAAGGCATTGGGCTGGTAACAAAATTTCATCACTTAAAGTTCATTGGCTAATTTGCATTCACAATGGCTTGCTCAAAATTAGTCATGGTATTCCTTTGTGGTATTTATCAAGTACTGTTAATAAACATAAAAAATGAAATGTTTCAGTTTTGATGTCAAGGGTTTTCAAATTGAAGTTATGACAATCATTAGTCAGTTTAAAATCCCTATTGCGGAGCTCTTATTTTTAACCAGCTTTTATTTAAACATTCTTTATAGTTTTTGTTTTAAACTATTTTTATTTTCAACTTTTTTCGCTATTTTAAGTGAATTAGTTTTAAATACTTGATTTATGAGATTATTTGATGTAAGGGATTGTGCAACTCTCAACACACATTTCCAGCATGTAAGAATTTATTTAGGAAATTGAATTTAATAACATAAAAAATCAGCAACATGTATGCAATTTTCTATTGCTCAACAATCGTCAAGATTACAAAGGTTCAAAGTCAACCTGGAATACAATCATGGCAGACCTCTAGATTGACAGGAAACAACTATAAATTAGACTTAGAATTTTGAAACAAACAACAAAATCAACCATTGGTTTTCCTTCTTCAATCCCTTTTCTTCTTGCAACTTCATTCTTCTTCTGCCTGCAACCTTGTGCTTGAAAATCAACTCCACATTGAACTGACCTCATCCAAATTTCTTTTCTACTCATTAAAACCTCCAACCTATAACCACAAGGTCTGGAACCTCTTCCCAGGAAAGGCTACGCCCCCTTTCATCACTTCCCCAATTCTGGAACCAAAAATCAAAATAACCAAGTCTAAAATGAATTTCCTCTCTCCCCACTAACTCCTACAAGTGGAGACTTATTCCACCGATGCCCCTACTTGGAAAAAAAAATAATATTCATAAAGTATGCATTTTGACTCCCCAATGCATGTTTGCACAACCTCCAAGAAGGTAGGTCTCCACCAGTTGGGCACATTCAATCTCCCATTTCGCAAATTGGAATTCAAATTTAAAATTACCAAGCAAGCACATCATGGGTATCCTATTCTTGCTTGAAACATTAAGGAAAATCAAATCCAAAAATATATAACCTCAAAGAATCTCACACTCAAGTTTGATTTTTGGAAATTTGGCAATTAAATTACATTTTTTGATACGTTTCCCAATGCAACATGCAACCCAAAAATGTCCAATTATTTAATTTTGATTTTTACATGATAAAATCATTTAAATACAACAAAATATCAAACAAAAACAATACACTCAAAAAGTAAACTTTGTTGATGCAAGATTACTCGTACCCCTGGACGCTCTTTCATCAGACACATCAAGTAGAAATTTTGTGAGCATAGGCTCACAAAATGAGTTGAGTAGTAGAACTATCATTTCAAGTTGCAAGAAACTTGCAACATACTCCGATATTGAAATTGGTACCTCTGATAATTTCTTCTTTCTCCTCTTTTGGCATCTCGTCGGAACATTCATCATCCTTCTCCAATAACCCTGCACTACATTCTTCTCTCCTCTCGTGGAATTGTATCCACCATGTACCATCCTCCTCTTAATACCATAAACTCTTCTTTCTACTTTTGTGGGATTTGACCCACCATTGACCGACTACCTTCACCAAATTTCACTTGCACCATCCTGTATAGCTTCTACAAGAAAATATGCACTGTCCACACACCAATCTACAACATCATTCAAATATTTCCCTGCATACAAATTAATACTAACAAAATCTCTTTGTTCCATATTTTTTTCTCCTACACTCACTACCTCTTTCATCTCAACATGCAAATCATCTTTATTTTCATTTTCATAAAATTCAGAAACATAAGGCATTACCTTTGTTTTCACATGTTCCTTTAGTACCATTGCAATATCTATCTTTTCACTATCTGCTGCAATCTTTTCATCTACACAAAATCCACTTTCATATTCATCATAAAAATGAAAAATATTATGCATTACCTGTTTCACAATAACCTTTACCTCGCCACTGTCTGCCGCCATATCTTCTTCACCTTCACTCTTAGCTGCAATTTCATTTTTCAATACTTTTAAGTCCAAACGACACTCATGTACTATTGCAACATCATTTTCCTCTTCAATTTTGAAACCTTCTTTTTGTCTCTCAACCTTTGTTGCACTTTTCTCTTCTTTCTCACTCTTTTTCTCTATGCCTTCCTCATAGCATACTTTTGTAATATTTTCTCCTTTATGTTCACCTGCATACACAACTACGACAAAACTTTTTCCTTTCCTCTTTAGAATTTTTTCAAACACTTTCCACACATTCTCAATCTTCAACCTCTCAAGTATAGGTTGCCTCATGCATGACGATCTATCTACACACTCTAATTTGATAACTTCATTCACACTCAAGAACTCCCACTCTGATACCACTGATTTAAGGGATCTTGCAATTCTCAACACACACTTCCAACATGCAAGAATTTATTTAAGAAATTGAATTTAACAACATCGAAAATCAACATGTATGCAATTTTCTATTGCTCAACAATTATTTGGATTAAAAAGGTTCAAAACTGAAATACAATCATGGCAGCCCTCTAGACTCCGATGGGAAACAAATCTAAATCAGACTTAGAAGTTTGAAACACACAACAAAATCAACAACTGGTATGCTTTCTTCAATCCCTCATCTTCTTGTAACTTCATTCTTCTCTTGCTTGCAACCTTCTGCTAGAAAATCAACTCCACATTGAACCACACCTCATGCAAAGTTCTTTGTTTCTCATTAATATCTCCAACCTGCAACCACAAGGTCTAAAAGCTTTTCCTAAGAAAGGCTCATTAACAATTAATCTTTATAAATTACACATTTCGACTCCCCAATGCATGCTTGAACAACCCCAAGAAGGCATGCCTCCACTAGGCGATGCATTCAATCTCCCATTTCACAAATTGGAATTCAAATTTAAAATTGCTAGGCAATCACATCATGGGTGTCCCATTCCTGCCTGAAACATTAAGGAAAATAAAATCCAAAAATATATAACCTCCAAGAACCCCATGCCCAAGTTTTATTTTTGGCAATTTGGAAATTAAAATACAATTTTTGACATGCTTCACAATGAAACTTGCAACCCAAAATTTTTCAATTACTTAATTATGATTTTTGGGTCCAATAAAATTATTTGAATACACTAAAAATATCAAACAAAAACATTACACTCCAAAATTTAATAAAATTTTTTGATGCAAGATTACTAGTACCCTCGGATGCTCTTGCATCATTATTTCATGATAATCCTATATTTGTAGCATTTTGTGAATTTATGATTAAGTGCTTTATACATAGGATTTGGTTAATGATAGTTTATATGATGCTTATGATTATGAAATTATTGTTCAATCTTTTTTTTATGTTTGTGATTAGTTTGTTCATGAATTTTTTAATTGAGTTGAGAGTTGGTAATTGTGAGGGTAAAGCTTATATTGGTGTTTTTTATTAGAAAATCAAGGCTTTGAAAGGGACCTGACCCTTATAAAAATAAAAAGATAAAGCTTTAAACAACACCAAGTAGAAACTAACACCTAAAAAGGACAACAAAGGAGGACAAAGGGAACAAATTAAGACCATCCAAGCCCCCCAAAATTAGGGTTGTTTAAACAAAATGTTCCAATGAACTTTGCTTTATCTCAACATGACGATCCTTCTTCCCAAAACTAACTTTTTGGGGAAAGAGAGGAGACATACCATCACTAAAAAATCCTTCAACCATCCCCAATGTTGAGGGCTCCATCAACGAACAATCCATTGGAGAGCACAAATTTTTTTAGTGGCGAATCTTCGCCAATTGACAAATAGTTCATATTGGCCAATTCAAAATTGGCAAATATATTGCAACAAACGAGGTGGTCAAATCATCCAATTCTATGAATTATTGGTCCAATGAATTTCAATTCGCCATCAATTTACTTTATGAGGTGAATGTAATTAATATTTTTGCCAACAAACTACGAGTTTCAAATAGACTAATTAATATTTTCGAATGGAATCTCAGAAGCATGTATTAAATCACCTACATATTTATTAAAATATTATTTATTTGTTATTAATGTCCAATAATTTATTTTATTGTAAATTATATTGATAAGATCATCTCTGATCTTATCTGAAGTTTCGTTTTAGAAACTTTCCAGATTTTGTAGATTTTGTAAACTATTTAGAGACTTCATCTCTTTTGTTAATAATATCAAATATTTTACCAATTACTTGCGTAATATGGTATCAGTAATGAATTGATCAAAGTGGCAAATCTGCTATTCTTGTTTTTGAAAATTTGTGGCTTCATTTTTGCTAAAAATCGTGCTTATCTTTTCTCAGAAAAATTGTTGTAGTATACAAGCGATTTTTCAATATTTTGGGCGCACGATTTCGTGACCATGGTTTTTGCCCTTGGTCATGCTCTTTCTACTTGTATTTTCCAAACAATTAGAGCTCTTTTTTTTCTTCTGGTCATTGACGCGACCTCTTCTAGTCCTTTTGCTCGTGATCACAACTCAGTTTGTTGCTCGCATCCTATAAGGGTACCATTTTCCATTGTTTTCTTTTGACGGCTCCTCTCAGCTAGGGTTTCATGACCTGGTTTTCCCACTTCCTCTCTACTTGCATTGTTTTCTTCTTTGGACACATTTTTTTGTGTCGTATAAGGTCACGTTTTCAGACGCAATTTCTCTATTTGTTCAGTTGAGATCCTTCTTAGGTCGTGATCTTGAGGTTTTTCCTCTTTGTTCACAAATTCTTAATGCCTTTTTTGGGGACCTGTGCAAGCCACGACTTAATCATTTTGAGCCATTTTCAGTATTTCTCTTGCAGCCGATTAGGGTTTTAAAAATATCTTCTCTGTTTGAAATCAAAAACTTATTTTCATCATAGATTATTTGTGGGTTTTACAAGATCTTTTTTGGGTACTTCGAAATTCGTACCTCATTTTCTATGCCAGTGGATTTGCTTTGAAATATGTACTTGTACTTACTTTAGTGCATTAAAATTAGTTCCTAAAGTTTTGTGCATTCAATGTTTGCTCAGTACCTCATTTTTTGTGCCTTGAAAAGCGTGAAGATGGATTGTTTGACCAACATTATGTTGGAAGGCAGTTAGCATTTCAATGACATAAATTATAATACCTAGAAGTAGCGAATGATGACCATCTTTGAATATCACTACCTTGATCAGATTGTTCTCGGTAATACTACTCGCCCCACAACGACAGATAAAACCCAAGAAAATTTTGACAAGAAAAATCGTGAAGTGGTGATGCTCATTAAGCTTTCAGTTACTGATGATTAGCTTCGACATGTACCATCTGACAAAATAGTTGCCGAGATTTGGGAGCACTTGAAAACCTTACATGAGACCTTCGACAAGAGCCGTGCATTTTTTTGTGAAAAACTAGTTGTTCTCCATCATGATGGATGAGAGAATGTCCTTTGCAGGAAGATCTAAAAAAGATCCAGGACAATCATGATTAGTTGGATGTGATTGGTCAGAAGATGGAGGAAGAAGACATGGTAGTAATCACCCTGAAAAGTCTATCGAAGTCTTATGATCACTTTGTAGAAACCTTAAACATTACATTTACTAATGTTGATCTGAAGTTTCTGGAGCTTTGTACCATCCTCTTGTAGTAGGAGCATTGGAAATAATAGTTTGGTATCAGTGCCTCATCCTCCTTTATAGAACAAGCTTTTGTAGCTAAATCTTAGCCTAAGAACAAAGGCAAAGGTCAGCCTTCACAATAGAAAGACTCAAGTCAACCTTCAGGCAACCCTAAGAAAAAGAATATTCAGTGTAATTATTGCCACAAATTTGATCACATGAAGAAGGTGTTAGTTTTATATGATAAGATATAACAAGACAAAAAGCACTCAGAAAATGCAACACAGTGAACAATGAGCACAACAAGATACCCTAGGAAAACCCTCCAACTCGAGGGGAAAAATCCCAACAAATAATATATCACTTATATATTGAATTATCACAATGATGATCTCCTTACAAGAGGCCGATATGCAGGCCCAAAATACATGCACCAAAGAGTGATGCGACATAGAAATACAGAGAAGTAATATGTCGATAAGATATCAGCCTCTTAACAATATCAATCTGCCTCAATGAAGAATTTGCACTTGCAAGAAACTCGAACTTGATAAGGATGAAATGAAAAAATGAAAAAATAGATGATTAACAATGAGAGAGGCATTGGCTATATATAGAATATGGAAGGGAGATGTGACCCTTCAAGAACACAAGTTGGCCAACATGAAAGATGCGTCTCTTCTATAAAATTGCATCCTTGAAGGTAGTCGGACTCATTTAACAAATCGGGCCTCTTCATTAATTAATCACCATATTAATGATGACATGTCCCTTGAGTTTATCCAATCGTCATAAACTAAATAGCCTTAGCTATATTTAATTTATTATTTTTGAACAAGGAGATCGGCTGGAAGGATAAGACCGACACTGCATAACATCAACACTCCCTCTCAGCTAGGGAGGATACTTCCAGTTGCAAAAGACATATCACCTCATTGTGATGCCGATCAACATGGCTACACACATGTGAGAGAGAGCTTATTACCTCATCGTGAAAGCAGATAAGATATCACCTCATTGTGATATCAACCACAATGGCTACACCCATATGTGGAAAGGAAAGATATCACCTCATCGTGATATCAACCATCATGGCTACCTCCAATGATGGTATGTACAAGTGCTCATCACTCAATGTGATGTTGTCACCTCACTGTGATGTTCACCATGGCTCTCCCAGAGGGTGAAACAAAAGTACAAGAAAATCATCACAGACTCCCTCACCTGATGTTGTCATGGAGTCACACACATGACATCCACCATGGCTCTCCCAGAGGGCGGGACAAGGGCTTTCACCTCAAACTTCTCTTACAGAGAAGAATGCATTAACAAGGGATTTCACAATGAACTTCTCTCACAGAGAACTCATTAACAAGGGATTTCACCTCGAACTTCTCTCACAGAGAAGAATTCGTTAAAGAGGATCACTGATACTGAGACTCCTTCTCAGCTAGGGCTTGATTCTACACCATACCAAGCTTGTCTCGAAGGTACACAAACTTCACCTTGAAGAGATTCTTGGTGAGAATGTCTGCCATCTGCTCACCAGTGCTGATATATCTCAACTGAATTGCTTTCCTCAATACCATATCTTTGATATAGTGGTATGCTTAGTTCTTTCATGAAGCACTGGAATGACAGAAGGCTTCTCAAAGCTTTGATTATCACAAAGGATGATAGTCAGCTCCAATGGTTGTCCAAACAATCCTGCAAGGAGCTTCCAAAGCCACACTAATTCTCGAGCTGCCACACAAGTTGTAATGTACTTGGCCTCTATTGTACTCAGTGCCACAGAAAATTGCTTCCTGCTACACCAAGATATCATCACAGACCTCAAGTGAAACAACATCCAGAGGTACTCTTTCAATCAGCAACACAACCATCTTCTTTAGGTTCAGTAGGCTCCCTCCAAATCTTCAAGCACTTGCATCAACCTCCTGACCTCATCGTCCAATATTTTCTTGCAATGCTTTCCTTAGAGAAATGGTTACCAGTGCACACCTCTTTAGAGATTTAGGGATGTCCTCTTTGACCTCATCCTAGATCACTCTATTCTGAATAGGTTTGTAGAGCTACCAATTTTAAATCCAAGTTGATTGAATTGAGCAATTCTGATCTCAACTGCTAAAGAGGTACTTAGCATCTGGCATTGCAACACTACAACCCTTATTCTCAGCGAGTTATAGAACTCCCTCTGAAGGTTAATTCTTCCTCTTCGAAGAGATGTCTTCAGCCATTCACTCAGTCTCATAGCTGCAAGCAATGTCTCCATTCTTCAACCTACAGGATGCATCAAGCTCTTCTTGAAAGAAATCTCTTACGCTTCTTGATTTATCCTGACAGAATTAAGAAGAGATTACTAATAGTTCATGGAACTCAACTATCTCAATTAGAAGTACCATTTCTAGGAGCATACATTATTGACTATCTCAATGTTATAACAATTCATGAACATTATTCAACCATGCAATACTTATCTCATATAAATCAGAATCTCTTGAGTAATCCCAGATAATTAATTCATCATTCATTTTTTGTTGATTCAAACACGTCTTTCTTCCATTTTCTCGGAAGAGCTAATCTTAGCATAACAAAAGACAATCTTCACAAATTAGCATGAACCAACTTGCAATAAATAATTCTTAATTCTAAAGAATCTTATCCCAGTGATCACTATTTACTAGTCACACATAATCCAAGTAAATAATGTCAGATTTGCACAACTCAGCAAACTGAATTTTAACCTAGAAGGGCAATTACAATCAAAACAAAGAAAACTTATCTCTTAAATATTCTGAAGGGTGGACACAATATGATACACTGCTCTTGCACTCAGATCAGTACACAACCTTTACAACTTGAATACAGGCCCATGACTAGAGTAGAAATTCACTAGAATTATTTTGGGGAGAGATCTCAATCACATCCGCAAATGAAGCATGTTGATTAGGCCTGGTAGGGCAATCCTTTGCATAGTGACCAAACTTGTCACATCTAAAACATTGAACATGAGAGAGCTCCCACTTCTTCTTGAATGCAGGAGCACCATCTAACCCTTTATCTCTATTCCTCTTGAAGTATCTTTTCTTTCCTCCTTTTCCTTCCTTCTTCAAGGATTGAGTGGAAAGAACATGAATTTATTCATTTGTAGGGCTTCGACCAATACCTCTCACAGCCAACCTCAACTCTTCTTGAATACACTCTACCCTCAACCAATCAAACTTGGGGAGTTTTGATCTTGCACTTATACCTTGAATGTACGACTCCCAAGATGAAGGAAGACCATTGAGGGCCAACATGGTCAAATCCTTGCTATCAACAATATGCCCAATAGTAGAGAGCTGATCTCTCAGCTTGGTGATCCTCATGAAGTAAGCGATGACAGTTTCTTCATTCATCATCTTGACATGATGAAGTTGTTGCTTTAATGAAAGTGTGTGGCTTGTGTTGTTGATCGCATCCATCTCCTCTAAATTTTTAAACATATCTCTTGTTGTCTTCAACTTTGAGACGATAGGAACAATATGATCCTTTACGAAATCAACTAACATCTTATTCACCTTGATATCTTTCTTCTTCCATTGAATCTTTTCTTCCTCATCCATAGGCTCTAAAGTTATGCTCTCCACAAACTATGCCAACTCACTTTCCTCCAAGGTGAGCATAATTATGAATCTCCAAGATGTGAAATTTGATGCTCCCTCAAGTCTGTCCTCGATCTTGAGACCATTCACCATCTTGACGGAGAGATAGAGGTAAACAAAGATGAGGAATAAAAGACAAAGGAATTTGTTGTGATACATGAATATTATCATGGTCTTCTTCAAACCCGCTCTGATACCATGTTAGTTTTTATATGATCAGATACAATAAGACATAAAGCACTCAGAAAATGCAACATAGTGAACAATGAGCACAACAAGATACCCTAGGAAAACCCTCCAACTCGAGGGGAAAAAACCCAACAAATAATATATCACTTATATATTGAATTATCACAATGATGATCTCCTTACAAGAGGCCAATATGTAGGCCCAAAATACATGCACCAAAGAGTGATGCGACACAGCAATACAGAGACGTAATATGTTGATAAGATCTTAGGCTCTTAACAATATCGATCTGCCTCAATGAAGAATTCTCACTTGCAAGAAACTCGAACTTGATAAGGATGAAATGACAAAATGAAAAAATAGATGATTAACAATGAGAGAGGCATCGGCTATATATAGAATATGGAAGGGAGATGTGACCCTTCAAGAACACAAGTCGGCCAACATAGAAAGATGTGTCTCTTCTATAAAATTGTATCCTTGAAGGTAGTCGGCCTCATTTAACAAATTGGGCCTCTTCATTAATTAATCACCATATTAATGATGACATGTCCCTTGAGTTTATCCAATCACCATAAATTAAATAGCCTTAGCTATATTTATTTTATTATTCTTGAATAAGGAGATTGGTTGGAAGGATAAGACTGATGCTACATAACATCAACAGAAGGATTGTTGTCAATGTTTGGCTTTTGAATAGAAGAAGCAGGGAGAGTCTCAACAAAAATAACATGTTGCCGAGCACACTGAGCAGAAGGAATCTGCCTTTTATGATTTTATGGCTAAAAGATCTGCAGATCATGTGAAGTCCTCTTCTTGGTACATTGATTCAGGTGCTTTGTGATACTTCAGACATCGGCATGACTGGTTCACATACTTCTCTCTTTCATTGACTCAGTTATTTTTGGAGGAGGTGAAGAATACACAATTGTCAGTAAGGGCACTTTTCAGATTCAATCTGGTGGAAGGAATTTCATATTCCTCAATGTCTACTATGTTCCTGGCATGGAACTAAACCTTCTCTCAGTCAATTAGATTATGCGACACTCTCCTCAGTTGGATGTGGTATTTAGTACTCACAAATGTTCCATTGTTGATCGGGAGACTCGCACCACTATGGCTATTGGTATTGAGGATCATGGTCTATATAGACTTGTGGATATGTGATTCTCTGGAGTTAGCCATGGCAGCTAGAAAATCTGCTATTACCAGTCTTTGGCATCAATGATATGGGAACTTAAATGTGCACTATCTCTCTTAGCTAGCTTGGGAGGGACTTGTAGCTAGTTTACCTGAGATCCAAACTTAGCATAATGGTGTTTGTGGAGCTTGTCAGGCTGGGAAGCAGCACAAGACACCATTCATGGATGGTGACTCATGGCGAGCCTCTAAGGTATTGTAGTTGGTTCATGCTAATGTATGTGGGCCAATGGATACAATTTATGTTACTGGTTGTAGGTATTTCTTGCTTTTTGTTGATGATTTCAATCGTAAAATGTGGGTGTAGTTTCTTAGACATAAATCATATGTGTTTACTGTATTTCAGAAGTTCAAGGCCTTAGTAGAAAAGTAGTTTGGTTGTTGCATAATCACTCCTAGGCTAGATAATGGGGGGGAATTTTGTTCTACTACTTTCTCCAACTTTTGTGATACACATGGAATCAAACGCTAGTTAACCACACCCTACACTCCTTAGCAAAACAGTGTTGTAGAGCGGTGCAATCGTACAATTGTTGATATGGCCTGCTCCATGTTACAACACAAGAGTGTTCCTAATAAATTTTGGGAAAAATAAGTCTTCACTATAGTCTATCTCCTTAATCAGTCTCCTACACACGCTGTTAAGGAGAAGACTCCTGAGCAAGCTTGGACTGGTAGAAAACCTAGGATCAGTCATTTGAAAATCTTTGGCTCTTTAGCATATGTATGGATTCCAAATGCCAAGCACTCAAAGTTGGATTCCAAGAGTCAAAATATTATGTTCACAAGGTATAGTGACAACCATAAGGCTTATCGATTGATTGACGTACATTGATCATCTTGTCTTCAGTTGGGATGTTTTCTTTGATGAGGAACAAGGACCTTTTCACATTCCCTCGTTTGTGCAAGATTCTAAGGACCATCCTTTGAAGGATTTTGATTTGGCTTTCCATCTTCCATTAGGTCCACCTGATGGGAGGGAGGATGAAGATTCTATCTTTGATGATGTTCAACCTGATTTTCCTCTAGATGATATTGATCTTCCACCTGATGAACCTATCCCAGACCCACAACTAGTTCCAACTCCTCTTGTTACATCTGATGTTGGCACTTCTCCTCATCGAACTAAATGGTGGGCTAAGAATATTGGTGATCTTCATCATGATGAGCTCATTGAGGGGAGATCATCCAAAAACAAGAGAAAACAACAACATACAATTAATTTTTCTCTCATGCCCAACACTCATAGTGTCTATGAGCCTCAAACATATTCAGAGGCTAAAGGAATTCCTGAGTGGGAAAAGGCTATGGAGGTTGAATACTAGAGTCTTCAGAAAAATCACACTAGGGTCCTTTCTGATCTTCCTCTAGGGAAGAATCCCATTAGCTAGAAATGGGTGTATAAGGTGAAATACAAAGCTGACGGAACCCTTGACAAGTACAAAGATTGTCTCATTGCTAGGGGGTTCTCACAAAAGGAAGGAAATGATTATGAGGAGAATTTTTCTCCTATAGCCAAGATGTGTACCATTCAGCTTGTCCTTGGCTTAGCAGCCCACTTTGGTTGGAAAGTCCATCAGATGGACATTAAGAGTGCTTTCCTCAATGGTGAGTTGAAGGAAGAAGTCTGCATGACGTAGCCTCCAGGGTTGAAGGTTGTCAGGAAAGAACATATCATTTTTGGTGTTCCTTTATGGTTGTTTAGGCTGCATGGTGCAACAAGAACCCTCCTTCAATGCCATATACATGACATAATCCTTGAAGTCCCAGTCATAAGAGACTAATGTTTGAATTGTCTTGCACTTTACTTATATACTCTTATGAACTGCCCCTATGAATCCCATAGTTCATTACCTTCTCTATCCCTTCTTTTTGTGCCTTAGATTGTGATCATTGTTTTTTCCTTTATCTTCTTGAAATACAATTGTCCATAAATTGCTCTTCGTGAGATGATTGCACCCTATTTGATGAAGTCACTATTAACAAGTCTTTTCAAGGTCTCAGATGGGGTTTCGAATTATTAAAAGCTTGTAGTATTTGTGATGAAATGGCTTCATTTGCTTCATGATTTTATTTCATGACTATCGTCTATATGTTGTATTTGGATTGTCCTTTGTTGATGTATGCATATACCTTTGTACATTCACAATATTCTTGCTCAAACTTTATTTATTGCAGTCGCTTAGAAATTTTCATGCACATAATTTTGTAGGTTTCATGCTTTTTCCTTTCATGGATTTCACAATGATTATTGTCCTTCTCACTTCACATACTTGTTACCATTGTTTGATATTTCCCTATCTTCCTAAAAACTCTTCATGATTTTGACAAGGATCTTTGTCCTTATGACATTGTCCAATTATTTCAAGACTAACACACTATTATTCATGGACTTGACACTTGATGGTTTTGTCAACTGACACTATCTTTGCATAATAATATCCATGTCCTTGTTCTATATGAAGAACCATCTCTTCTCATTAGGTTGTTAATTATCCTCCTATGGCTTAATCAAACCATGACCTCATCACTTGACACCAATCAACAAAAAGAAAGACAAAACACATATCAGCTAACACAAAGAACCTGTAAAAAACCTTATATGTTTGACATTAGTAACAAATATCATAAGGTTTTATGATAGTCCTATGGAATTTTTCTTCTCATTGTTTATGAAAATATCTTCATCCTCGTGACTATAAAAACCTCCTTCATGTCTTTAAGGCATATCCCAAGGTGGAGCTTCCCTGACCCTACAATGATGTTCTACCTTATTAAAGGTTGTCCTCTAACTACGATTTGAAGCTTTGGCCTCAGGCATTAAGGTTTGTTATTGATGAATATATGCCATCTATACACCTGCAACTAGGTTGTGCTTCATTTGTCCTTTGTGCATTTGAGATATGATTGTTCTTCCTTTAGAGTCTTAACCCCTTCAAAATTCTGAAGAAAGTTCACATGCTCCTCAAACATCAATCTTGTTTTGCTACTACCATATGAATCCTCCTCCTAATCTAGTTTTTCTCCTCCAGCATTGATCTTCTAATACATCCATATCCATTCCTCCCATATACATATATGCGCTGCTAGGAGTTGTCTGCTCCATCTTAAAGATATCAATTTCATTACATGTAACTAGAACTTGATTGGTAGAAATGATTTTTAGATTTATTCAAATCAACATTTTATGAAACATAAATCTTTTTTTCTTAGTTAAGAATATTTGATCCTTTCTTTGGGGCTACTTTCAAGGCCAGTTCCATTGATGGCCATGTTTCAAGCATTTTTCCATATTTTTTTATCAAAATAATCATAGTAGCTATTTTAATTATTTGCCTTGTGGTCAGTATAATCAGGAAAATTAATCATGGTAGTTCTACCATGAATAACTTGCCATGAGTCCTTTCCCTAGGTATGGGGATCACAAGATAGATAATTATAGTAGCCACTATGATTATTTTGATAAAAAAATATGGAAAAAGGCTTGAAACATGGCCATCGATGGAAAATATCAATGGAATTGGCCTTGAAAGTGTTGATGTTATAGTAGTGGGAGATATCTTTCTCTCAAATTTAAAAATGATGAATAAATAATACCAAGGCAAGTCAAACTTGCTATATATAATAATTTTATGAAGAATCACCTTGTTTCTTAAAAGAGGCCAACCCAAATGAAGAGTCACCTAGTTTTGTATAAATACAAGGTGATGATCATTCATTTGATCATCAAGTTCATTCATCATAATTCGCATTCCTAGAAGAAGTTCATACTTGAGCAGTAGATCATCATCTTATAGCAGCAGATCATCATTTTGTAGTAGTAGACTGATTTCAAGTAGAAACATATTCATTTGTATCTTTGCATCTAGGAGAGGTGCTATTATTCATTGTATCAAATTCGGCATTGTGTTGGGCCTCAATTGTAAGAAAAATTCTGCTCTTATTCCTTCAATATATAAGAGATATATTTGTTGGGTTTTTCTCCCATGAGTAGGAGGGTTTTTCTAGGGTATCTTGTTGTGTTCATTGTCTTATGTGTTGCATTTTCTGATTGATTTCATTTCTGATCCTAAATCTAACAGAAAGTAGCCCCAAAGAAAAGATCAAATATTCTTAACTAAGAAAAAAAAATTATGTTTCAAAAAATGTTGATTTGAATAAATCTGAAAATCATTTCTACCAATCAAGTTCCAGTTACATGTAATGAAATTGATATCTTTAAGATGGAGTAGACAAATCCTAGTAGTGCATATATGTATATGGGAGGAAATGATATGGATGTCTTAGAAGATCGATGTTGGAGGAGAAAAACTTGATCAGGAGGAGGATTCTCATGGTATTAGCAAAACAAGGTTGATGTTTGAGGAGCATGTGAACTTTCTTCAGCATTTGGAAGGGATTAAAACTCCAAAGGAATAAAAATCATAGCACAAATGCACAAAGGACAAATGAAGCACAACCTAGTTCCAGGTGTATAGATGAAAGATATTCATGAATGACAAACTTTAATGCTTGAGGCTAGAGCTTCAAATAAGAGTTAGAGGACAACCTTTAATAAGGTAGAACATCATTGTGGGGTCAGGGAAGCTCCACCTTGGGATATGCCTTAAAGACATGAAGGTGGTTTTTATAGTCATGAGGATGAAGATATTGTCATAAACAGTGAGAAGAAAACTTCCATAGGATTGTCATAAAACCTTATGATATTTGTTACTAATGTCAAACATATAAGGTTTTTTACAAGTTCTTTGTATTAGCTGATATGTGTTTTGTCTTTCTTTTTGTTGATTGGTGTCAAGTGATGAGGTCATGGTTTGATTAAGCCACAGGAGGATAATTAAAAACCTAATGAGCAGAAATGGTTCTTCGTACAAAACAAGGACATGGATATTATTATGCAAAGATAGTGTCAGTTGACAGAGCCATCAAGTGTCATGTCCATGAATAATAGTGTGTTAGTCTTGACACAATTGGACGGCATCATAAGGACAAAGATCCTTGTCAAAATCATGAAGAGTTTTTAGGAAGATAGGGAAATATCAAACAATGGTAGCAAGTATGTGAAGTGAAAAGGACAATAATCATTGTGAAATCCATGAAAGGATAAAGCATCAAACCTACAAAATTCTATGTATGAAACTTTATAAGGGATTGTGCAATAAATGAAATTTGAGCAAGAAGATTGTGAATGTACACAAGTATATGAATACATCAAAAAAGGACAATCCAAATGAAACATATAGATGACAGTCATGAAATAAAATCATAAAGTAAATGAAGCCATTTCATCACAAATACTACAAGATTTTAATAATTCAAAACCCCATCTGAGACCTTGAAAAGACTTGACAGCATTGACTTCATCAAATAGGGTGCAATCATCTCATGAAGAGAAATTTATGGACAATTTTATTTCAAGAAGATAAAGGCAAAAACAATTATCACAGTCTAAGGCACAAAAGAAGGGGTAGAGAAGGTAGTGAACTATGGGATTCATGGGGGCAATTCATAAGAGTATATAAATAAAGTGCAAGACAATTCAAACATTAGTCTCTTATGATTGGGACTTAAAGGATTATGTCATGTATATGGCATTGAAGGAGGGTTCTTGTTGCACCATGCAACCTAAACAACCATAAAGGAACACCAAAAATAATATGACAAAACATCAAAAAGCAAGGACAAGGCAGTATTGTAAAGATTCTAAACCCATAGCCAAGGTCACCTCGAATGAACATACAACATTATGTAATGAAATATGAAGGATAGTCAAAATAAGCTGGCATAGGGGCCATAAAAATGAGCAGCAATGAGTTGAATTTCAATACCAAAGAGCCCGAAGGAGTTGATGTTCCAACTAAAACTGATGATTTGGTTGTTTTACCATCTGTTGAGTCGACAAAGGTGGATAGTTCAGCTAACAAAGAGAGTTTTCTTGGCTTTCAAATGTTCCACACAATGATATTGTGGTTCACAGTCACAAGGCACAAAAGTGAAATAGGTTTGGCAGTCATCATAAATCTAGTAATTATGGATAGTCACAAGTAATGGTGACACTATTTTGGTAGGTCAATTATGAGAAAGGATAGCCACTGTCCAAAGGTAGAAGGATAGTCATAAATCTCATGACTGTGGTGAAGGCAACTATATGCAAAAGAGGGAAGTCATCCTACAAAATGAAAGGAGATATGCATTAAGTGGTGAAAAAATGATAGTAGTAGTAACATAAAAATAAAATCTTTCAGACATAAGACAAATAGAAAAATCCTATGCCCTCCTAGGGAATTAATCATTCTCAAGACCATTTTTCACATGTCCTTTAAACTGGGAGAGAGATTCAAGGTAGTTTGGTGAAGTAAACAAAAATTATTGTTCTTTCCAAGCATCTAGGGTTAGGTTGGTGAGATGTGCAATCGGTTGAGGGAATATAGGAGGTAGTTTTGACTTGGTTTGGAGCAACTACAAGAATCTAGGAACTGTTCAAGGAGTATTGGTTGATGGACAAGGTCAAAGAATGAAGTTTTATTCATTCCAACACCTTTTTGGAGCAATTTAAGGGACTGAAAAATTCTAATAACTGTTTTGGACGCCCAAGGGGTTTGACCCAACAAGCCGATACAAACACATGTTCCTATCATTTAGCAACTATTGAGTAGCCTAAAAGGAAGTGCCAGGGCAGATTTTAGCTTGTTCTTACACTTTAGTTTTTCATTGCTACTGGTTTTTTCAAGTTCTTTCAAGCTGGAGCAGCTTTGTAACAATTTTTACGCATGTACAACAGTATGTTTAAACACTTTTTTATCAATAAAATATGCCATTTTACATTCTCATTTGTTTTTTTGTGCAAATATTTTAGATAGTTGATAAGTAATATTGTGGTGATATCTTTTCCCCTTGATTTATGTCTTATTTTCCTTTCCTTTGAGCATAAATTATGCATTTTTGCAGGTCAAAACTTGTGTTAAGTAGTTAGGAATAGAGTTTAAGTTGTGATAACATTCCTACCTCCTTGTGAACACAATCTTTAACACACTAAACCTTGTTATGAAATGCTTTTGCAAAGACATACAAAATATTGAGTTGTGTATGTTTTGGGTTTAAAATTATTTTCCAAAACAACTATAATGGTTTGAGATCAACTTAGTGCATCACCTTATTAGTCATAGGTTTCATTTCCTATTTCATTTTCACCCCTTTTCTCAACATGAAATAGTAGCATAAGTTAGATTGGGTGAAGTTCCAAGGGAACCAACCCTCTCTAGAGGTTGATATCCACCATTTGAACCTACACATAGGGAGATCATTCCATATTTCATGAAGTGGTTGAGTAATTTTTTCAACTCAGTAAGGTTACACACTTCCATGAAAACAAGTAAATCAACCAATCTCACCCTTGAACCTAAAAAAAAATCATAGCCACAAAGAATGGAGTTTCTAAAGAGGGTTATCCATTCAGATAATTATGTTAAAGCCATGCTGAAAATGAACTTAAATCTCTGAATTATGATAAGAAATTCCATATATGTGCCTTTTTGATACTAGTTTCTTTTTAATTTATTTATTTTTGTTCAAGTAGTGTAGGGTTTCAGAAGGCTAGAGCATTTTCTGGAATCCTACTTTGTTTTTTTTGCAGATTTCTTACAAACAAGGATAGTGTGTGTTAGCAACATTATTCATACTGGAGAACAAGAATAGAACAACACTAAATATGCATAGTTTTTTTTTTTCATTTCTTTGTTCTCATATGCCAACTTTGACATCAATCTAATGACCGAAGGATAGCAGTAAAATTACCATTAGTCAAGGGCACACTATCTACTAAGAGGGAAGGGGGGGGTGAATTGGTAGATCTAATCAATTCCAAATTCTTAGCAAACTCCATATAAGCAAGTAAACATAAAAGCATAAAGCACACACTAGTGACCATGAAATATACATGGAAACCCATGATGGGAAAAAACCACGGTGAGAATAGTTGTTTGGATCTACTATCCAAATCGAATCTTACAATGCAAAAATGTACAAGTGAATATTACACATAGAAGTAGGCACCAAACTACCAGAGACACCAATCCCCTAATCTGCTTGTAGGCACCAACCTACTGAGACGCTAATCCCAAACTGAAACAATACAACAGGTAGAACACGAGTCCTACCGAATTACAATGATAAAGCTTGTGGATCTTCAATGAATTACATACACATGCCAAAATCACTGATGACACTCTTTCTCTCTATAAATGATCTTCTAATATAGGTGCACACACTAGAACCTTTTATCGTGACCAGCTTCTCCTCAATTTGCACCGGCAACCAACTCTTCTTGACATAGGTTTAATTGTAATTAACATTCAGATACATTTAGACTTATAGACATACAAAATACATCCACACAATAATGAATTATATGCATGACATTACATTAACGCTCTTCTATGTCGGCCAAAGATCCACAAATAGCTACGACGACATAGGGTGGACCTAAATTCAAATTACATGAAACGTGTAGCACAATGGTCCAAAAATAACTTGATGTTGTGCACTATAGAAAGAACCTTAATCAGGTCTTATCTTAACACCACACACAAGATCTGAATTCCACATGCTACTAGTCATTACTGCACATACCTTGAACTCCAACTAGTTGACAAATAGACACAGAGAACCTTTTACCACTTCAATTTTTTTGTATGCTGAACATATATCCTCTAGAAACTTAGAAATTTGATAGAATTAGTGTAGACATACTCTCCTTTGAAATCACGGAGAAAAACTGCATTTGTGGAAGAAATGCTGGCCATAATTGTATTGTTAGAGAAATCTCTTTGTTTAGAAAATATCCCAAAACATGTTGATACAGACATCTGGACCACCACTATCATAGTGAATAGATGCAAGCATGATATTGCAAGCATATTTCTTTCATACACATGCTCCTCAACAATTGATAATGTATGTTTCTTGATTTTGTATCCTAGCAACACAAACCATTTTGAAACTTGTGACATACAACATACATCAAACCTTATACAAATCTTTTGTAACTCAAAATGATATTTTGAGGGGAACATCATGATAATTCAAGTACTCCTACATTCTTTTTCATCATTTGACATTAATGAAATTAGTGACAACATTTGACAACAACCTTTGACATTAATGACAACCTATGTTCAACAATTTGTTGTAAGGAGATTTAGATACAGATGCATATATACTTATATAATTGTTCTCATTTTTTTTGGTTTCTCTTAGTATTGTCTTATAGGCTACAATATAAACCCTTCCCTTTACTTAGGCTCATACAAACTTGAGGAGCTTTATATCCCTTTAAAAAAAAAATCTTGTTCTACATAAGGATAGCATTAATCATGAATGCACCCTTCTTGAGAAAAAACCATAGGTGTGTTTTTTGAATAAAATTAAAATAGAGGGCTAGGTTTGCCATTGAATATAAAAAGTGTTTGTTATCTAGAAATTGTTTTAGGGTACAAACTAATGTAGATACCTATTCAAATATTTTTACAAGTATATCTCACCGATCACTTGTAACCAACAACATTAACATTTTGTAATGTCCCCACTCTCTAAGTGACATCATGGTGGCTTGATTCTAGCTCATCCAGCATTCTTGTGGGTTAGAAGGCATGAAAAGGGAATGAATTTTGGAATTAAGTATAAAATGTTGGTAGAATGTGTTTAGAGAATTAAGAGTGTTACCTTTAATCCAAGCTAAGCTTAATGTTGATCTTATTTTCCACTTGAAAAGTCAAAGCACACAAGGAGGTCAAAGCAAGCAAGGAGGTTTACTTGCTGGTCAAAGCAAGCAAGAAGGTCTACTTGTTGGTCAAAGCAAGCAAGAAGGTCTATTTTCTGGTCAAAGCAAGCAAGAAGGTCTACTTGCTGGTCAAAGCAGGCAAGGAGGTCTATTTGCACAACCAAGCACACAAGGAGGGCAAGCAGGCAAGGAGGTGAGTCAACCTCATCCAATCTGATCAGCTTCTAGAAGCTTCCCCTTTCTATGGCAATTTAGGTAACTTAAGGGAGAAGCTACCATAAATTAATATTTTAAGAACAAATCTTATATCTTCCTTGGGGCGGCTGAAGGAAGCTTCCAAGATAGAATTTTCTAATCTCCAAAAAGACAAAAAGGCAATCAAATTCTTCTAGAAATGCTTGGGGAAACTTAGCCTAAAATAAATTGAATATTTTAATGGAGTAAATCTCATCTTCTTTGGCTAGTGCCTTAGCCTTGAAGCAAAGTAAATATATTAATAAAAGCCAATTTGATTCAACCCTAGGGAGGCCTTGTCTTAAGGTCTTATTTAAAGGAGGCTTGGGGGAGGAGAAAGACATTGTTATTTGGTATTATTATCTTGTTGTGAGAGAGATCTCTTGACTGGAAATAGTTTCAGTCGATTCAAGGTGTTGCTCCCTTGAATTTTGTGGTTTGGTGATGTCCCCATTCCACCTTGTGAGGTGATTTCAATCAGAAATTCATCAGTGAGCTTAATCAGATTTCTTTAGCAAAGCTCCAGTTGCAGATTATGACCCTATTTTGAGACACTTACATCTTTACTTGCTGATAGAAGGTTTTAAAGAGGTTTGTGTGGCATAGAAGGATATTTCTGGCGATTTCTAGCTTCAAGAAAAATAAGATTATTGTTGCAGTAGTCATCAAATTACTTTCAACATCAAATCTGAGGATTTTTTGGCATTTGCAACCTCCTGTGGTGCTGTTACAGTCTATTTACAGTCATCTCCAGGTAAGCATATCACCCTACTTCACTTAGCTTCATCTAGCATTCATAAAGCTAGGGTTTGGTCTAGTGCTTTGGCACAAGTAAATGTAACTAGAGGTCTGAAACTCAAAATAGCCCTAGCTGATTGTACTTACCAGCCCCTCTTTTTTCAAATCGAATAAAGAAGATAAGCTTAAGTTGGGTATGATCATCTTGTTTATGTTCATCTTGTTGTTTGCCTAAAAGATACGTACAAGTTCATTCTTGTTGTTTATGCTTGGAAACTTTCAAAATTACATTGTAAACAAGTTAAGAGTTTAAGTGCAGCAAAAAGGGTAAAAGTTTTAGTTAGAACCTGAAAGGGTTCTTACACATTCATTTGTTATTATATTATGCATAGAACTTGTTAAATCCCTTAGCTATGAACTGAGAATAGTGGGAAACTTTAGCTACAAACTGTAAACTTGTCAACCAAAATAGTCATTAAAGAGAAGATAAATAAGTAAACCTCTTAAATAAATCTAACTTCTTTCAAAATGAAACATGACAGGCAATGCTTATGTTTTCACATATCCTTGGGAACATATAACTGGGGGGATGAGAAAATAGGTGAGAACTTTAACTACAACTTGCATGTCTGAAAATTGCAAGCAGCCAATATAAGATTGCTCACCACCCTTTCTATTTGGCATCATCAAGCCCAAGGGCTCTAGCCAACCCATGAGCCAAGAGGATAAAAAAGGGCTCAAATCCAAATTTACATAAAATGCAATCACAAGGCTAATTTATCTCCACAACCAAAGAAATAGTCCCATGACTTGGTCAGCTTCAAAATGAAAGAACTACCAACATAAATAAATAGGATCCCACAAATTTGAAAGAGCATAACATGCTAAGCTAGGGAAGAAATCCATCATTACTCACAAGATAATATCTCAACATTCTTATAGGGCTTGCACAATGGAATGCAGAAAACAAAAGGAGTTGACACGAAAATGCTTACCTCTTACGATGAGAAAATTTCCATACAAGCTTTGAACCAAGGCCCTTCTTTCTTCTACCTTCTCCAAAGCCAACTATCCAGCCAAAAAAAAAATGACCTAAAAATAAGATCCTCCCCAAAATAAAACCCGCAAAACCATTTTAACCTCTTCCACAAGTGCCTTAGCCATAGGCACTTGAGTTGGGCTCTCAAAAATGACCAAATTGACCTAATTATATTATTTTATACCTCATATAAATGGATTATAATGTTGCCTCATGTTACGCATTTACATCTTGTATAAGTCATCAAGGAAGACACTTGGGACAAATTCCTCAAGGAACCAAAGCACTAATTAACTTTAAGTACCAAATTTATTTGTCTTATATATGAGAAAATAACTCCTAACCCAAGGTTTACACAAATAGAACACATGACTTTACAACATAAAGTGGAGATAGTTAGGGTCATAGTGATCCTCTTTTCTTCCATTTTTCATATATATTCTTATGCACTTTTTCCATTGTTAATATCTCATGGTATAAATAATAGAAATAAGATACTCGTAGTTACATTATCAATTGGAGAATACTTAAATTTGCATACCTTGAACATGTTCAATCTGCACCCTTGGAATGATCATAACCAATCTCAACCATTAAAATGCACCATCTTCTCACTCAATGTTAGCTATTTATAATTATATTTCTTAATATTTTTGAACATGATTATTGAAATTCAAAAAATCTAAATAACAAGTAGAATCGTGTTCAAAGTCACTTGAGTATCGAATTAATTCTCTCCCTAGAAAACTTCAGTTTTAATTTTGGGGATGGGTCATGTATTATTAACCTTGGATGGAATCAAAATCATTTAAATCAAAATAGTAAATAATATTTCACATTAAAATTCCATGGTTAGAAACAAAAACATATAGCTCTATACACAATTTCAACTAAGTCTCCCTTTCAAACTAAATTGAATAACAACTAGTAAATCAACTTACATAGGAAATATTAATTCTAGAGATATCATCAACACAAATTGCATATATGATTACTTCCAAGGTAACAAATTGATGAATTCAAAAAACATTTTTCATGAATATGATAGTATATCACATTTTAAAACAAGATTAAACCTTTCATTGCTAAGTTGAGAGTGACTTGATAATATCAATTCAACAATGATAAATGATAGGTGCAATGATGACTTTTATTTTCAACCAAATTACATATGTAAAAATAATCTAAAAGGGGGAATAATAACTATCTTAATTTAATATTTCTCTCATGACAAAACCATAATCACCAAAGGCACTATTTTTCATAATATAATTATATCATATGCATCCAAAACCATGAAACGAGAGTATGGGGCTTATTAACAAAACCGATAAATCCTTATTGTCACAATGTAAGAAAAGATACCAAAATATTTGCTGCATGTTGATACATTTCCCTCTTACTATCACACTCTTTAGGCACACATGGTCCACATTAGATCAAGATTGCATAATCCATATATTTAACTTGACTAAGAAACTATAATGAAATCTACCAACGACGTACAAGGAGTTGTAACTACTATATGAAAGACAAGGTCTTACATTACCCTCCCCTTAGTTTAAACTTCCTCCTAAAAGTTACTAAGGTTTGAGAAACAAAATCCCAACATAAGAGCACGCTTAATATAGTTGAAATGACAACTATGTGGTGCATGAGCACACGGGCGAACTAGTGATCAACACCAACCAAAAAAAAAATTGTTGGTTTGTTTTTGCAATTTTGGTTTGTTTTTTTTTTTTCACAAGCATACACAGACATGACTTTGGAATGCAAAGACATTCAATGACAAAATAACTTGACATTTAAAAACTTCTACAAGTTGTGGATCTCCAAATTACGTTGGATCTGAGATAATTGTTTATAATAATTATGATGGAGTTGCTGCAGATATTTGGCTTTGTGGGGTCATTCATTTTGAAATGCTTGTAGGCTTCTTTCCTTTTGACGATGTTAATATAATAAAATTATAGGATCTACCATGCAGAGTATTATTTTCCTTCATGATTCTCTTTTTGATTCATTTCCAAGCTATTGGATCCTATACCAATGAGTAATGTTGGATGATCTTGACTCGTCTGGCTTCTTTGGAAAGCAAGGCGCTATGGTATATAGTCCAGATTATATGTTTTATGTGCAACATTAACTCTGTCGGGCATGATAACTTTTGAACACATCTTTAGATGCCTTTTCAAATGCTAGCTATTCAAGAGTCATGATGGGGAAGATAGAGGGCTCGACAAAGGAAGGTGAAAAGGTTGAGGAGGATTTCAAAAAAATAATTGAACAGCCCGTACCTCAAAGAGAAATAATAGAATTCTTTAAAAATCACAAAAAGAAAATGAAGGGGCGGTCAAAGAAAGAGGAGGCAGACGCATCATAGAATGAAGAGTGCAAATTTAAAAATAAAAAGAAAAAAATCAGAGGGACAGGTTGTGCAGAAATAAGAAGAGAGAATTGGCTTTCGAAGAGAATCGGCCAAGATTAGATTAAAAAGGCACAAATTAAAGTTTGATGAGTGTGCAATTGTTAAGGAAAGGGAGGGTTGTATGTAGGAGAAAGTGGGGAGCCTATGTGTGTGAGAGAGAGAGAGAGCGCAAAGGGAGGGGCAAGTTTTGAGTTGCACAATTTGAAGAAAAAGTGCGAAGTCAATTGAAGGGTATGCAACCAGTGAGAGGGTGCGACGCGTAAGAAGATATTGGACAAGGAAAAGAAGCAAAAGTGATGCAAACACTTTGGTTAATTGCTATTGAGAACATAATTTAGGAGGAAGGCAACAATCCATTGTTTTGTCTTGCAAACCAAGTGGAGAAGGGGTGTGCGGTGGGAGTGGAAGGCTATAATCAACATAGTCAAAAGTTGAATGATGTTACACCCCGAGTTGTAAGGTACTGCATAATAGTATTGCATAGGGTCGAATGAATGTAATGAGAATTCAATGCTTGAATAAAATTTGCGTACCTTGTTATCAATATGAGTGTTGTTACATTGTCTCATTTTAATGTATTTTCTATTGATGTCATTTTTGATGGATTAATGCATATTAAGTTATAGAATTGTTAATATTCTAACTTGTGAAATGTTATGTATACTACTTATGTTGTGAACATTTGACTTCCATGGATGCATGTCAGTGGATGTAGGTATATGTACCATTCATCCAAGCGGAGGGGAAATATCACTCGAGAGAGGGGCTTGGTCGGTTAACCGGTAATGTGAATTATTTGAGCATACACACACTTCACTGTAGAGTGAGTAACTGAATCAGATATCTTAGATAAGTCATCCATAGTCATAGATTGGCATTAGGAGTCATGTCTTCTTTTGTACATTTTATGTGAGATGCTTATCTATTATCTGTCTCGTGGTATTAAGTTCATTACAATGGTAACGTATATGAATGCAAGTGAATAGGGAGTGTGCATATATACATGTATATAGCATATACACGTATCCATATGTATATACATATCGATACAAGTGTATGATCGGAAAATGGATATGTTCATATGGTTGCATCGATATGGTATACATACATATACATGCATATTGAGGTATATATGGACATATATATATGTGTATATGTGCACAACCTATTGCATGTGGATATTAATAATATTATACTATTATTGCCTGTTGATTTACAAATACATGTATATGTATATATACATATATTAACATATCGGAAATAACAACTGGTTTACGATATATTTGCAAAAGTTATATATACATATATGTGTACATGTAAATATATATATATATACATATTAATATTATATGTAAATATATATATATATATATATATATATTACATAAAGTAATAAAGTATATATATATTTATACAAATTATTTGTTACTTTAATAATTATAAATATATATAATATTAATATATATATATATATTAATTTAAATAAAATGGAAATCAATCTTTGATTAATTTATCATCAAATATTTAGGGAAATCGAATTATTTCCTAAGTATTATGAAATTGACCTTCTCTTATTTCATCATGAATAAAATTGGGTTAAATAACCCATCCAAAGGATTTAAAACCTTGGCAATTCGAATGAAGGGAAATATTATCTTCAATAAACATTATACTTCATAAAGTCAAAATTCAAATATTTGGAAAACATAAATGAACTTTCCACGAAATATGAAAAATATGGTTGGAGAAATTTGTGTGCCTGTTGAAGCACACAGCCATGAGGAAATGCAGGCGTGGGTTGCAGTGTGTCAATGGATGCCTGGAATTAGGGATTGAAATTAGAGATTTAAGTAAGACTTTGTCTCAAAAAATATCTCTCACCTGTTGAATCACACCATTGTTGAAGGTGTCAATTCTTCCTCTTTGAATGGAACCAGTTTGAATCTTTCTTTACGTACTGTCAATTTAAAGGTTGAATCATCTTAATTCGTTGAGTATGGGGTTTTCTATCCACCACATACCATTTGAAGCAATCAATAAAAATACCTATCAATCACCATGCCTTCCCATGAGGAATGCGTTGGGGAATGAGGCTCTATATAAAGTCAGCATTCTGCTAGGATTCATAATTCATTTTCATTCATCGAATTCATTCCTTCTGCAATTATAATTGTTCTCATTGTCCAACTTGAGCTTTCTTATTGCAAGAGTATGTTATCAATTTTTGAGAAGAGAAAAATATTCGTAATTCTGAGTGTCATTCCTTCATACTGTTGGAAGTGTGAATCATTATAATTCTGAGTGTCATTCCTTCATACTATTGGAACTATGAATCATCATAATTGAGAAGTTGACCAGTTGTGTATCAATTATTGAGTGAGCATTTTCTAAGAAGGGAACATAGTTAAAACAGAGAATTTTTGTTAGTCTGGAAGTGCTACAAGTACAAACCATTTCATCATCATCGGAGGAAAGCTTAAACCAGGCATGGGTTATTATTCCTCTATACATTTCATCTTTGAATCATTGATTTATTATGAAGTCATGTTCAATATCTATGTTTAGATAGATGAAGTTAATTACTGCTATATGTTGAAAAAGGATGTTTTCAATAGATTGTCCAATAGCTTGCATATAGTGAATATGTCATAGAAGATGCATGTTTAGTGAGAAGAGTATTAATTTGTTTTGAAAGGTTAGATAATGCATTTTGTATTGTTGCATTACTTGTATGATCTCTATATAAGGAGAGTACTCGTTACCTTAGATATTATTACTAGGAATGTGATGAGAGCTTGAATCAAGCACAATGCAGCCAACTAAGTTATTAGTTTAACTTAGGAAAGCTAGCTAAACTCCTAGGAAATATTCATTCTCATATAGGAGAGAATAGGATAAGTACTTGCGATGCAGATTCATCCCAGTAGGAATACTTGATGTAGGATGTTTGTGGTACGGATTACCATGATAGGACAAAAGACCTACGCATAGTGTAAGATAGCCCTAAGTCAAATCGACCCTGAATAGTGTATGTGATAGTTGACCCTCAGTAGAAATACTGTATGAACACTTTGGTCAAAGTAGTGTAATCAACAAAACATCCTCTTAGAATGGGCGATGATTACACTGTCAAGATCACCATTATCCCGTATTGCATACTAGATCGAGAGTTTACCGGATGTATAGGTTCTAGCTATGTAGGACACACCACTATGCTCAGTCGATAAAATAGTATCGATTACCCTACCAATCTCTTCCTTGAAGGGAGGGCCATCTATTGAATGGTAGATGTGCGGGGGACCGCATTATAAGTCTATGGTTGGTGGAAAATCGCTTGAGTGATGTTTCTCTTCCTTACCAAGCTAATGAAGCACCGAGATTTGAAAGGTGGATTCCTGGACCTTCTTACCACTATTAGTTCAAAAGCTCAATGAGCTATGTATGTTCATGTATGTATGATTTCTCTGATGTTCATTTGAAAAGAAAAAGTTTCCTTGCTGAAATATATTGTCTTTTTCATTTGAAAAGGAAAAGATTTCAAGTTGGTAGTTAGAAAGTATTTTCTTTTAATTATCAATGAAAACAAAAGAATGTTTTATAGTACTTTCTTTGATGCATGTTATCTATGTTAAATGTTGTAGATTAAGAAAAAAAAAAATCGTAAGGTTAAGATCGTTACAAATGAGGCACTTGAGAGGTTGACATATGTCAAAAAGAAGCAAATAAGAGTGGGATTGTGGTAGGAAGTGAGTGAGTGGCACCAATCTTCCTGGTAGTGAGAGGGTTGTGTGATCACCTCGAAGGAGTATTGTTTGAATCGATGGTTCCATACCTAAATCAATATTGTATATACAATTTCAATTAAATTGACATAAATATCCATATTTATAAATTTTAATGGAATAGCCATGATAAATGAGTATGTCTATTGAGATGTTCTCTGGCTATGAAATTGAAAATTTAGTTGTCTATGAAATTGAATGGCTTATGTGAAGATTTGTAGCTAAGCTATTTGGTTTGTGGATTAGAGTGTTCGGTTTTTCCTACAATTGTTATTTGTTGGATAATAAATTAAAAAATTTCCATCTTGTTCAATTTGTGTTTGTGAGTGGTGTTTGGCAGAGAGGAGTACCCTCATACTTCACTATGACTACTACATTGAGGATAAATTAGATAGTTGAACAACAATTAAATGATAGCAATCTCCTACACCATATAAACTTCCACACAACTGAAGCTAGAGTCATACACATAATACATTGATCTATTAGAAGATGAACACAAAGTTGACTACTTAGAAATCTCCTAGATAATCAACCATTTTTTTCTAATTAAGGTCTGTTGGCATTTCAATTTGCACCTCTGGAATGCAGATTAGAAATGAATAGCTATGCACAAATAAACTTCTCTTCAAATTAGGAGGGGAAGCTCCCTCTTCATTGATGATGCTTAAATAAAGTAAACCAAATTATTTTCCAATATTTTTGGTTCTTGGCTAAGAGAACAAGGTTAGAAAACTCCAGCTCGTAGCTGAGATTTTCTCTTTTAGAATTTCAACTACAACTAGGCCTACTCTAATGATGCTTCTAGCTACTCAATTAAACTCGGAGCTTGAGAGTTAGAAGTAAACAAGGAATTATTTTAATAGATATACTTAAACAAACTCTCTTCCAACGCACACCTTAAGACTCATTGCAGTTTTTGATGCAAGCTGAAATAAAGATTATGTAAGAAAAACACATAAAAAAAAACCCGAGAGAGTAGATCAAAGCAATTGAGGCATAAGATTTCCTTTCTCAAATTTCTAGTAACGATTACACTTATGAGACAGTAGGATTGTAAGAATAATAGGCTTACAGTTTAGCAATCAAACCAGAATACACTTAACACAAATTACACATAAAATGAACAATATCTTGTAGCAAAGGCAGGCATGCAAGCTTGCTCTTGCACTAAGTGAACAGACGCTGAATAACAACTTGCAGACAAAGTAGGCCTAGCAATTTTCTATCACAATGACAGTTAAAGAAAATGGGCAAGGCTGCCCTTATTTATACACAAGCGAGGAGTAGGGAACCCTAAAATCTCCTTTCTTTTACAACAAGACTTGCCAGCTTGTAAGCTTTATTTCTAAAACTAAAACATGACAACTAACTAACAACCTACTGAAAGCAAAAAAAAAATAGGGAAAGTGCCAACTATTACAACTTGATTATTTTCTCTTTCACAAAGAACAGATAAGCATGAGACAAGAATAGCAAGAAAACTTAGAAAAGGCATCGAGTTAATTTTTCCTTTAAATCTATCTTTGGAGATCTTTGTTGTCCTGAGAAAACTCATTCATGGATATTTTGGGAAACTAAATCCACCAAAAAGCTAGAAACTGCCTTTTTATCAGGAGCATTGATACTATCTAAAGCCATATTCTTCTTTTCTAGGATTTCCTTGCCTTCTGCAATCGAACTTAGAAAATATTTGACCTCATCAGCTACTTTATCGAATCTTGCTAACATCACGACAGTTTGACTCATCTTTCCGGCAATAGGATCACTGCTAAAAGTGCCAGGAACAAGATTCTGGAATTTTGATTGTACCTCATCAAGCTCAATGAAATCACCATCATAATGACGATACCGACAAGGGATTTGTGAAATAAACGTACTAATGAATCTGAGGACATCAAAAAATTTCTATCTATATTTAGCCAATTCTTTTGATATTCTCTCATAGGTTTTCACCTTGAAGAGGTGTTGTTCTCTCCAAGCAAGAATGTTTCTCTTATGTTATTTTGCAACTACTGAATCATATGTCTTCCTCAAATCTGAAATGATAATATCATACATTGGTTTTGTTAAAGATGATCAAATCTATCAAATTATAATTTGAATAATGAACTTGAAATTATGAAGTTGATGTCAAGTTTAAATCTGAGATGTAATTATGAATTTTCAGGTTTGAAATTCTATTATAGATATTCGATCCTCAAGAGTAGAGAATTTATTAATTTTCAATGTTCTTCTTGAGGATCAGATCCGCCATATATATAAGGATAGGGAGACACGTCCGCTCATGGGACGTGTCTTAGTCATAGTGTCCCTTCATCTTAACTAAGACAACGGAATATTAATCGATTTATTTAACAACCATCAAGGACATTATATCTTTATATTTATGCATTTATGTGTCATTCAATTCGATCTGAATATATACAATTTATATTCTCTCAATGCAGATCGAATAACTATACTTGGGATTGGCAATTTCGATATACATGATGATGTTGAATATATTCAATCATCATCTATATCTAACTGAAGCTATCTTTATTCAACACTCCCTCTTAGCTAGGGAAGATAACTCCAACCAAGTATAAAGTGATATCACCTTACTCGTGATATTAGAAGATATGGTATACTAAAAGTGTCAAGTCACATGACATTCTTCATAACACATCTTCATTATGGTATGTGCACTGACATCAAGTCACATGATGTCTACTATAATAAATCATGGCATATCCATGGATATATACATATCCACCATGAATATCTCATAAGGATCATAATGATCTTCAATTGATATGAAGTCTCATGATATCTATCAAAATTTCCACAAGATACTATCATGACATATCCACAGATATCAAGTCACATGATACCTATCATGATAGTGCAACTAATCATTGTAGAGTCGTCACTTTACAATGTCAAATACAAGTTTTCATTATCAGAAAGATTGCCACCTTTCAATAATGTACACAGGGGGAGAGATAGCCCATGAAGATAGGGAAGATAACTCCAACCAAGTATAAAGTGATATCACCTTACTCGTGATATTAGAAGATATGGTATACTAAAAGTGTCAAGTCACATGACATTCTTCATAACACATCTTCATTATGGTATGTGCACTGACATCAAGTCACATGATGTCTACTATAATAAATCATGGCATATCCATGGATATATACATATCCACCATGAATATCTCATAAGGATCATAATGATCTTCAATTGATATGAAGTCTCATGATATCTATCAAAATTTCCACAAGATACTATCATGACATATCCACAGATATCAAGTCACATGATACCTATCATGATAGTGCAACTAATCATTGTAGAGTCGTCACTTTACAATGTCAAATACAAGTTTTCATTATCAGAAAGATTGCCACCTTTCAATAATGTACACAGGGGGAGAGATAGCCCATAAAGTCATGGATTCACACACATGACAAAAGATTTTACACATTAAAAATCTTTTAAATACATTAGTACAAAATAAACAATTTGAATCTCAATCTCAATAACAATTTACATTTCAACCATACCAAGTTTCTTCCTTAAGTGTTCAACTTTAACTCTGGAGAGAGGCTTGGTGAGAATGTCTGTTGTTTGATCATTTGTACTAATATACTCCAACTGGATCACATTCCTTTCTACCATGTCTCTCACATAGTGGTAAGGGATCTCTATATGCTTAGATTTATCATGGAATACTGGATTCACTGAAAGCTTAATGCAACTTTGATTGTCACAGTGGATAATAGTAGGATTCAAGGACTCGCCAAATAATCCCACAAGCAATTTACGGAGCCATACTACTTCTCTTGCCCCCAAGAGACTGCAATATATTCATCTTATGTTGATCTTTGAGCCACTGAAGACTATTTCCTGTTGATCCAAGAGATCATAGCCGATCCTAAACCGAAGCAACATCTTGATGTGATTTTTTGATTGGTTACACTTCCAGCCCAATCTGAATCAGAGTATCTATGTAAATCTAGTTTTCTATTTATGTATTTAAGACCATATCCAATAGTACCTTGAAGTTATCTCAATATGTGCTTCACAACAACAAGGTGAATTTCCTTTGGCTCACACATGAACTGGCTTAGGGAATTCACTGCATAGAAAATATTTGGTCTGGTGTTAACCAAGTACATTAATGATCCAATTATTTGTCTATAGAGAGTAAAATCTCCAAATTTTGATTATGTTGCTGCTTCTTTTAATTTGTGTAAGTTGGTTTCCATAGGAGTAGACATGGGTCTATAGTCGAACATTCCAAATCTCTTCAGAATATCAATAGTGTACTTTCCTTGATTTAGGATGATACCATCTAATTTCTGCCAGACTTCTAACCCCAGGAAGCAATGTAAAATTCTCAAGTCTTTCATGTCAAATTATGAAGCCAGGTCCTTTTTACATTGAGCAATAAGGTGATCTTCTCCTATTATTAGTAGGTCATCAACATCTAAAATTATTATTATCATATCACCTTTAATTACCTTCAAATAGAGATTTGGATTTGCATCATTTTTGGAAAATCCTAGTCCCAAAAGATAGTTTTCAATTCTTTCATACCAAGCTTTGGGAGCCTTTTTAAGTCCATATAGAACTTTCTTCAATCTACATACATGTGAGTCTGTTTTATGTATCACAAAACCTTCAGGTTGCTCTAGATAGACTTCTTCTTCAATGGTCCCATTCAGGAAGGCAATTTTCACATCCATTTGATGGATCTTCCAGCCTTTAGCTACTGCAATAGTTATTACTACTCCCATAGAGGTGTATCGGGCAACAGGTGCAAATATCTCTTCATAATTAATACCCTCCTTTTGTGAGAAACCTCTAGCCACAAAATGTGCCTTGTGTTTTTCTATACTGCCATCAGCTGCATGTTTGATTTTGAAGAGCCAATTGGAAGAGACAATAGATTTCTCTTTTGGTATAGGTACTATATTCCATACATCATTTTTCAAAATGGACTGATACTCTTCCATCATTGCATCTTTCCACACTTGATGCTTGAGAGCTTCCATAACACTAGTTGGTTCTGAACTAATGATCTCATTCATTAAGGCAACATAGCTTGAGAATCTTTTGGGTCTCTTACTTTCTCTAAAATTTCCTTTGGGTGTTGTATGATTCTCAACTTCTTTAATCATCTTTCTAGCCCAAAGTGGTCTCCTCTTTCTGTTGTTATTGGGATTCTCTTTTGGAGCAGTTTGGTTTTCACTTATGATTTTTTCAAGATACTCCCTTTGAATCTCAGGAGCAGGCTCCTCCTCTAATACTTTAGGAGAATCTTGAATTTCTATCTCATTTGAACTCTTTGCCATTTTGAAGGCAATGTCTTCCTCAAATGTGACATCTCTACTTAGTTCAATTTGTTTCTTTCCGGATATGTATATTATGTAGGCTTTTGAGGTTTCACTATAGCCCACAAATATCCCTTTCTTTCTAGAAGGTTCTAGTTTGGATCTCTTTTCTTTAGGTACGTGAATATGGAGAGGGAAACCAAAGATCCTTAGGTGACTTATGTCAGGTTTTACACTAGTAAATGCCTCTTCAGGAGTCTTTTTAGCTAGATGTGAGTGGGGACATCTATTTTGAATGTAGACAGTTATCCTAGAGGCTTCTGCCCAAAATGAGGTTTCTATGTTTTGGTCGAACAACATTGCTTTAGCAGCTTCTACAATAGTTCTATTTTTTCTCTTAGCAACACCATTTTGTTGAGGATTGTAGGCTACAGTAAACTCCCTCTTAATCCCAGCATTTACACAAAATTCCTTAAAGATTTTTGAGGTGTATTCCTTCCCATTATTTGTTCTTAGTATTTTGATTTTCTTCCCAGAGAAGTTTTATGTAAGTGCTTTGATCTCCTTAAACCTTTTAAGGATTTCTATAGACTCCTTACATTTAAGAAAATATATCCAAGTCTTCCTAGAGAAGTAATCTACAAATATTACATAATATAAGAATCCCGCCATTGAGGGTACAAACATGGGTCCACATAAGTCAGAGTGTACTAGTTCTAATACATTTTTGGTTTTACTCAAACTATTTTGGAAGGTCCCCTTTGTATTCTTTCCTAGGGCACACCCTTTGCATGCTCCTTGATGAATTTGTTTTAGTTTGGGCAATCATGTTACTAATTTTTCTACAGAAGGTAGGGCGCGGAAATGAATATGTCCTAATCTTTGATGCCAGATTTCATTTGAATCAAAGGTCTCATGAATAAGAGCTTGTTTAGAATCAGTGCACAGTTTGTAGAGATATCCTTGTCTTACACCTATACTTTGTGCTTTCTTTATAGTGGAGTTCTTTGGCCATGCTAGAACTTTTCCATCCATAAAGCTAACCCTATATCCGTTGTCTTCAAGAGCATAAATGGATATTAGATTCCTCTTTATTCCTAGTACAAAAAATACTCTAGTGAGTTGTAGAGAGAGGCCAGACTTCAAATTTATGGTGCAAGTTCCAACCCCTCTTACTGGATGTACAGAATCATCCCCAATAGTTACTTCTTCATCATTTTCTTCTATCATAGTATCTAGGTGTTCTCTGAACCTTGTGATGTGCCTTGATGAATCACTATCAATTACCCAGTTGTTGACTTTGTTTGATACTTGACTTGATAGTGCTGAGTAGAAGACAAATTTCTCAGATTCATATTATGTATTTTTCTTTCTAACTTTAGAAAAGCTTGCTTGTTGTTTTGTTCTATCAAGGCACTTCATTGCATAGTGTCCATATTGATCACATCTGAAACATTGAATTTGGGAGATGTCTTTCCTTTTCTTGAATGGTCCCTTTCCATAAGAATTCTTCTTTCTCTTGAAGTTTCTCTTCTTACCTTTCTTCTAAGAATTTGTGTTTAGCACATGAATATCCTCATCTATGGTTTTCTAATTGTTTTCTTTTGTCATTAGTCTTGTTTCTTCTTGTAAGCAATCTGTTCTTAGCCTATCAAATTTAGGGATTTTTGATCTTGCACTTATTCTTTGAACAAATGTCTCCCATGAGTATTGTAGGCCACCTAGAGCTATTAGAGTTAACTCTTTGCTATCAATTTGATATCCGACTATTGACAGTTGATTTCTTAGTTCATTGATTCTCATGAAATATGCACTAATATATTCTCCCTTATTTATTTGAACATGATTAAGTTGCCTTTTTAGAGCAAGGGTCCTACTGGTGTTGTTTATTTCAAAGGTTCTCTCAAGGGATTTAAACATTTGATATGCAGTCTCATGTTTAGATAGAATAGGTACTATATGATCCCTAACTGCATCCACTATAATTTTCATGGTTTTCTCATCATTCTCAATCCATTGAGTTTTCTCCTGATCAGTCTCTGATTCTATCTTGTTTTCTTTCACAAATGAGTAACTTATTTTCTTTCAGAATCATCATGATTCTGAATTTCCATGAAGTAAATTTGTTTGCACCTTCAAGACGATCCTCAAATCTGATTACACTTGACATTATGAAGAATGTTATGTGTTTGTGATTTCAAGAGAAAATACAATTTAAATAATCTGATACCTGGATTTAATCGGATCTTATCTCAACATGGCTCTGATGCCATGTTAAAGATGATTAGATCTATCAAATTATAATCTGAATAATGAACTTGAAATTATGGAGTTGATCTCAAGTTTAAATTTGAGATGTAATTATGAATTTTCAGGTCTGAAATTATGTTATAGATATTCGATTCTCAAGAGCAGAGCATTTATTAATTTTTGATGTTCTTCTTGACGATCAGATTCACCATATATATAAGGATAGGGAGACATGTCCACTCATGAGACGTGTCTTATTCATAGTGTCCCTTCGTCTTAACTAAGACAACCAAATATTAATCGGTTTATTTAACAACCATCAAGGACATTATATCTTTATATTTATGCATTTAGATGTCATTCAATTCGATCTGAATACATACAATTTATATTCTCTCAATGCAGATCGAAGAACTATACTTGGGATTGGCGATTTCGATATAAATGATGATGTTGAATATATTCAATCATCATTTATATCTGACCGAAGCTATCTTTATTTAACAGGTTTCACCTTCGCCATACACTACTCAAACCCTTGAATCCCTTGACGCAAATCATGGGCATTATACCTTAATTGATATATCTCTGCAAGCACAAATCTGCCCTTGATGATGAATTCCTCTATCCAATCTCACATGTGCTTCCCATATATAATCAATTGTCTTAACTGGTGTTGATCAGCCGGTGACTCTAGAACCTGTGGAAGCAATAGAGTGACCTGTGAAGTGTCATGAAGTAGATTAGAAACATATTGTTGGAGTTTCCAATTTTCAGCCTTGAGGACTGCCTTATCCTCTCCATCTTTAAGCACTCTATCCTTTAGATTTCTTGTGGCAACCTCAAAGAGATTCACTCTGGTATGCCGAGTGCTTTTATCGAGATTAGCCTTAACAACTATGAAGTCATCAATCTCAACCTCATCAATATTCTTATCTTCTGGTGTGTAGCAGTCTCAATGATAATTTTGCCATCTAAGTTCTTCTCCATGTGAACTTGTTTCTTAGGCTTCTTCACTTATGTTTCTTGATAAATGCTATCAAGCTCTGCAAAATTCAATTGATACGAGGCGTTCCTCCTTTTCCTTCCCAGGATGTTCGCAAGCCAAGACGAGGTGTCTTTACTAACTTCTTTGGGAGGCTCAACTTCAATTTCATCAACTTATTCAACCTCTGAATCAATATGGATGGGAGAAGATCTCAACAATGATGGAGAATCTGGAGACGAAGGCACTGCTTCTGCTTGTGGCGTTGGGTCTTTAGGTCAAACTTTTGATACAACTGTTGGTTGTTATTGATGAACCTGATCGGAGAATTCTAACTTTTTCTTTGAACTCTTAGCCAATCTACCAATCTTCAGACTTTCTGGAAGATGGTTCATAGCCTTCATTCTCGAGTTTGGTTTGGTAGAAGGTAGGGATGACTGCACTACTGGCAGCTTTATCGAAATAGTTATCTTACGTGACTTCTTATTGCTTAGGAAGATCTTGTTCTTTCTGATAATTTGGCCCGTCCTTTCCTCATTTGAGGTGACCTCCTTGATGGACCAATTGACTTGTGAAAGTGGTCGGTGCTCAATTTGATCCCTGGCATACATAGGAAGTAGCATTTCTCCATCATCATCTGACAATCCTTCAACATCCTCTGACAAAAAAACAACCATCTGTTGGGGGGTAAACTTGTTGTAACTATGCATGCACACCTCAAACTCATCTTCGCAATTAGCCTAGTGTTGTACCCAAAACAAAAAATTTGCTTCATTAAGGCATTTTGAATAAAATAGTCTAAATCCTGTAAAAATCTCATCAAAACACACTTTTTGGTCAAACAAAGTATGGGCTTTTGTGGTTTTATTGTCTAGAAGATATTGGCAAATTTTGAAAAAATTGAAAATTAGGGGTTTCCAAGCCCCAATTTTTAGGAATAACCCTAAAAAATAGGATCTTGTTAAGATTGATTGAAAATTATTTCAATTGGCTTATTTCACTTCATGATCACAATGGTGAAGTCAAAATCAAGAAAAAGTCAATTTAACTCTGGTGGGTTGTTCTCACTTTTTCAAGAGAAAAGTTAGGACCTTTGAGGTCAACAATGGTAGATGGCTAGATACCGGGGGTCAAAATCTAAGCTTAAACACTCCAACAAAGATTCTCTGGTGAGAAATGTTCAAAATGATGCTTCGAGATGGAGGGGATTTTCAAAGTGGTGAAAATCATCGAAACTTTCTAAGTTTGAAAATAAAAGAGCACCTATTAGCCAGGGGCTCCCAAGGTTTGAGAGGCTCAAATCAACTTTTCAGGGTTTGTCACTTCCAAGAGGTTTTCTTCAAAATCCTGCCAGCTTCATGATGAGCTTGCCAACCACTCTAGAAGATTTGTCTAACACCTGAATTTGAAGATCGGATGAAGAATGGGGGAGATAAAATTAGTCAAAATTGGACTAACTTTGGTGGAGAAAAGTGAGTCCCGTAGGCTAGGGGATCCCAAGAATTAGAGGCATCAAATGTTAGTTTTTGGTGGAGAAAAGCGAGCCCTATAGGCTAGGTGATCCCAAGAATTAGAGGCATCAGCTGTTAGTTTTTGCATTGACTATCTCCAAAATGATCTTCTCAGCTTCAACCCAGCTTCACAATGGATCAGTTAGCTACTTCGCAGGACTTATCAAATGGCAATAGCGGTTAAGTGAATGGACACTTAAAACAAAGGTTGAACTAAAGATCACCAAGGCAAAAGCGCCCTTGCTGGCCAAGGGCACCCATCATTTTCGCAACCAGATATGGTTTTAAGAGGTTGTCTTCTTCAAGGCATCTACTCAGCATCCTATTAGCTTCATGATGAATCCAATAGCAAGACCACAGGACTTGTCTAATGCCCAAAATTACAGATTGAACAAAGAACAGAGGAAATGAAATTGGTGAAAATTTGTCTAACCTTGGTAGAGAAAAGAGCCCCTAGAGGTTAGGAGCACCCAAACTCTTGACACACTAAATGCAACTTTTTGAGAAAATAACACCTAGGAGGTTTGTCTCGGACTTGATTAGGCTTCGCAATGAGTCCATTAGCAGATGAATCTGAGTTGCTAAACTGTTGGAATTAGGAGTCAAACAAAAGGTTTTAGTCAAGGTCAAATTGTGAGTTAGAGAAAAAAGAGCCCCTGGAGGCCAAGAGCACCTAGGGTTTTGAACCCTCAAACATAGTTGTTTAGGTTAGCTCAAATTCCCATCCTATTTGTGATGCTTCAAGCTTTCCATTGCATATCTTAGTCAAGTCAAAAGACAAGTTATTAGTTGACAGTTGGAGATTGAATGGAGAATCAACACATTGCAAAAATGGTTGTCTGAAATAAAAGCACCCTTGGAGGCGAGGGGCGCCCAAGTTTTTGACCTGTCAGATGAAGGTTTTGGGGTTTTTTCTCTCCAATAGGTTTTCTCCAGAATCCTGCCAGCTCCACAATGAGCCTGTCAGCCAGCTCTGAAGTTTTGTTAAGTGTCGGGAGTTGCAGGATGAAGGGACGTCAAAATCAAGTGCAAAATGATGAAAATGCATGAAATTTTTTCTAAGTTTGGTGAGGAAAAGCACCCCTAGAGGCCAGGGATACCCAAAATTTTGAAGGCTCAAAAGTCAAAATTAGGGTTTGCAACCTCAAGGAGCTCCCTTTCTGTAATGTCCCTTCCCTGATTTGCCCTAAAATTCACTTGTTGATTAGGTTTAGGGTTTCTTCTTTTCAAATGATTGTTCTTTTTAATGAAATAATCTTGGTTTGAAATCTGCATTCACCATATTAACAACACTTCCACATACACGTATATATGTGTTGTACCCCAAATTAAAAATTTCACTACACTTAGGCATTTTGAAGAAATAAGTCAAAATACTATTAAATCTGTCAACAAGGTCAAAATTGGGGTTTGTATGTCTTGCATGAGGGGTCGGAAACTTGAAATTTTCAAATCTGACAGTCTGGGTCAGCTCAAAACAATCAAACCAACAATACCCAGATTTTAGTTTTTCAACTCTAAATTTTAGGAAAATTTCTATTTTTAGCAATTTTCTAAAAATAGAAACTTTTTCTAGGTTTCTTAAGAAATGGATACTTGTAAAATTTTCTATTTTTAGAAAATTTCTAAAAATAGAAAGTTTGGCTTCTAGGGTTGAGGCTGATTTTGATTGGCTCAAAATACTTCCTCATCAGGCTGGTGCAGTCAGAATCACAAAAAGACCAATTTTGCCCTAGTGGGTCTATTTCGCACTTTCAGAAACTTTTTTTGGAGAACCAAGCTCATCAATGGAGGACACTCGACTGCCAAATGTCAGAACCAAATGTTCAAGCGTCAAGCAGAAGCTATCAATGATGAACGTGCACAAAAAATGGAGAAAGGAGAGAATAATTTGAAAAGGTTGAAAAATGCTAAAATTTGGCTAACTCTGGTGAATCCAGGTGTCTCCAGTGAAGAAAGGCGCCCATACTCCCATGCCTTAGATTTTTTTTTGTATCCAGTAGTCGAGGCCAAGGAAAACACATCAAATGAGGAAAGAAATTTGAAAATATCAGAATTTTTTCTAAATCTACCAACCATGGGCACCCCTGAAGAGAATAGGCGCCTAGTTTTTCAAGTTACTAGATGATGGAATCAGAGTCGGAGCTCTCAAGAAATGTTGCTTAGATTCATCCTAGATCCGCAAAGAGTCCGATAGCACAATCATTCAGTCATGTAATCATCTGGAATCCAAGATTGAACAAAGGAGAAAAAGTGAATGAAATGACAAACGTTAAAAGCAACAGTGAAAAAACTTGAAATAAAAACTATCTCTAGAGGAGATGGGCACCCCTGGAGGAGAAGGGTGCCTAGGGTTTGGGTTGCCAAATGACAATTTTCAAAGATGAAGTATCCAAGAGACCCCTCCAGAATGTTCTTAGCTATCCAACGAACCTAACAGCCAGTCAATCTGACAAGTACAACGCCCGATATCATGAATTCATCTAAAGGTTAGAAGACAAGCATAAATTTGAAGATCATGAAAATGGCTAACACTGGAGAAAGTGAGTGCCCCTGAAGGAGAGAGGCACCTAACTTTTTCAAGGGTCAAACAAAGTTTTTTATCAAAAGATGCCTCCAAACAAACTTTGTCAGATTCGATCAAGCTCTGCGATGAGTCATTCAACTCGTTCATCAAATCAATCTAAAGGCCAGAAGTCAAAATCAAACTAGGGTTGAAAATTGAGTTAAAGTTGAAAATGATAAAAAAAAATGGTTAAGTCTGAGTGAAATAGTCGCCTCCAATCAAGAAGGGTGCCCAACTTCCAATGCCTTAGTGAAATTTTTGAAAATTTCAAAAATTGGAGATGAAGAGAAAAGTCTAAGTTCATTGCACAAACTCAAATTAGGGTTTTGAAGAATTAGGACAAAAGAAAGTTGTTTTCTCAAGGCAAAGCTTATTTAAGGCACCTTTGTGTTTCATTTTTCATTATTTTCTTGCAGGTGGCCTTCAAGGAGAAATAGAGCAGCAACTTCAAACCTATATTTTCAAGATTCAAGAGCTTAAACTTGTTGGTTTTTCAATAAATTTTTAGATTAGCACTCAAGAAGGCTTGCATTTTCATGTTTTTTTATAAAAACATCAAATCTTTGAAGGAGGCTATTACTTTCAATTTTCAGCAAGCTGGTTTATATTAGTTCGATCTTCTGGATAATTTTTGAAGATTTTTGTCAAGGTTGCAGTAGTTGCTTTTTATTTTACATGTCAGAGAAAACTTCAAATTTTACAATTTCTAATCTTCTGGGTCTATCTCAAATATTCTTCTGGACAAAACCCATACCACAACTTTTTCAGAGAAACTTAAAGTGGTTGCTTTTTCAGTCAAAAGCTAGGGTTTTTAACATCTGATCAACTGGGTTCATCCAGAATATGCTCATGAACAATACCCAGATGTCAGCTTTTTCTGCTTTTTTCAAAGAAAATTAGGGTTTGCTGCTTTTTTAGTCTTCACTCCAAATTTTCAAAAAACGGACGATCTGGGTTGGCTTGTAACGAAATTCTAATCAAAGCCCATATCTCAGAAAAATTTCCAAAAAATTCATCTGTTTGACGAAGAAAAATCAGCAAGCTAAATTTAGAAAGTGCACCAAAACTTGTCAGAACCTAGGCATGTTCACAGTTAATCTTCGAGTTTTGCATAATGGAGTACATCCCTACAAATTTCAAGACTAAATCAGCACTGTACCATGATTTCATTGAAATAGTTGAGACTGACTTTCACCTCATCAAGCCAATGTTCAACCTGCGTGCTTTGAAAGACGCAAGCTATGTTGTAGTCGAACATCTTGGTCATTTTGGGTTGTTTACAGCCTCAGGCAATGTTGAGAAGGCTTTGAGGAAAATGACAAGTATTAGGAAAATTTGTAGAATACTCTTTTGTGGGAGAATCAAGAGAAGTGTTAGAAGCATAAAGTTGCAGAGCTTCCAAGTTATCAATGAGTGAGTCATCTTTTGAGGCAGCAATGATTTTCAAGAATAAAACTCATAAAGAAGCTGAAGATGTCAAAGATTCTCTAAGTTTGATTGCAAAAGAGGAGAGGATCCTAGAAAAGCGAAATATGGCTATAGATAGTATCAATACTCCTGATAGAGAGGCAATTTCCCACTTTTGGTGGATGTGATAGTGATTTAAAGAAACAATCTTCTAGAAGCTTTTCTTTCCATTCTTATCTCACACTTCTTTTCTATTCTTGTCTCAATTCTTATCCATTCTTTGAAGAAGAAGAAAAACAAATGTAATGAGTTGGCGTTTCCTATTTTACATGCTTTCTTAGGTGTTAGATGCTTATCTTCTCTAGGTTTAGAAATAAAGCTTGCATGTTGGCAAGTATTAGTTGTAAAAGAAAGGATATTTTAGGGTTCCTTACTCCTCTACTTAGTTATAAATAAGAGTAGTGTTTTCTCATTTTTCTTTAACTGTGCTTGTGATAACAGAATTGTTGAGCCTATGCCTTCATGTTTGTTATCATTTAGTTTCAGTTCACTTTGTGTAAAGAGCAAGTTTGCATGCCTCCTTAGCTGCAAATCCTTGTTTAGTGCATGTGTTTTGTGTCAATTGTAATCTGGTTTGATCACATGTTGAGCGTATTTTTCCACAGCTTGTTGTCTCAGAATTGTAACTTTGTGCCTAAAGTTTGAGTAAATAAAGTCTTGAGCATGCTTTTGCTGCCCTGATATAAAAATATCAGATTTCCATTTATTATGTTGTGCAAGAAGTGTGAGGAAATAAATTCTTGAGCGTGCTTTCGCTGCCTTGATATAAAGTCTCATATTTCTATTTATTGTAATACTTATATGATCTCCTTTTCAACTTGCATTGAAATTCAGTAGATGTGTGTTGAGAATAGTTTATTTAAGTATATGTGTCAGAAAGTCAATCTCGTTCATTTCTAATCTCTCTTACTTTGTGTTTACTTGAGATGATAGAAACGTCTTTAGCATAAGTTAGTTGTAGTTGTTAAGTTTCATTAAAGGGAAAACCTCAGCTGCAACATGTAGAGTTCTATAACCTTGTGTTCTCGTAGCTAAATCAAAAAGATAGGGAAAATTAGTTTTAGTTTACTTTCTTTATGCAAACTCAGCAAAAGAGGGAGCTTCCCCTCCTAATTTAAAGAGCAGTTTATTACACATAGCTGTCTGTTTCCAAAACGCATTCCAAAGGTGCAATTTGAAACACCAATAATATGTTAGTATTAATATCTAGATATCCAAAATATAAGCATAATCATAAATGCAATTTAACAAGCAACAGGAGTGCCATAGGTGGATTCACCCTAAAGCCCTCAAATAAAGCTCAAGAGGTCCATCACAATCCTTCTTGCCTAGTGGCATAGTACCTGCATACTCCACTCATGGCAACACCTCAGAAGACACTCACCCTATTAGGGAGAGAGGAAATCATGGAATCCTTAAGTAGTCTAAGGTCTACTACCTCCTATTTTCCCAATCCCTTGTCCAGGACCTATGGGGCTAAAGCCTAGGTGGGACCCCCAACCTTCTATAACCCAATCCTTAGTCAAGGGCCTAAGGGGTTGCAAGGCCCAATCCCTTGTCTAGGGCCTAAGGGGCTGAAAGTGAGATTTTTAGACAATCTACTTAAACCATGGTTCACCCTTCTTGATAGGGTTACAAGCACAAAGAAGACAATCTTTACACAATCAACTATATTTGCATTCATCCAAGATTTATTCCATGCCTATAATCAAATATATCTTCATTTATCAATGGTTCTTTAATTTCATCATTTCTCAGAATAATTCTCATTATGATAAGATTAAAGAAAGCATTATATCAATAATCAGATTAGCAATACCTATTTCTTATATTCAAAATATGCTAAATATTATTGCTAAGTGAGTATATCACCTGAGTTGCTATATCTCTCGATGTTTCCTTACTCACCTCCTTCAACCTTATACTGAATTGATCATAGGATGAGGACAATTCAAAAATATAAATAATCTACTTATGTTTATATTAAAGAGTCATCATTACTTATAAGTATCATTATTGTATAATCGTGTATGTGTATATATATATATACTTCATATACATATATATATAATTATTCTTTTACTTATATCCATTAGTACTCATATATATATATATATATATGTGTGTGTGTGTGTGTGTGTTTATATAATTATTCTTTATTTATTCATATATATTCTTTATTCATTGCATTTTATTTTTTTTATAGATAAGTACTACCAAGAAAGGGGGTAGCGCCCAAATACAATTTTAACAAAGAAGGTGTAGACATCTATAGACTGACTCCTACATTGAAGGAAAGAACATAGTTGAGAAAACTCAGGCATTCTATAGTAGGCCCCTGATATCCACCCCACCGCTCCCATTGGTAACAACTTAGACTGACAGAAACTGAATTAACACTACAAGACAGCGCCTGAGCTGGATGAGCCATTCAAGGCTTTGCTCGTTAAGCCACCCACAGCCACTATGCATGTATCTGGAAAAAGCTCCCAAATTATTGTTTATGACCCCAATCCTGAAGATTTCCCATGCTTTGTTTAGAATGTTGTCATTGTCAACGCCCACTCTCTGGTCTGGAAGATGAACCGAGTTGAATTAAAAGCTTAAGTAGCTAACCAGAGCATTGTCGTTAAGATCCATCATAGTGCTGGCAACAGTTTGGGCATACTGCCATGGGATCTGACCCTGCAACATCTCCACCGTACGAGCCGAGCTACCCGTAATGTTTACAATGGCATGAATAACAGTTTCGTAAAATTTTCCATCGCACCAATGCCCCTGGTCCCCAATTAACTTCCTCACGAATTGAACCAGTGTAACCCGGCATGCTAGATCATGGATGGAAAAGAGTCTACCACATTGGGTCGCCAGGCTTTCCTCGGCGCACAAGCAACTCAGCCCAAAATAATGAACCATTTTTGAAAGCAAATCACTGTCAGATGCCCAAGATGTTCCACCGATTCCAAATTTATAGCCTTTTCGCCATTTCCAGTGAGAGTTCACGGGCCATGACAATGATCGAGGTAGCAGCACCGAACAAGATCCAAAGACAAACCTATGAATAAAACCATAATGTCATCTCAGAGAGAGCCGCCTCCACTCTGTCACTTTGGGACTTCTACTTGATCATTTAGCAGTACTTCCTGCAGCCCATACCAGCTCTCAGTACCTGATTTTGATATGAATTTTTCTTTTTGGAATGTGCCTCAATTAGCCAAGAAATCAGCTGCTTTATTTTCCTCTCTATAGGCATGGGTTAATGTGTATTCTATAAATTTGTCTAAGAGCGATTTGATGGTAGGAATCCATTCCCCGATTCTCCAGTTTTGGGACTTACTTGAGGTGATAGCTTGTATGCATAGTAATGAGTCGCCTTCGATCTCAACCGAATCAAAACCCTGTTGTAGGTAAACATTTAGGCCGAGCCAGAGTGCCTCCAATTCTGCAATGTTGTTTGACCTTATACCCAGGGATTTCAAGGCTGCCCATACACAATTGCCATTACTATCTCTAATAATACACCCAGCCCCTACTTGCCCCGGGTTGCCTTTAGCTGCACCGTCGAAGTTTAGCTTCCAATTAAACCTTTTCGGCTTTTCCCAGTGAATTTTGCTTCGATCAACCCTAACTGCTCCCCTAGCACCAGCTAAAGGGATTTTGAGATCCTTCCATTTTTGTTTGATTGCCTCATCCCATCTAGAAAAGATAGCTTTAGAGCCAATAGAGATTCTGTTGTTTGTTGTTTCTATGATCACGACTTGAATTTTTTCGATTAGCTGTGAATGGTTTAGAGCTTCTTCTTTGAAGATTCGCCGATTTCGTTCTTTCCATATATGCCATATGACCATGGAAGGGGATAACGTCCAAATCCCTTGCCAAAACCCCTTCAGATTGATGCTAGGCCAACTGGTTAGGAATTCCACCAAACTATTCTGCCTTGGACTATGAAAATTAAGGGCCTCTTGTAACCAATTCCAGCAAGTAGCAGCCACTGGGCATGAGATAAAAAGATGGTCGCTCGTTTCCTCAACTCTTTTGCACATTATACACCTTGTTGGACCACTGAAGCCAATTCTTTGCATTCTTAAGCCTATCATGCAACAATGATGAGCTGCGACCCATAAGAAAGCGCCAGCCTTGGGTAGCACTTCTTGTTTCCAACACAATCTTGCCATCCAAGCTTTTTCGTTTTCTTGTTCCAGCTGTATATTATAGCCAATTTTGGTTGTATAGTTCCCTGACTTAGCACCACACCAAATGATGGAATCCTCACCGTTGCCTAGGTGGATCCTCCTGCTGTTGACCTCCGCTACAATCTTAGTGACAAATTCCTGGGTAAGTGGGAGGGAGTCTAGATTGATCCATGTGTTCAGCCCTTCCAAAGGTTCCTTGTTCAATTGGATATAATCTGCTACTCTTGAACCCAGCTCGGATTGCAGCCTTTCAACATGTTGGCCCAGATCAAAGAGAGACTCCAGGCTTTGGTAACCGTTCCATGAGTCTGTCCAAAAGAGTGCCTTCCTCCCATTACCAATCCTCCAAGATATATGACTGGTGATAAGAGGCTTGCATTTCAAAATAAATTTCCATGTCGCCGATCCTCCTAATGGATTAGAAGCCGTGAGTATCCCGGTGCTATCCTTATTGTCTAGATATTTGTTTTGCATGATCTGGCACCATGCCTTCTCAAGATTTTTAAACATTTTCCATGAGAGCTTTGCCCCAAATGAAGTGTTTTTGCACTTGATTTTGCAAAGCCCTGCTCCTCCACCATTTTTTGGTTTACACGCCTTATCCCAGCCTATAAGGGGTATCTTTTTATCGCTTTTTGAACCTTCCCAAAGGAATTTTTTCAGAATTTTTTCAAAGTCCGATTATGTTTTACCTGGTACCTCCATACTTGACATGACAAAAATTGGGATGGCAGTGAGGACAGCTTTAGACATGATAATTCTTTCAGCTAAATTCAACCATTTATTTTTCCAAGACATTGCCCTACTTTGGCATCTTTCCACCATCTCACTCTAATGCCTTGCTTTACTAGCCCCAGCAGAGATTTGGATTCCAAGAAATTTTGCCAGTAATTTACCAATATCATAGTCCAGTAAGGCCGAAATTGCATTTTGGAGCCGAGTCCGAGTGTTAAAGAAATAGATGCTTGACTTCTCCTTATTCATTCTTTGTCCTGACTAGCTTTCATAGTTGGATAGGAGACGTTTAATGCCCCTAGCCTCTTTTAAACTTGCCTCTCCAAAGAGACTGGTGTCATCAGCGAATTGGGAGTGAATGAAGGGATCTAAGGATGGCACCACTTTTACCCCACTCCACTCGTTCCTTTGGCAGCTTTGCTTTATAGCACTACTTAGGGACTCAGCCATAATGACAAACAAGAAGGGAGATAGTGGATCCCCTTGTCTCAGGCCATTCGTCGATTGGAAAAAACCGTGGAGTGCACCATTGACAGAGATTGAGAAACGTACTGTAGATATACAATGCATCATTAGGGCGCACCACTGTTCACTGAAGCCTAGTTTCCTCATGACATTTAATAGAAAGACCCATTGAACCTTTTCATAAGCCTTACTAACGTCCAGCTTGATAATCATACTCGGTTTCATGCTTATTTTAAGTGAATGAGCTACCTTAGAAATGAGAAGAATGCTGTTGGTTATGTCCCTGCTTGGCACAAAACCATTTTGTTCAACTGCAATGACTTTGTCCAGGATTACCTTTAGTCTATTAGCCAATACTTTAGCCACCAATTTATAAAGAGTGTTGCACAGGGAGATCGGTTTGTAATCATTGAAAGATGTGCATTCTAATCTTTTTGGAATAATGACAATCGAGGAGTTGTTTATATCCTTTACGAACTTCTTGGATTTCCTAAAATCTTCCACCAATTTCCAAAGATCCTCCCCCATGAAACTCCAGCAATTTTGGAAAAATCTTGCAGGAAAACCGTCCGGCCCAGGAGCTTTGTCTGGGTGGAGCTGAAAGAGAGCAATTTGAACCTCTTCTTTTGTGATTTCCCCGCAAAGCATATTGTTATCGGCTTCACTAACCCGTCTGTCCAAGTGCTCAAGGAATTCATTGCTGGATGTTGAAAGGCATTGGCTGCCAAGTAAATTGGTGAAGTAGTCGACAGCAGCTTTACCAACCGCCGAACCACCACGCACCCGATCCTCGTTTGGAGACTTAATTTCTTCAATCTTGTTGGCAGCTCTCTTTGCTAAGACAGAAGCATGAAAGAATCTGGAGTTTGAGTCCCCATCTTTTAGCCAAACCTCATGAGATTTATCCCGCCAGTAGGTCACCTCTTTTTTTAACAAATCCTCCATCTTTGCTTTCAACTCTTATTTATTCATTGCATATTATTCATTATAAAATTTATCTATATCTATCCATATATACTTGAAATATATATATATATATATATATATATTAAATGGCTCTATATTCCAATGCATAACAATCATTGTTATTGTTGTTCTATTTGTCAATGTTTTTCCCTCTTCCTTATTTTCCTTCCTTCTATTTATACCATTCAAAGTAGGTGACTCATGGGAGGAATGTATTGTTTGGTGAAAGAGGTGACTTTTCATAAAATATATCCCTTTGTTAGATTTAATTGCTACCTTTAAAGGCTTATTATCACAATAATATCTATTTTTGAAAATAATATATTATTACTAATAATTATGATATTTCAGATTATATACTAATTTTATTATTTTATTTTGATGTTTTATTGAACATATTTTAACATTAAAGTATAATAATAAAACCAGTGTTCCACAAAAACGCGTTTCCCCCATTTTTGGCCAAGTTTCCAAAATGGGGACGTTTCAAGGACAGGGAAATAGGTACTTGGCGTTTCTTGTTGTCTCGCCACCGCCATTGGTGCTCCGCCGAAGATGTTGAAATGTCTTCATGTCTTCTCAGGAGACATGGAGATGTCTCCAAGTCTCCTTGGGAGACGTCGCCAAGTCTCCAAGTCTCCTGGGGAGACGCCTAGGCGTTACTCAAGAGACGAGGAGATGCCTAGTTGTCTCCCTTCGAGCCCATGTCAATGAAGCTTTGGAACTTAAAAATTAAAAATAAATTTAGATTTTTAAATGTTTTGGGGTTACCCTAATTTGGCGTGGACCCCACCCCTTCCTCCAAAACAACACAAAATAACGTAATTTTATCATATCACTCACATTTTGAATGACTGATTTTTTTTGCAGCCAACTCAAGAGGAGGAAAAACTTGAAGAAGTCTGATTGAAGGAGTGAAAAGAGTGATTGAAAGTGTTATAGGAGTGAGAAGGAGCAACAAGAAGAGGAGGAAGAGGATTCTACTGCATTTTGGAGAGATTTTTCAAGCACAAGGTAGGGTTTTTGAAGTTTTTTTTTCAGATTTCTTGTGGTTTTTGTTTTATTTTCTGAGTTTAAACTTGTTTTTTTTTATTCATCTCAAAGACTCAAAATCAGATTTGATGTTGAATATTGAGGGAAAATGATGAAGATGATTGAATCATTCATCATTTTTCCCTCAAGATTCAACATCAAGTTTTTTATTTTAAAAATTTAATACTAAACTTGTTTTTTTTTTCTTATTCATCTCAAAATCAGATTTGATGTTGAATCTTGAGGGAAAAAATAATGAATGATTCATTCATCTTCATCATTTTTCCCTCAAGATTCAACATCAAATTTTATTATTTAATATTTTAATATTAATTTTTAAATAATATAAAAAAATTAAATTTTAAATTATAAATTGTAAATTTTGTTTTCAAAATTAAAATTTCAAATTTGTATTTCAATTTGTTAAACTAGGCTGATTTTATTTTAATTTTGTGAAATGCAGTGTCACTTTCACAATGAGCAGTAGCATGAGTGGGGATGACATGGAAATCCATTCCCATAGTGAACATGATTCAGATTTTGAACCTGAGAATGAGGGGGATGACCATGGGGCTGATCCTGCAGCCCATTCTAGTTCCATGGCGAGTGCATCAGCTAGTTTAGGTTGCCCTTCAGAGTTGTTGGAAAAGTATGCTAGGGGTCCTTTTGATCCTAAGTCTCCTCTCAAACAGTTTTCTTCAAGAATACAAGGCACATTACGTACAGGTGGGGAAACAAGGAAGTGGAAGTGCAACATTTTTGCGGTTGAATGGTTTGGTAGCATCACTAGAGTGAATGCACACTTTCTATTTTGGATAGGAAAAGGTGTGGAGCCTTGTAAGTTTCTGAAGGAAACTAAAAATATACATTATAGAATTGAGTTTAACAGGTTTTGGGGCATTCCAGATGACACAAATATTTCAGTCCCTACTACTTTGTCTACTAGGGCAGCCCTTCAGCACATCCATGATGCGCCACATACTTCTCCTCATGCTTCGCAGACTGGAGGAATGATGTTTGGATCTCCATCCACTTCCACTACTAATGTCGCTAGGGGGATAGCTGCAGGGAAACACAAGTTGCAAACATCGCAAAGTAACCCCATTGCTGATATGTTTAATGTGCAGCTGAGAGATGAGATAGATGAATCCATTGGCAAGTTCCTCTTTGCCAATGGCATTCCATTTCATGTTACACGGTCTCCTTATTATAGGGAGATGATGTCTATGGTGGCGAAGGGAGGAACATCATATGTGCCACCAGGTGAGATGAAAATGAGGACCTCGATCTTGGATAAGTGTTATTCCAAGATCAATATTTTGATGGAGAAGATGAAGGCATGTTGGGTGGAATCTGGGTGCAGCATAGTTATGGATGGGTGGATGGAAATTAACCATCGTCCACTCATCAATATCATGGTCACATGTGTAGAGGGACCATACTTCCTTAGAGCATTTGATTGTACAGGGCATCACAAAGATGCTGATTTTCAGTTTCAGGTCCTCGGGGAGGGTATTGAGGAGGTTGGGCCACAAAATGTGGTCCAAGTAATCACAGATGCAGCTCATGTGTGTAGAGCAGTAGGGAGACTCATTGAGGTAGCCTATAGACATATTTAGTGGACCCCATATTGTGTGCATCCCATGAACAATGCACTCAAGGAAATGGGTAAGATTGATTGGATTAGAGGAGTGGTCACCAATGCGAGAGATGTGTAGATGTTTATCTACAACCACCACACTTCACATGCACTCTTCAAGACCTTCGCGAACGAGTTCTTGAAACCGGTGGAGACCCGATATGCATCATATTTCATTCTCTTGGAGAGACTGATTGAGTTGTAAGAGGCATTGCAACTCATTTTTATGACTAATGATTGGAATGGGTGGGTCGAGGCCAAGACAGCGCAGGGGAGAAGGGTGAAGGAGATAGTGAAGAGTGATGTGTTTTGGACTAATGGGAAATACATTGTATCGATCATTTCTCCAATATTCTAGGTTATCAGATGTGGGGATGCGGATGCACCTAACCTTGGAGAGGTGTATGAGTGCATCGACTCTATGCTTGACCAGATGAGGGTTGTTGTGTGAGTGAAGGACCCCTCTCTAGCATTCTACAATGAGCACATCCGGCCAATCACTCAACGCAGATGGGAAAAGTTGAACACCCCTTTGCATATGGTTTCCTTTTCCTTGAATCCTAAGTGGTACAAGGCTAGACCGGGTAGAGTGACATTGATTCAGGATGATGAGGTGAAGGCGGGTTTCTTTAGGTGCATAGAGTGACACCGATTTTAATATTGAAAGTTTATAAAAATTAAATATTACATTAATTTACATTAAATTCTTATTGAACTTTTTAACATTTAATATATTTAAATTCAATATTATTTCATTTTATTTATTTTTTTAACATTTAGTAAGTTAAAATTTAATATTTTAAAATATTTGATTTATATTTTAAATTATTAATATATAAAATTTAACTAATTTATATTAAGTTTTCATGGCATGATATTTATTATACATACTATTATTATATCTATTTATTTTTATATTTATTTAATATATATTATAAATTATATTTATTTAATATATATTATTATTATATTCATTATTAATGTATATGTTAGTTTTTAGGATCATAAATAAAATAAGTAGAAAAAATGCATCACATGAGACAATAGACACAACAAGATACCCTGGGAAAACCCTCCAACCTGAGGGAGAAAAACTAAGCCAATATATCTCTTATATATTGATAGAATAAGAGCAGAGATCTCCTTACAATTCAGGCATAACACAATGTCGATTTGATACAATGAGTAATAGCACGTCTTAGATGCAAAATACAAATGAATATGTTTCTCCTTGAAATTGATCTGCTGCTACAGAATGACAACCTACTATAAGTGCGAACTTCTTCTGTTGAGAAATACGATCTATGATGACTAAACTTGATGATCAAATGAATGAACATTGACTTGTATATATACACAAAGGGAGAAGATTCACGTCTCTTCATGGAAGGAAGTCAGCCCAAGAGATGTGTCTCAATATTATTAAGTCGGCCTTTAAACAAAATCACGTCTTTTCATAAAGTCAAACCTATTTAATAATTAATCATTAATCATTAAATAATATAAATGATATTAAATGAAGCACTTCTTCATGTAGGCAATTCGATATCAATAAATAAAATATCCGACAGGCTATATGAATATTTATTGCAAGTCGTGGTTGGAAGTGGTCATCCAGACGTTGCAACATCAACACTCCCTCTCAGCTAGGGAGGAATACTTCCAACTAGGCAAGACATATCACCTCATCGTGATGTCAACCGCCATGGCTACACCCATGTGGAAAAGATCTTATCACCTCATCGTGATATCAACCATCATGGCTACTCCCATGGATGGTATATATGCACAAGTGCCCATCACTCAACGTGTCGTCAACTCATCGTGACGTTCACCATAGATACTCCTAGAGGGTGAATAAACACAAGTACAAGAAAATCATCACGGACTCTCTCACATGATGTTGTCACACACATGACATCCAACTTGGCTACTCCTAGAGGATGGAAACAAGGGCTTGCACCTCAAATCTCTCTTATAGAGAGAAATGCATTAAATCAAATCATAGAAGATCATTGAAGCTAAGACTCCCTCTCAGCTAGGGCTTCATTCTCCACAATACCAAGCTTGTCTCGAAAGTACACAAACTTTACTCTAGAGAGGGGCTTGGTGAGAATGTTTGTTGTCTGCTCATCAGTGCTAATGTATTTTAACTGAATTGATTTCCTCAATACCATATCTTTGATATAGTGGTATTTTATCTCAACATGCTTGGTCCTGTCATGAAACGCTGGATTGACAGGAAGCTTCACACTAATTTGATTATCACAATGAATGATAGTGGGATCTAATGATTGTCCAAAAAATCCTGTAAGGAGCTTCCAAAGCCACGCTACTTCTCGAGATGCCACACATGTTGCAATATACTCATCCTTTGTGGTGCTTAGTGCCACTGAAGATTGCTTCCTGCTACACCAGGAGATCATAGCAGACCCCAAACTGAAACAACATCCAGAGGTTCTCTTCCGATCAGTGACACACCCTGCCCAATCAGAATTAGTATAACCATGCAGCTTTAAGTCCACACCAGAAGAATATCTCAAGCCATATCCAATTGTGCCATGCAAATATCTCAGGATATGCTTTGCTGCAACTAGATGTATTTTCCTTGATTCACACATCAACTAACTAAGTGCACTCATTGCATAGAAAATATCTAGTCTAGTATTGACTAGATACATCAACGATCCAATCAACTGCCTATACATAGTGGGATCCACCAGATCTGAATTAGATGCAGCCTCCTTAAGCTTCTGAAAGTTGGTCTCCATAGGTGTAGACATGGATTTACAATCCATCATACCAAATCTCTTCAAGATGTCAATTGTATACTTCCCTTGACTCGGGATTATCTCATCAGGTTTCTTCCATGCTTCTAAGCCAAGAAAGTAGTGCATGAGTCCAAGATCCTTCATTTCAAATTTAGAAGCTAGCTCCTTCTTGCATTTGAAAATGAGGTGTTCTCCAGTAAGAATTAGATCATCAACATATAGAACTAAGATCAATGCTTCGCCATTAATCACCTTGAAGTAAAGTTTTGAATTAGCATCATTCTTAGAGAAACCCAAACTCATCAAGTATTGATCAATTCTTTCGTACCAAGCATGAGGAGCCTGCTTAAGGCCATACAATGCCTTCTTCATCCTGCAAACATGAGACTCCTTCCCATGAATCTCAAATCCATCAGGTTTCTCAATATATACCTCTTCCTCAATTACACCATTTAGAAATGTTGTCTTCACGTCCATCTAGTGTATCTTCCATCCTTTAGATGTTGCAAGAGAAATGATGGTCCTGACGGATGTATAACGAGAAACTAGAGAAAATGTTTCCTCATAATCTATCCCTTCTTTCTAAGAGAATCCTCTAGCCACAAATCTAGCCTTGTACTTCTCAATGCTCCCATCTGCTACATGCTTGATCTTGAAGAGCCATTTAGATGATACCACATATTTTCCTTCAGGTCTAGGTACGATGTCCCAAACATCATTCTTTAGGATAGAGTGATATTCCTCAGACATAGCATCTTTCCATACTTGCTAACTTGTAGCTTCCTCAACACTGGAAGGCTCAGACTCAATCATTTGACTCATCAAGGCAACATAGTTTGAAAACTTTTGAGGTCTTTTGCTTTCTCTGAAAGTTCCTCTAGGAGCTGCAAAGTTTTTTGCCTCCTACATTGTTCACCTAGCCCATAAAGGTCTCTTTCTACCAATAACAATGTCGGTAGCCCAATCAGTAGGTTCCAAAGGCTCAATTGGTTCATCATCTTCTTTTGGATCAGTAGCCTCCCTCTGAATCTCAGGAGTATGGTTAACTTCCATATCTTGAGGAGACTCTTGATGTTCATTGTCTATCTCCATGTGAGTGCCCTTGGATCTCTTGAATGCAACATCCTCTTCGAATGTAATATCCCTACTAATCTCAATCAACTTCTGACTTGAAATGTAGATCCTATAGGCTTTAGAAGTCTCACTATAGCCCACAAATATTCCCTTCTTTCTAGATGGTTCCAATTTAGTTATTTTATCTTTAGGTACATGAATATACATAGGACAGCCAAATATTCTCAAATGACTGACTTCAGGCTTTACACCTGTAAAAGCTTCTTTAGGAGTCATGTCCCCCAAGATGCGATGAGGGATTTGATTCAAAACATACACAACTGTCCTAGAAGCTTTGGCCCAAAGAAAGGTTTGTAAATCTTGATCATGGATTATGGCTTTAGCTGCTTCTACAATAGATCTATTATTTCTATCTACTACACCATTTTGTTTAGGGTTGTAGAGAACACAAAACTCCCTCTTAATTCCTACTTCAACACAAAAGTTTTGAAAGCTTCCAGAGATGTATTCTCCTCCGTTGTTAGATCTCAAAACTTTGATCCTTTTCTCGAACAATTTTTATACTTGAGCTTTGAATTTCTTGAATCTTTCAAGTACTTCCTCAGATTCTTTAGCCTTTAAGAAATAAATCCAAGTCTTTCTAGAGTAGTCATCAATAAAAATTACATAATGCAAGAAACCACTCAAAGAAGTAACAAACACTGGACCACACAAATCAAAATGAACAAGATCTAGAATATATTTAAATCTCCTTTCACTACTATGGAAAGGTCTTTTAGTGTTCTTACCTAATGCACATCCTCAACAAGTACCTTCATGCTCCTGGATCAATTTGGGAATGTCGGTGACCATCTTCTCCAAGGTTGGAAGAGCACAGAAGTAAATGTGAGAACATCTTCTATGCCAAAGCTCACATGAACTTGAAGCATCATGCAACAAGGCTTGTAGAGGACGGGTGTAGAGCCTGTAGAGATATTATGCCGAACACCAATCACACTATCTGACTTGATGTTAGATTTTTTTGGCCATGCAAGAACTTTTCCTTCAGAGAATGCTACTTGATACCCCTTATCTTCTAAGGCTGAAATTGAGACAAGGTTCCTCTTGATTCCAGGTACAAATAGTAAATCACCCAACTACAAGGTGATTCCCTAATCTAAGTGAATGGTGGAGATCCTGACGCCTTTCACAGAGTAACTTGCATCATCTCCAATTATTACTTGAACACTTGAATCTCTCATCACCAAATCTGAGAGATGTTCTCTAAACCCAGTGATGTGACAAGAGACACCACTATCGATTAACCAAGTGTTGCTATTTGTTGGAACATTGCTTGATAAGGCAGAATAGAATAGGAATTCCCTTGAATCCTTCTGGGGGAGATCTCATCCACATCCACAAATGAAGCATGTTGCTTAGGCCTGGTTGGGAAATCCTTTGTATAGTGACCAAACTTTTCACATCTAAAACATTGAACAAGAGATAGATCCCTATTCTTCTTGAATGCAAGGGCACTATCTGACCCTTTATCTCTATTCCTCTTGAAGTATCCTTTCTTTCATCCTTTTCCTTTCCTCTTCAAGGATTGATCGAAAAGAACATCAATGTCTTCATTTGTAGAGCTTTGACCAATGCCTCTTGCAGCCAACCTTTATTCTTCTTGAACACAATCTACTCTCAATCGATCAAACTTAGGAGTTTTGATCTCGCACTGATTCCTTGAATGTATGACTCCCAAGATTTAGGAAGACCGTTGAGAGCCAACATAGTCAGATCCTTGCTATCAACAATATGCTGAATGGTAGAGAGTTGATCTCTCAACTCGATGATCTTCATGAAGTACGAGATGATCGATTCTCCTTTCACCATCTTAATATAATGAAGTTGTTGCTTTAATGCAAGAACCCGACTTGTGTTGTTGATTTCATACATCTTCTCCAAGGTCTTGAACATATCTCTTGCAGTTTGCAACTTAGAGATGATTGGCACAATGTGATCTTTCACAGAATCAACCAACATATTTTTCACCTTAGTGTTATTTCTCTTCCATTGAGGCTTCTAATTCTCTTCAGTTGGTTCAGGAACTTCGTTCTCCACGAACTCAGCTAACTCATTTTCCTCCAAGGCGAGCATCACTCTAAACTTCCAAGATGTGAAGTTTGATGCACCCTCAAGTCTGTCTTCGACCTTGAGCCCGTTCACCATCTTGACGATAAGATAGATGTAAACTGAAATGTGAACAATAATGGAGGATATCGATGCTTGAATAAAATCTAATCTAGATCTTCTTATACCCATTCTCATACCATGTTAGTTTTTAGGATCAAAAATAAAGTAAGCAAAAAAAATGCATCACATGAGACAATAGACACATCAAGATACCCTGGGAAAACCCTCCAACCTGAGGGAGAAAAACCCAACCAATATTACTATAAAATTATAAATTATATTTATTATTAAGATATGTCACTAAGTATTTCACCGAGTATTTTCCGAGTCAAAAAATTTGGGCTTGTCAAGTACTCTCTGAATCCGAGTATGTAAACTATGATTTATAGTAAGTCATGATGGCTTCCTAGTTTGTGCTCAAAAGATATTTGGAAACACTTACTATTTTTAGTAAGTCATGATATTGCTCAGTTGGTGTTTAGAATAAATTTTTCAAACTTACTATTTATAGTTGTTTTGTTATTTTGGTAAGTCTATCTTTTAGCAGTATCATTCTAGCAACAACTCAATCATTTGTAGTTCAGTGTGGCTGATCAGTTTGGCTTTCTGATGGATTTGAAGTTAGCTTACAATTTTTGGCATTCGCTCTTTTTAGTAAGTCCATTTATGGCAAAGGTATGATCATCAGCTTGGTTCAGCTTGGCAAACGTCAGTTTGCTAATTTTAGCAGTTTGTCATTGTAGCTTGGGCATTGCTCTTGGCTACCTCTTTGGACTGAGTTCTATACTTAGTCAATTTTATGTTCTAAAGTTGTACCTCATGCCTAGGCTTGATGACTTCAATTCGTTTTTAAAAAGGGGACATAAAGGGGTTGATTTGAGCATTTAATATTTATATTAAATGTTTGATTGTGCAACTTGTAAATGGACACCTAGAGGGAGATGATAAATGTTTTAATAATTCAAATAAAGTACCAACATGAGAGGTAGCATCCCTTGGAGGAAGCTAAAGAGTTTCTTGTGGGAGTTTCAAGTTGATTCATTTTCCAGCTGAAGAGCCTATTTATTGATGCCTTTCTCATTCATTCTCATCTTTGGAAATTAATGTAAACTTATGCTGCTGAATTGATTTCAGAACCTGGCTAAGGGGGAGCTTAGTATTTCACACCATTCTTTGGGCCTGAAACTATGGTTCCTTAGATGGTCAATTGAGAGTTTGCTTCATTCAGAAGTGCATATCGTGTTTCATCATTGGAGTTTTTATTGAGAGTTTTCAGTTTGTGTTTGCTGATTATATCATGGCTGAAGGAGGTTTTCAAATATAACTCTTTGTATGATTTTATTTTGCTTATGGGTATTGGTTATATTGATTTCTATGGTATAGGCGCCACTAATTGCAGATTTTTCAGAATTTATTTTGAATTTATCTTGGAGTTTTCCCTTCCAAGGAGGTCGTACCATGCCTAGGATATCTTGGAATTCATGCACAATTAATTTGTGATCTTTGTTGCAGTTTCTTGGTTGGGAATTGGGCACCTTCCTCCTCACATGCATTTGCATTTTGTTTCATGACATTTGGAGGAGTTTTGAAGATGTTATGAACATTTTGGTGTTGGTTCAGCTTGCTAGTTTGTATTTCAATTTGTTGGTATTTCATATCAAACCTTTATATTTCAGTTCTATGCTCAATTTCTTTGATGTTCCAACTCATATTTGAGATCAAAAGTATAGTATAATTCTAGCAGAAGTTTGGAGCAGATTTCTATTGTATATTCATTGTAATAAACACTTTGTTACTTGTAGATAACTTGTATTGTAAGGCTGAAACAATAGTATTGTTCATTCATTTATATTTCTGCATTTACTTGTGTTCAATCCAAAACATTGTAACCCCTGGACAGTTTACCACCAGTGAGGAGGAATTAACATTGTATCTTTCATATTTTACCCACTGCATAAGTGGAGTATCCCCATTGTTTAAGTGGATTATTGCTAGAAAGCGGATGAATTGTTCTTCATTGTAATTTCTTTCCCCCCATTGAACAAGTGGTCGTGTGGATTCTTCATGGTCGGTTCTCCGCCTGCTTCATTTCAGCATTCTTCTTCATTTTAGTTTGGTTCCTAATGACCCCTTTCCATATGCTATCACCTTGCCTTCCAAAGGATCTTGGTGAACATTCTTGGCGAAGGTCACATTCAATTTGATTATCTTTGGGGAGCTAACGCTAACATTTCGCGTAGTGTTGGTTTGTGTTGTGAAAACATTGAGAAAAAATTAAGGGGCACATTTTATTTGATCCTGATCTTTAATGAAACTATTAACCAATCTACTAGATGCACCAGTCAATCAGAATCAGTGATCAAACATAGGCTCTGTTGATGTTTGCAAATGGAATTTTCAAAAAAGTTTCTAAGTCTGGAGTAATGGCGCCCAAAGTCAAACTTTGACTTTTGAAACTCAAGTGACTTGACCGCCCTATAATGGAGGAGTTTTTGAACTCAACTTAAAATAATATTAAAACTTTAGTTTCACTTCTAAGTCGACCTCAAAATGACTTAATTTTTCTTGCATGTGGTGAATTTATCTGTGCATGCTGAGTGGTGCCCATTTTAGCGTTTTATCTTCATTTAGTTGACTAAATTGAGGTCCAATGAGGTTATTTCATCCTAAATTTAGGATTTAACTGAAGGTGATGCCTTAATTCATAAAATGTATTCATTAAGGCATTTGGGCATCCATTATTCTCATCACAGGTTGAAGGCAAACACATATTTTCTCATGTAAGCAAGATTTGAAGGCAATACAGGTGACATTTTTCAGTGTTCTTCATAGTGCCAGGTCTAAATTGTTCAAAGGAATTATTTTTGAGACTTCATCTTCCGAGTGCATGCATATCAGACTTCATCAAACCTCATTCAAGGCATAGGCATCATTTTCAGAGGCAAAATATAACTTCTATTTTCTCTCTCTCGAATTCTTCTATCCTTGTCTTAGGTTTTCTTTCTAATGTCAAAGTAAATGGCATCTTTTTCAGAATTTGGTCATCTAGGTTCACTTAGCATGGCATTGGTAGAAAAACCCATGTTCCATAATTTTTCAAGAAAATTGCCCCGCTACTTCTCATTTTGAAGTACTATGCTTTTTTTCGAAGATTCTTTTGCATGTCAGTCAAAAAGTCAACTTTTTGAAAAATGAAGAATCCGGGTTTGATCAGCTTATTGGCACCTGCAAAACCCATGCACCAGTTTTTCTTGAGAAAAATTGCCCCTAGTGTTTCTACAGCCCCTGCAACTTCTATTCTGAAGAGCTCTTGCATGCCTTAGTAAAGGTCATTTTTTTGAACTTCTGATAACCTAGGTTGACTTAGAATTTCATTCTGTACAAAACCCATATGCTAGATTTTTTCGGGAAAAATTGCCCTCATAGCCCCCGTTGCCCTTACTACTTCTATTTCAAAAAGTCTTCGCATGCAAAGGCAAAAGGCATTTTTTTGAATTTCTGATGTTGTGGGTTTTCTTAGAAAGGCTTTCTCTACAAAACCCATGTCTCAGAATTTTTCATAAAAATTGCTCCTCGATAGGCTATTTTTAGCCTCATCGAAAAAAGTTGTCAGAACATAGCCATGTTTACAGTCAACAAGCTAGTTTTTCAGAATTCAATTAACTCAAACTGAATTCAAGACCAAATCGGTCTTAATTCACGATTTCATAAGAAAAGTTGACATGAATTTGCATCAAGCGCATCTAGAGGGTTGATTTAGACAATTTGACAAACGTAGTCATTCAAAGTCCACATGGTTTCATACCTCGTATAGCCGATAGCCTTCCCATGCCAATTTAGAGGGTTGAATACCGTTGGAATTTGTGTGCGCAATAGGTTTGTGTGCATTTCTTACAACTAGAGTGTTTGCAATCAAACTTCGCGGTTTCATCACGCAACTCTTTCATTAAGAAGAATCAAGAAAAATGTCATAAGCATCAAGCTGTAGAAGAAACAAATATCATCACACCAGTTATGGAGCTGCCAGAGTTACCAATTAGTGAACTACCAGTTGAAGTATGCAGATATTTCCAGGATTGCTCAAGTTTCTGACAAGTAGTGAATCGACAATTGATACATGTGACAACCTCCAAATGACGAGGCATTTAATAATTTCTTGGAGGAGTTAATTGCTTGAGATCACATCCAGTGGATAGGACGTCCCACCTCTTCAAGATAGATATTTGACACAACAGTTAACTTGATGCCTCTTTCCAAGTTAACTCGTTGTCCCACTTTGTGCATGTCTATTTTGGAGTCACCTATGTGGAGATTTCAGTTACGATTTAGTTAATTGATGTTAGTTCTCAGTTCACTCTCATATCAATAGGGACTTGCATGTTGCAACACCCATTTAGTTTAGTTTTAGTTTAGATAACTGAGGTAGTTTTTCCAATTAACTGCTAAGTTGCATACATTTAGGTTTAAGAATAAATCTTGCATGTTTGCAAGACTAATGTTAACTCAAGGAAATTTTAGGGTCCCCTACTCCTTTGAGGTTCTATAAATAAGAGCACCCTTGCTCATTTGTATTTTAAAATTTTCTCGTAATAGCAAATTGTTGAACCACCTTTTCGTGCAATATTGATATTCAATATTTGTTCACATTGTAATTAAAACTTTTGTTGTGATAACAAATTGGTGTGCCCACCTTGTTGTGCAATATTGTTATTCCGTATTGGTTCACTTAGTTAAATATAAAGTTGGTTTGATCATTCATTGTGTGCGTGTCTCGTTATGAAATTTGTTGTCCCAGATTTATTCTTGTTGTGATTAATAAGCTTTTTTTCATATCGACACCTCGGATAGGGGTTCCTCCTCGGGAATTTAGAAATAGATTTTATCATTTGATGTTGTGATTAATAATCTTTCTTTCATATCTACACCTCGGACAGGGGATCCTCCTCCTTAAGAATTTAGAAATAAAGATTGTTGTTTAAGTGTTGTTTCCAATAAGCTTGTTTCATATCTACACCTCAGATAGGGGTTCCTCCTCCTTGGGAATTTAGAAATAAAGTTTATCGTTTGATGTTGTTACCAATAACCTTCATATCAGCCTACACCTCGGATAGGGGTTCCTCCTCCTTGGGAATCCTGATATAAAGTTTATCGTCAATTATTCCTTGCTCCTAAGTCCTCATGCTCTATATTTCTTGAGGAAATAGGATAGTTTAAGTATTAGCCTAGTTGTAGTTAAGATTTGCAAAACCAGAGAAAAACCTTAGCTGCATTGTATTGGTTTTCTTAACCTTGTGCCTCTTCCAACTGAGTCAAAAAGATAGGAATTAGATTACTTTACTTTTTCACGCATATTAGCAAAAGAGGGAGCTTCCCCTCCTAATTTGAAGAGCAGTTAATACTGTGCATAGCAGTCCATTGCCAATACACACTCTAGAGGTGCGAATTGTAACCCCAACACCTAGAAATCTTCAACTACGGGCACATGAGCAAGATTTTGACCAAGACAAGATGCTTTTGCACCATGAGGATCGTATGATTGCCTCTCATTGAACAACTTGAGTCCAAACTTTGATAATTCATCACCCATCACCTTGGCATCAGTCGACGATCTACATTTGTAGATACCCATCTCAAATGGAAAACTAAAAGCAACCTTCTTTCGATTTCGCAAGAACGTGTGAAATTCATACACTTGCCTCAGAAACTCCATGAATACCACCTCATCTGTGGGATACCTTGGAAGCATGACTAGACTACTCAAGAAGGTGTACACCCTGATGTAGGAAAATGTGGGAAACTGGATGAACCAATCAACCCACTCCGCCATTGCTTATCTAGCATTTGATGAAATCTATACATGCAACTCATTGTCTAAGTCTCTCACCGTATACATCAACAATGTGTCATTCACCCGCTTGTAATGATGTTTTGATTCTGAAAACTCTGGTTGTATGTAACGATGATATACATGTTGAACATCCAGAGTTTCGATGATGTTCAAACCTCTGAATTTGCCTTGATAGGCCATTAGATACACAAGGCAGGAAATCATGTGAAACTCATGGATTTTGAATATTTTGTCATCTGATGGTGGAGACTATAGCTGATTAAAGTGGGCCAATTTATTGAGTTTTGTCTTATCAATGATATGAGAGATGATATAGAACATCCAAGGCTGGAATTTATTGGCCTTTGCTTGACTTGTGACTCGGTTGAGCAGAGTAATCATGATTGCAAACTCCTCCTTGAATTCTCCACACCCGACATTCTTTGGTAAAGTTTTATGTTTCTCCTTCAACCATTTTTGTGCAATTCTCTTCCGGTATTTATCCTTTTGCATGTGTCACAATTTCTCACTCTTCAATGGAGATGACCAAGTTTTTCGACCAAGGTGGTATTGAAAAGCACTTCTCAACATTTTGGATTGAGGCTGCAAACAATCCACCCATCTACTGCTTGGATTTCTCATGTTGTAGGATTGTAATGCTTGACATAAGCGATTAAAAACTCAAGGCTCTGCACTGAGACGGGGATTTAAGCTGTTGCAAGTAACCTGGAATGACCAAGATGTCTAACTACAACATTTCCTATGTCTTCCAAAGCGCGCAAATTGAGCACTTGATTTATATGATGCAAATCAATTTCAAATGTTTTGAGATAATCGTGATACAAAACTGGCTTGGTTCTGAATTCGATGGGAGAATACTGCATGCTAAAAAACTCAAAGTTTGACTATAAACTCGACTATGTTCGAAAACTTTTTGCACAAACTACTGAAAATAGAATGTTGATTTCTCTTGAAAAAGCAGTTTTTCAGAAAAAATTGAGACCTGGGTTTTGTAGAGAATCACGTTTCGGAAAGACCTAGATGATTAGATTTTGAAAAATTTGAGGTTTTCCCAAAAAAGTGCGAAAAAATCAGAAAAATTAGATTGTTGGAAAAATAAAATTTTCCAAAGTTGAAGAGGATAAAAGACCAAGCGAACCAAGATTGATGAAATTTGGAAAAGATGACCCCCTTCTTCTGAAAAGTGATTCCCTAGAAAAATAGAGCATGAAAAAGCAAGCCTCTGATCAACCTGATCTTGAAAATATGAAGAACTTCGAAAAAGCACCACGTTTTGGCCTTCTAATCTTGATATGAAGAAAATTAGATGTTTCCTCCTTTGGACGCCAACTTGCAAATGATCTGTGAATAATGAATACCAAAGCCTCCTTAAATAGGTTTTGAGGATGAAAAAAAATGTTTTATTCTCCAACTTTAAATTTGTGAACCCAATCTTGAGCCAGAAACATTGAACGTGGATGCTATTTGGAATGATGAATGATGGAATTCATAAATTTGACTAAGGCATTGAAACTTGGGATGTTTGATAAAAATAATCCCTTTGATCTTCGATTTCGGACACCAGATGAATCCTATGAACTGGCTACTATCTCATTGTGGACCCTAATCAAATCAAAGAATATTGTTCTGGAGACTGCATCTGCTAAAAACATCATTTGAGCCCTCAAAATCTTGGGCACCCCTATCTAGTTGGGGTGCCTTTACTTAGCAAAGATAGCCATTTTTTGTGATCTTCAATTTGTTAATGTTTTATGATCTTCGGGTGAATTCTTATTTCCGGATGCTTGACTGGCCCGATGAATTGACTATTGGATTCATTGGATAGCTTGACGAGTTTTGAGAAAGATCCTCTGGAGATGACTCTCCCTGAAAACTGCATCTAATGGGCTAAATTCCTAGGTGCCCCTAGCTACTTGGGGTGCCCAACTCATCCAGAGTAAAAATATTTTCTATGTTTTTTGTCTTTCAATTTTGACTTTTTTTATTTTGCACAATTTTATTCCATCGTTCAATCTGCAATATCTGGTGCTTGACAAATCTGATGAATCTGTTGAAGAGACTATTAAAATTTGAAAGAAAGTTCTTGGAGGTTATAAACCCTAATTTCCACTTTTAGATGTTCAAAATATTGGGTTCCCCTGGCTACTTGGGGCTCCCATGATTACTAGACAACCATTCCATTTTCACGCATTTTTCAATTTCTCAAATTTGTCTCCCATGGGAAACTGCAGGTGACTGATCAATCTGATGATCTAGCTGAGACATCCATTGGATAGCCTGAGGAATTCTAAAGAAGATGAGCATATTTGCAAAAACTAACAGCTAGATTTGACCTTCGAAAACCCTAGGCGCCCCTAGCTACTTGGGGCGACTTTACTAACTAGACAGAATATTTTTGATGTTCTTTCACAATTTCTAGTTTGCTCCTCTGATAAAACATCCTTGTTTGATCCGAGATTCTGGTTGATTGATTGATCTAATGGACCTGTTGATAGATTCATTGCGAAGTATAAAGGATTTTGAGTAACAATGTCTTGGAAGCACAAACCCTGGAAACAACATCTTCCTTGAAAAGATGGGCACCCTTGGGTAGTAGGGGCACCTTTATTGTGCATAGTTAGTTTTTAATCATTTTACAACTTTTCCTTTGTTCCTCGTTCTTCATTCCATGCTTTGATTTTCGATGTTGAAAAATGTACTAAGGCGTGAATGGCTAGGCGCCTTGACTGGGTAGGGGGGCCTAGCATCTCCAATTGTTAAGCAAATTTCCTCAATTTTCAAGATTCTCCAACCTCCTTCCTTCGTTCTTCGTCCCTCAAGCATCTTTCATCGTTTCTTGATCTGTGCAGTGTTGAGACCTTGAATCTGAGACCTGGCAGTTGAGCATCCTACATTGATGACCTCAGAGCTCATATTTTAGCTTCTAGAAAGAAAAATAGACCCACCAAAGAAATATTGATCTTTTGATGATTTTGACTAGACTAGCCTGATCAGGGAGTATTTTAAGCCAACCAAAATCAGTTTGAGTATTGCAGGCAAAAATTATATTTTTAGAAATTTTCTATATTTAGAAAAAAATTCCAATATCCATTTGAGGAGAAACCCAGAAAACCCCAGAAAAAGTCTATTTTTAGAAACTTTCTACTTCTAGAAAATTTCCTAAAAAGTAGGGTCAAAAAATTGAGATCTGGGTTTTGTAGATAACCTCGCTCTGAGCAGACCTAGATCCTCAGATTTTGAAATTTTTAGTTTTTGACCAATATGCATGACATGCAATTTTTTTCATTTTTTTGACCTTTTTTGACAAGATTTTTACCATTTCTTCAAAATGCCTAGATGTAGCAAAAAAATTTAATTTGGGGTACAACAAGGTCACACAATTATAATTTAGAAGCACATAAGTAACTTCATCATTAATATATTTTTTTAATAATTATTAATCATAATGTTTGAATTTAACCAAATGTAATTTTAAAAAGACATTTCAATTTTCAACCATCACATTCGTATCATTTCATATCCCAAAGATCAATTAATTTTCTTCACATTAGGTATTATTTTTCTAACATTTAGTTCACAACTTATCCCCAACCCATTCACTTAAAATCAATAATTATAACATAATCAACTCTACAAAGTTCACATCACAAGGTTCACACAGTGGGATTTATGCGGATGAATGGTACCAAATAACTTTGAGAAGTCAACTCTTCAATTAAATAACTTTTAGATTATTGTGATTCTAGATTGGAGCCTTGCCTTGCACACAATTCAATGCTCCCATGTTTCCTAAAAGGTGGTGAAGTCCCTTTTAGAATCATTAATTAGAAGATTGCACGATCACCTCAACTCTTGAAAATGTAAATATTTAACATTTGTTGATTTTATACTCTTAATCTAATTAAACTTTTCAAATTGTGTGGTGAATGTATCTATTCTCTATTATGTACTCATTGAATGGTATAGTGAAATAAATGACCACTCTCCAAATTTAATCTTCATGATGGAAGTACAATGTCTTCACAAGAATACAACACATTTTAACTACAATATTGTAATGGTGAAAACTACATACCCATGTCCCTTTCCCTTATGTTTTAGGCCAACAAAAAATAAGTTTCTTGAATGGATCAAATAATGTGCAAGATGGTATAATTTACATGGAATTTGGCAATTAACCTCACATGTTCTCAAATCCCATCATGACACATCCTGAAATTTCACTCCATATCATTTATAGGTAGCTTTCCCTATCTAGGTCAAAAAGACAAGTGCACACTTGATATAGATCATGTCCACAACCATTGGTCTAATCTCTAAATTAAAAGAAAAAAATCAAACTATTCCCACCCTTTCACTAGGCATTATGAGCTACCTAAAATGTGAATTGTACCAAATTACTCACTAGCATGGTGCATTTAAAAATAATCATAATTGGAAATGGATCATCTAAGGGTTGTTGACGAAAGCATGCTTGGATTTTATTAATAAAATATTTATGAGATCATCATAGCAAAATTATTAGGGCACATCATCTTAGGTCTATTGTACTATTTCTTTCTATATGTGAATCTTCACTCAAAGTTGTAAAGTTGATCTACTAGGGGTTTTACGAGGATAACTCAACCCTTGTAATTCAACAAATTCTCCAATTTTATAATCATTGACAATTCTTATAGCAGTCAAACAACAAGTGAAGTAAACGAATTATAAACAAAGACCAAAAATTCAAAGTATTAGCAAATAAATTATTGACTTGTGGAGAGATATTTCAACATCAAATTTTTTATTTTTTTTAATTTCTCTAATTATTTCTCAACTTGCAAATTGTGACAACAATCAGTGACTACTTTTTTTATTTAAATTAATCATTATTTCAATTAATTAATTGAATTTGTAGTTCAAATAATATTAAATAAGATATGATAAAACCCTTACAAATATACTACTACAATAATGATATTATTAATATTTATTATAATACTTATTAATATACTATATATATTAGAGCATAATAATATCATTAATGATTAATAAGCCATTAGAAATTGTGCATTCATGACTTCCAAAACCAAAACCATAATTTTATATTGGTAATGGTTTATTTCTCTACTTATTTACTACTCACATTTAATATTGTGTGAATAGAAGTACATACCTAGTGGGATGGGCATTTAGTCAAACAATATATGAGAATTTTGTTAGTTGTCATGCAAACTAAACTAATAAACTGTCTATTGTATGCATCCATGCATTCACATATACTGGATAGGCATTGCCTCATATTTCACTAGGGAAGAGGAGCCCATAGTGGTGCACCCTATGTTTGGAGGTCCACGTGGACCAAAAATCTAAAAATATTTTCCCACCACATCACCTGGCCACTTGTGCATCTACCAATTTTGTTTTTTAAAATTTCCAGCATCCACCACCTGTCACACATTGAATGGTCCACGGTGTTGCTTACGAGCCCATTTTGGGGTCTACCCAATAGTGGAGTGGGTCCACCTAATGCAAATCATGTGTTGGGTCGGACAAACGAGTTTCGTGTGAGCACTTCGCCACCCCAAATGTCCAATTCAAAGCATTAACTGAATGTCACCCTCTTCGTTACCTCCACTAGGCAACTTGCCTTACATGTCCCTTCGTGGTTACTTGAACTAACAAGTGTGTAATTCGGAGATCAAGGTTCATTCAATGCTCCAAATTGTCGCATATCCTGCTCATTATCATTCCTTTTGTTTGTGTTTATTCTGGAGTCTTCATTTGGTTACACACCCATACATGTTTGGCTCTCCACAATTCATTATTCAGCTCCGCACACTTCATTGTTCGACTTTGCACTCTCGAAAGCCGCCTTTCTCTTTCAGGTTAGGTTTTTTTTACCTCACTAGGCTTGTACCATTGTCTTTCATTTTGACAGTATTCTATCATGCACTTCATTTTGTTCTTCATTGCACAAACATTCACTGTACAAATTTCTCTTTATATTTGATTGATATTATGAAATATGGGGAGGATTTCACTGGTTTTCATTTCATATATAGTCTCCATGCACTTGTACTCTTATGTTCTTCATTGCATGAAGTTTTACTCTGCATTTTGCTTTTAATATTTGCTTCCTACTACAAAATATTAAAAGGGTTCCACTAGTTATCATTTCAATAATATTCTACCATGCACTTGTAATATTCTATTTATCATTGCACTATGATAAAAGTTTCACTAGTTTGTCATTTATATTTGATTGTTACTATGAAATATGGAAAAGGTTTGACTGTTTCTCATTTCAATGGTTTTCTGCCATGCCCTTCTATTGATGTGTTCGTTATTGCACAAACATTAAGTTTGCAATTTTCTTTTAATATTTGTTTGTTATTTCGAAATATGAAAATGGTTTCACTAGTTTTCATTTTGAAGATATTTTTCCATGCACTTGTATTATTCGGTTCTTCATTGCACAATAATTCAGTCAGCAATTTGTTTTTTTATATTTCATTTGTTACTATGAAATATGGAAAGGGTTTGATTGGTTCTCATTTCGAGGTTCTTATGCCATGCAACTCTATTTGTGTGTTCATCATTGCACAAACATAAACTCTGCAATTTATTTTTACTATTTATTTGTTATTCCAAAATATGAAAATGGTTTCATTAGTTTTCATTTTGAAGATATTTTTCCATGCACTTGTATTATTATGTTTTTCTTTGCACAATAATTCACTTTATAAATTGTTTTTTATATTTGACTGTTACTACGAAATATGGAAAGGGTTTGAGTGGTTTTATGATGTCCCCATCACACCAAAGCCATCAAAATAAACACATTTTCTAAAATACCATTTTTTTTCTCTCAAATAAGATGTCCAGAAAAGTATACATCTCTACACACAAATATATATATATATATACATAAGATATATAATATAATACATATAACATAAGATATATTATATATGTATTATATATGTGAGATATGTATATTATATATATAAGATATTATATATAATAAATTTAAAATAAATAAAATATATTTAATATATATTTTAATTATATTTGAAATATCAAAATACTCAAATAAATTAAGATTTGATAAAGACATAGATTATAAACATATGAAAGAATTAAATGAATGTATTTTATCGAACTTAAGAAGGTGCACATAATTATTCAAACGCTAATACCTAGTTTCTATTTTATCATATGGTGTAGCGAACAAGCGCGTCTTCCTGACGAGAGAGCGACGAGAGTATTTCTAATACGTCAAACCTGGAGGAGGAGGCATGAAGCGTAGATGAAAGAAGAATAGGGTAAATAGTGGAGGACTGATTCCGCCTACAGGAAGAGAGAAGAGCGATGGGTTAAGGGACAAACCCGCAGACCAGAGGGACGCACGGGTAAATAGAGAAGGATCCACGCTCAGAAAGGCCAGTACAGGAACCAACCAATATGTCATTTAGAGACGGATTCCATACTGAAAGAAAGGCATCAAAGGAGGAACCTAGGCCACCGGGGTTGGGAGCAAAAGAAGACTACAGGCGAATCCATTCATCAAATCCAACGTATTTTCCTATAATCAAGACTGTTAAATTGGACCATTGTAATTTATGAAACATATGTAATAGCAATATATTGATTGCTCAAAATCTGGGAGCTCTTTCTAAAAATTGAGTCATTCCAATTTAATTAAAAAACATCTCAAATTTGAACTGAGATTGATATTGCTTGCAAGTAACTCCAGACATCTCTATACATTGGTTTATTCATTCAAGTGAGGCTCTTTACAGTGGTATTAGAGCATCGATCTTGCCAACCTATAACACTAAATGCGAACCTACAAAAGAAAATGAACTATGGCAGATAAACTAGCTCAAGAACTGAAAACATTCATGGAACAAACTAATGAGAAATTTGAGAGGACCAACCAAGTGATTCTCCAAACTCTCCAAAGCATGAACAACCACCACACACAAGAAAGAAAAAATCCCAGGAAGGACATACAATCAAACCATTCCAAGAATGAACATTCAACCCAAAGTCCGTCTCTACGACCAACCATGCCCCCATTTCTTCCAAACGAAAATGTCACAGAGGAGATGGAGGAACCAAATTCATATAGTGCGGAAGAAGTTGCACTTATGTATGCTGAATTAGACCCCGCAGTCCAAAAACTTGTACCATTCAAAGAATATTATGAGGTCAAGACTCAGTCCAATTCAAGGAAAAGGAGAAATCAGACTTGCAAAGACCTCAAATCTTGACTTAACAAGATGTCATTACCTACTTTTGATGGTTCAGGGAAGAACATAGCACAATCATGGGTCCAAAAGCTTGACACTTATCTTTCCCTCAGTCCCATGACTGAAGAAAATTCCATTAAGTTTGTTGTCCTACATCTATCAGGGATAGCTCATGATTGGTGGCACCATGGACTCATCACACAAGGTCACCGGAATGTAATCACCTACAATGAGTTCACCCAAAAACTCATTAATAGATTTGGTCAAAGGCATCCTGAGTGGTATTTCAAGGAACTTACCCAACTTAGACAACAAGGGACGGTGGAGGAATATGCAAATGACTTCCAAAATATAGCAGTCATGGTCCCAAATATATCTCAAAGGAGGCTCACCTATCTATTCATTGAAGGACTAAAAAAACCAATCAAGAACATAGTCAACCCATTGGAGCCCCAAACCATGAGAGAAGTGATTCAAAGGGCCATGAAAGTAGAGTCTAGTTCTACAAGGGAAAGGACAAGAACCCCTTCATTCAAATTGCTGCCCAAACAAGACCAGCCAAGGGGAGATAATAAGAAGAAAGCATGCATTTTTTGCAAGGAACCATGGATGATAGGCCACCGATGCCATGACAAAGAATCCATAAAACAAAGAAGAGAATTAATAGGAAAAGGCTTATGTTTCAAATGTAAAGAACCTTGGGGGCAAGACCACCAATGCAAAAGGGGGAAAATACACAAGATAGAGGAAGCCTCAAATGAAGAATCAAGAGGAATTCCTAATGAGAGAGCAAGATGGGACATAGATGAACAAGGGACCTTGGCGGTCATCTCTCAAGAAAGTGAGCATAGGCCCTTTAGGATCAAAGGTACACTTAAAGGGAAAAAAGTAGTGGCCTTGATGGATAGTGGAGCTTCCCACAATTTTATCAGCAAGAATTTAGTGTCAAGACGAAAATTAGAGACCAAAAGCTTCAAGGGATTTAAAGTTCCACTCGCCAACAGAGCCATAGATCAATGCTCAAAGATCATCCCTCAACTTGAGATTACCTTGGATGGGCACACAATAAGAGGAGACTTCTATGTAGTAAACTTACAAAATGATGTGATTCTAGGGATGCCTTGGATAAACTCCCTAGGATGCTTTACTATGGATAACCGAAACTTAGAGATTTGTTTTAAACACGATGGGCAGGAGGTCACACTAAAAGGACTACCAAATGGATCTCCCAAAATAGTATCATGCAAAAGGATGGAGAGAATTGTAAGACACGGCCAAGGATAATGGATAGCACAATGCATGGTGTTGGATAAAGCATCCTCTCACAAGCAAGCAATCCACATTGACATCTAACCTATTCTAAAGAGGCACAAGAAGATATTTGGAGATATTCCCCCCGGCCTACCTCCAAAAAGAGGTTTTGAGCATGCCATAGAATTGGAAGAAGGAGAAAAACCAATGATAACCACACCCTATAGGCATCTAGGGAGATTCAAAGAGGAAATTGAGAAAACTATTAAAGAGTTGTTGGAAATGGGACACATCCAACCAAGTAATAGCCTGTTTGCATCATCTGTTGTCTTAGTCAAGAATAAAGACGGTACTATGTGAATGTGTATAGACTACAGGGCCCTAAACCAAAAAATTATTAAGAACAAATATCCAATTCCAAGGATAGAAGAACTATTGGACGAACTTCATGGAGCAAGGTGTTTTTCCAAAATTGACTTGCGCTTAGGATATCATCAAATTCGAATGAAGGAAGAAGATGTGCACAGAACAACATTTTGATGTCATTATGGACATTTTGAATTCCTAGTATTGCCCTTTGGCCTCACTAATGCTCCAGCCACCATCCAGTCATGCATGAACCACATTTTTTGACAACAACTAAGGAAATTCTTGCTATTTTTTTTTTATGATATCCTAATCTATAGCAAAACATGGGAGGAGCATCTCCACCATGTTGAAGAAGTTTTAAGTATTCTAGAATCAGAATCCCTTTATGCAAAAATGTCAAAATGTGATTTTGGGCTAGAGGAAATACTTTACTTGGGACACAAGATCAATACAGAAGGGGTGAGCGTAGATGAGGAAAAGATTTAGGCCATCAAAGAATGGCCCAAGCCAAGAACCTTGACCCAGTTGAGAGGCTTTGTGGGGTTGTGCAGCTATTATAGGTGGTTTGTTAAAGGCTTCTCCAAGTTAGCCACTCCCCTCACCGACTTAACAAAGAAGGGGGCCTTTATGTGGAATGACTAGGCACAACAAGCTTTTGAGCAACTCAAAGAAACCATGAGCACCTGTCCTGTCCTTGCCACCCCCGATTTCATGCTACCATTTGAACTACAATGTGATGCATCCAAAGAGGAAATCGAAGCAGTTCTCATGCAAAAGAAACATCCGATAGCATTCGAAAGCTGCAAGCTGAGCAAGACTGAGAAGCACTACTCCATTTATGACAAAGAGATGTTGACAATTATGCATGCCCTAGCCAAATTTAGACAATACTTGGTCTATGGAAAGTTCATTGTCAAAACAGATCACAATAGCCTAAGGTTTTTCATACATCAAAAAGACCTGAATGACTGCCAACAAAAGTGGGTGAGCCGAGTACAAGCTTATGATTTCAACATAGAATATGTCAAGGGAACCAACAATGAAGTAGAAAATGCATTATCTAGGCTCCCCCACCTCAACACCATCACAAGCATCTCTAAGGACTAGAAAAATGATATTATCATGGAGTATGCCAAAGATACTAAAGCCTCTGAAATATTAGAAGGAGGGAGGCCAAATGAAGAGTACAAGGTATGGGATGACCTCATCTTATAAAAGGGAAGGATATTTCTTGTTCCTTGCTCAAAATTGAAAGACAAAATCATTAAGGAACCACCAAGGATACTACAAAACATATAAACAGATTAGAGAAAAGTTTTCTTGGAAGGGATTAAAAGGGGATGTGCTCAAACATGTACAAGAATGCCTAACTTTTCAACGGAATAAAGTAAAACAAAGTCATCCGGCAAGACTATTGTAGCACTACCCATTCCCAACCAAAAATGGAAAAGCATTTCAATGGATTTTATAACAAGACTACCCGAGACACATGGAAAAGATAGCATCTACATGGTAGTGGATAGACTTACTAAGTATGCCCACTTCTTTGCAATTTCATCAAAATATAAAGCAGCCCAGGTGGTGGAACTATTCTTTAAAGAATTTTTTCGTCTCCATGGGATGCCTAAAACGATCATCAGTGACCGAGACAGTAAATTCCTAAGTCAATTCTGGCAAGAAGTCTTTTGGCTTGCAGGAACGCATCTAACTCCAAGTACCAGTTACCACCCGCAAACAGATGGGCAGACAAAGATAGTTAACAAATGGATAGAGGGTTACTTGAGGAATTATGTAACTGGTCAGCAAATTGCATGGATAAAATGGTTACACTTGGGCGAGCATTGCTATAATACCACCCACCATATGTCCATTGGAATGAGCCCTTTTATGGCTCTATACGGATATGAAACCCCATCCTTTGGACATTTGGTCACCCAAGAAAGCAAGGTACAAAGTGCTCAATACTTCATATAGAAAAGCATTGACCTCATGAAAACTCTCAAGGAGAACTTGCAACAAGCCCAAAACCAACAAAAAATCTATGTCAACTGATCATCACCGCACAGATAGGACGTTTGAAGTTGGGGATCTAGTCTTTTTGAGGCTACAACCGTACAAACAAACATCAATCAAAAAGAGTGGGGCTAAAAAGCTAAAACCACAGTTCTATGGCCCTTATAGAGTTATAAGGCGAGTAGGTGAGGTTGCTTACGAGATAGAATTACCAGAACACAACAAGATCCATAATGTCTTCCATGTTTCCCGACTTAAAAAGGTCTTGGGGCAACAAGTCCTCCCATGCACTGAATTACCTCCATTAAATGAAGAAGGACAGCTTACCTTAGAACCAAAATTTATCATGAAGACCAGATAAAGGAAATTAAGGAACAGGGACATCACAAAATTTTTAATCAAATGGAAGGGACTCCTAGAAGATGATGCCACATGGGAAAGAAAAGAAACTATTGAAGCACTTAAAATTAAAATTCAAGAAGGGAAAAACATGATGGCCCTTAACTAGAACAAGAAATGAACTCATGGATGTAATATTTTAAAAATTAAGTAATAAGACAACTTCCATACCCAAGAATAAATTGACATTATAATACAGGTAAGAACTACAAGGCTGGATACGCTTGATAAATCAGGCATCTAGAAGGCCTAGGAAGAGGTGTCACAACCGTTTTCTAGGATTTTTAGGTTGGTTACCCTTAAACAAAGTATCCGGAAGGCCTAGGAAGAGGTTCCAACCTTTTCCTCGAATTTTTTTTAGGTTGGTTACCCTTAAACAACGTATCCAGAAGGCCTAGGAAGAGGTGTCAACCTTTTCCTAAGATTTTGTAAGTTGGTTGCCCTTTTATAAGGTATCCAGAAGGCCTAGGAAGAGGTGTCACAACCTTCTCCTAAGATTTTTTAGGCTGGTTACCCTTGAACAAGGTATCCAGAAGGCCTAGGAAACGGTGTCACAACCTTTTTCTAGGATTTTTTAGGCTGGTTACCCTTGAAACAAGGTACCCAGAAGGCCTAGGAAACGGTGTCACAACCTTTTCTAGGATATTTTTAGGTTGGTTACCCTTTATAAGGCATCCAGAAGGCCTAGGAAGAGGTGTCACCACCCTTTCTTAGGATTTTTAGGATGGTTACACTTAAAAGGTATCCATAAGGCCTTAAGAGAAGGTGTCACAACCTCTCTTTAGGATTATAAGGCTGGATGCCCTTAAATAAGGTATCCAAAAGTTCTTGGAGAATGATACAATCTCCTCCTAGGATTTAAGGTTGCATATACTCCCTAAAGAGGTGTCCAAAAGGCCTGGAAAAGGATCAGAAATAACAAAGCGTTATAGTCTTTTCAAGATAAAGATCATTGTACCAGCCAAGACCATCAAGGAAGGAAGGAGCTATAACAATTGCTTGAGGACAAGCAAAATTAAGCGGGGGAGACTTGTGATATCCCCATCACACCAAAGCCATCAAGATAAGCACATTTTCTAAAATAACATTTTTTTCTCTCAAATAAGATATCCTGAAAAGTATACGTCTCTACACACACATATATATATACATAAGATATATAATATAATACATATAACATAAGATATATTATATATATGAGATATGTATATTATATATAAGATATATATTATATATATACTATTAAAAAAAAGATATTATATATAATACATATAAACTTAAAATAAATAAAATATATTTAATATATATTTTAGTTATATTTTAAATATTGAAATACTCAAATAAATTAAGATTCGATAAAGACATAGATTATAAACATATGAAAGAATTAAATGAATGTATTTTATCGAACTTAAGAAGATGCACATAATTATTCAAACGCTAATACCTGGTTTCTATTTTATCATATGGTGCAGCGAACAGGCGTGTCTTCCTGAAGAGAGAGCAACGGGAGTATTTCTAATACGTGAAACTTGGAGGAGGAGGCATGAAGCGTAGATGAAAGAAGAATAGGGTAAATAGTGGAGGACTGATTTCGCCTACAGGAAGAGAGAAGAGCGACGAGTTAAGGGACAAACCCGCAGACCAGAGGGAGGAACGGGTAAACAAAGAAGGATCCACGCTCAGAAAGGCCAGTACGGGCATCAACCAATATGTCATTTAGAGACGGATTCCATACTGAAAGAGAGGCATCAAAGGAGGAACCTAGGCCACTGGGGTTGGGAGCAAAAGAAGACTACATGCGAATCCATTCATCAAATCCAGTATATTTTCCTATAATCAAGACTGTTAAATTGGACCATTATAATTTATGAAACATATGTAATAGCAATATATTGATTGCTCGGAATCTGGGAGTTCTTTCTAAAAATTGAGTCATTCCAATTTAATTAAAAAACATCTCAGATTTGAATTGAGATTGATACTGCTTGCAAGTAACTCCAGACATCTTTGTACATTGGTTTATTCATTCAAGTGAGGCTCTTTACAGGTTCTCTTTTCTAGGGTTTTATGCCATGCACTTTTATTCATGTGTTCATCATTGCACAAACATTAACTCTACAATTTGTTTTTAATATTTGTTTGTTATTTTCAAATATGAAAATGGTTTCACAGGTTTTCATTTTGAAGATATTCTGCCATGGAAATTGTATTATTTTGTTTTTCATTACACAATAATTCACCTTGCAATTTACTTTTTATATTTCATTGTTACTCCAGAATATGGAAAGGGTTTGACTGGTTCTCATTTAGAGGGTATTCTACCATGCACTTCTATTCATGTGTTTATCATTGCACAAACATTAACTCTGCAATTTTTTTTTACTATATCATTGTTATTTTGAAATATGAAAATGGTTTCATTGATTTTCATTTCAAAGATATTTTTCCATGCAATTGTATTATTGCTCTTCATTGCACAATAATCTACTCTACAATTTTCTTTTTATATTTCATTGTTGCTACAAAATATGGAAAGGGTTTGAGTGTTTCTCATTTAGAGGGTTTTTTGCCATGCACTTCTATTTGTGTGTCCATCATTGCACAAACATTAACTTTGCAATTTGTTTTTAGTATTTATTCGTTATTTTGAAATATGAAAACCTACATATATATACATACATGTATATATGTACATACATACAAATATATATCTATATATATATATATATATATGTACATGCATATGTATATATATAGATAAATATGTAGATATCTATATATATGTAAATATGTAGACATATATACATATGTATATATATTTTTATATATAAATATATCTACACATATATACATATATATATATGTAATGTATATATAGATATATTTTTATATAATGTATGTATATGCATGTGTATATATCTAAATTTTCTCTACTCTCTTCCCTATATATATGACAACATATGTACATAGCATAGCTTCAATTCTTATTGCCTACCACTAGTCAAGGAAAATCAACTATTCAAATGTGTCCCACTTTCCCAACAACACAACACTCAAGGAAAATGAATCATTTAGATGTGTCCCATTAGTCAAATTCCAACACACAACTTTTGTTGCCTTCTCCTCTTTTGCCACTTGCAGCCACCAAAAACAATGTGTTAAGGCCACCATAGTCGCCTGAGAAGCATACAAACTCTGCAATTGAAGACACTGAAACAAGTTTTCAAATTTGAAAAAGGACAGAAACTAAAGACTCCATATCAAACAAACATTGAACATATAAAGAGATTTACAACTATTCAAAAATGCATTACTCAATCTTTGCCAATTTCCATTTACCATGTCTCACTTCCATATTCATATCTACATTTTCCTAGAGGCAGTGGAAGAAAGAGCAAAAATAGCAGGGGTTTCAACTTGACATTGTTTACATTGGGTTTTCCATTTTTATCTAAGAGGAGTGTGGGCTATACTAATTTTATATTTTGGTTGCATGTTTTTATGCTACAGGCCATTAAAAATCAATTTGGATTGTATGTTGGGATGTCAGATGGGCTTTGAATATTCTCTGACATGTAAGACTGCAAATAAATATTTGTGTTTGGGACAAATATAAACCAATTATAAATAATTTCTATTGGTACAGTGATTCGACTGTTTTTGATTGCTTGATAGATAAAAAATGTTTTACAATTGGATATTAAGGCGCTCCTATACACCTCGTGTTTGAAGGTCCACGTGGACCAATAAACTAAAAACAATTGCCTACCACATCACCCTGCCACTAGTGCATCTACCAATTTTTTTTTTCCACCACCTCACCACTTGTCACACACCAATTGGTCCACAATGTTCCCGATGGGCCCATTTTGCACAAACATTAACTCTACAATTTGTTTTTACTATTTTATAATTGGATATCTGGGGTTTCATCTTGATAATTTTTACATTGTATTTTTCATTTATATTCTTTATGCCCGAGAATGGAAATCTGTTGTATGCGATGTAAATGTTCAATTCTTAATGCCTAGCAATGCTTATCTCTTCTAAAGGATGTTATTGTCTTATCCACTCTTAAATTGTTCTTCAATTTCTTCATTTAATTCTTATACAGATGTTGCTATATATGTATATATAGATTTATCTATTGAAATATAATTATATTTCAAATACACTATTCTAATTCTTTTAATTAGAAATTCATTTCAGACATATACATTTGTAGTTACGTAGGCAATATATATATATATATATATATATCATTGTTTTTTCTTTGAATATATGTTTCTTCAAATGTGTTCTTCATTTCAACCTTATAGAGATTATGGTATATTCGGCTAACACTTAGCCATTTTGTGTCTTGTTCACTTTGCTTTATCCATGCGCAATTTCAATACATGTTTGGCTTAGCCCATTCTTCATTCTAATGCTCGATGATGGTGACTTGTAAATGAAAGGTATACACTTTATTTACTTTGTATTAAGCTAAATACATGTCTATGATTGATGCCTCCTTTCATTTGTTCTTGCAAGATTGAGTTGGAGAAAGTCAACATATAGGTGAGTGCAAGAAGCCACATCATCAGCCAAATCTATACTATAGAGGTGAGGTTTTAACCTCACTAAGGCTGTACCATTGTCTCCTGTCAGTTGTCGCTTTTTTTTGTACTATTTATTTGATTTGTAATGGGTGTGTTGTCTTCCGTAAGTTGAAGGTTATGTTTTTGTGTTGGTGATTTTGAACAAAATATTTAAAGTGTTTGTGTGGTTCTCCATAGTTTGAAGGTTCTCTTGCTTTCTTGGTGCATCCACAATGTGCTTGATGAAGTATATGGCATCTAGGGTGTTTATGAACACTTCCAAATTTTGTGTTAAAAACAATCACATTTTCAAGGAAAAATATGGTTTTGTTCAATCATCACTGTGACTTTAATGGGTTGAATTTCTTATTTTTCTTTCGTATGTTGGTTAGCCACAATTTGTCTTCATTCAATCATCAAGCCACATAGTTATATACAAATTTATCTATCTACCTATATATCTATCTTTCAATCTATCTATCTATCAAACTACCTATCTATATTTCTATCTATTCCAATAAATCTAACTACACATCAATCTATCTATCAATGTATGTATCTATATATCTATTTATCTGTATATATATGTATATGCATATATGTACATATGTATGCACATACATATATATGTACATATGCACATACATATGTACATATAGATATACATATGTGCACTAAATATTTGTGAAAAACAGATCTGCACAATGAATGATTGTGCAATGAAGAACTCATGAATAGAAGTGCATGGTAGAATATCGTTGAAATTGAAGAGTGAATGTTTGTGTAAATTTATTATGTACATACATGTGCACATACATGCATATATATGTACATTAGATTAGTGAATGTACATACATATGTACAGGCACCAATTTATGTACATGCACTAAAAATATGTGAAATGCATATTTGCACAATGAATGATTGTGCAATGAAGAATTCACGAATAGAAGTGCATGGCAGAAAACCCCCCAAAAGATAACCAATCAAACCCTTTCCATCTTTTGTAGTAATAATCAAATATAAAAATCAAATTGAAAAGTGAATTATTATGCAATGAATAACAAAATAATAGGGGATAGCATTCGAGGAAACCAATAAACATATCCATTTAACAACAAAGATATCATATAGGAACGTGCATAACGTTGGCAACAACATTTACATAATATAGGACAATAAATTGTGGTATCATTGGAGGATCTAACATTGAAGAGACCCGTTTTTTGCAAAAAGCATTTTTGTGTTAAGCTTTGTTTCATTATACTTTTTAACTTGACGGTATTTGCAACATGGTTTAATACTAAAAATGCTTTGGTGAAATGAAGCCTCTCCAATGCAAAGCCGAACATGTTTCTGAACTCAAATATGTAACAATAGGCATTTCATGTGACTATTTAAGATAAAATTCTTTCAATGTCCATTGTAAATCTTAGCAAAAATGATTGCATCAGAATTCACACACATTAAGTTTTAAATATGAGAATTTTGGTATAATTTAATAAAAGATTTATCAATAACATATAAACATCACACCATGACATAATATAGGAGAAAATTTCATACATAAACACAATAGGTTAGGTATGACATAACCAATTATATAAAATTTCATAAATACTCACATAAACACTAACAAGCCGAACAATTGTTCTTAAATAAAATGTGCAACTTGCTCTCTACTATTGAGGTACTTGTTAAGAGGTACTCCTAGTTCCCAAACCCTGATGCTTTACATTTATTTTCACCTTTGGGTTTGGGGTTTGTTACATTATGATATAACTGATTTTAGACACGATTAAATAAATTTATCTCACTTTATACAATCGAAGTTGCTTCTGATTAAATGAAGTGTTTTATAATTGGTTTATATTTGTCCCAAACACAAATAATTATTTGCAGTCTTACATGTCAGAGAATATTCAAAGCCCATCTGATACCACAAACATACAATCCAAGTTGCTTTTGAATGGCCTGTATTATGAAAACATGGAGCCAAAATATAAAAATAGTATAACCCACACTCCCCTTACATATCACCTGGTGCATTACACCACCATCAATATTTTCAAAGATTTGATGCCACAAGAACAACTAAGAACCAAGACTGTCCCATCATGAAATCCATTATATTATACACAAGAGGTTGTTGTTGTTAATAAATTCTATATCATACAAATGAGTTGATAATAAAGCTTCAAAACGAGAAAAAAACCCTAGCTATGTGCACGAGCTCCCCTAATGCGAACGTCGGTGGCGCAGCCTTGAAGACTGTGATGGGGACTGGAGAACAGTCCATTGGAACGAATGCAAAGGGAAAAACTAGTCGACTTCCTGGCTTAAAACGGGGCAGGCGCAGTGTGGTTTCTGGTGAAGGTCGGAGGCGGTATGACCCTCGTTCGGGGGCTTTGCTGGAGCCTCAATCTTTACTGCAGACTAGTGTATCTCCTTCACTGGTCCCAAAACCCTTGGCGGCGAAAGTGTGTGGGGATCTTTCAGGTGTTGCCTCTACCATTCTGGGTTTTGGATGCAAAAATAAATCTAATCCCTACCATGAGTGCATGGATTTCTGTCGTGAGCACTCTCAGACAATTATCCATAGCTCGCCCTATCCCGCAACTCCACCTGCCCTGACCCCTTTACTAAATCAGGGTATTGGCTCTCAACTTGGAAGTCCTCAGTTTTCCTTTGGGATTCTGAGGTGGTCTTCTCTGACGAGCCGACGGATTTCTACTTGACAGATGACTATATCGATGCGATGGCAGAGGATTTCGGTAGTCGTTTTGTGGTAGTGTGGTGCATGCACAAGCGTCTGTTGGTTACTTCCATCCTTGAATGGATTAAGTGCACACGGAGCAATCTATCAACCCCTTCTGTTGAATCTTTAGATTTCAGTTTTTTTCTGGTTACTTTTTGTTCTTTAGAGGATTGCAACTTTGTTTTACAGAATGGGCCATGGTTCTTCGGGCATTCTGGTCTCTTTATTTCCCCATGGTCTCCTTTCTTTGATCCGGCCACGGCCAAGATCACTTGTATTCCTGTCTGGATTCGGCTGTACAACCTTCCTTTAGTGTTGTGCAATGAAGATCTTCTCAGCACTTTGATTAACCAGGTGGGATCTTTTGTCAAGCTCAATCCAAACATGGTGGCTTCTGATTGTCGATTTTATAGGGTTTGTGCTTTGGTGAATATTTCTAAACCTCTAACTCATTCAGTCAGGTTCCATTCCTCACATGGTGTATGGACTCAATTTCTAAACTATGAGGGTTTACCATTTCGCTGCTTTCGCTGCAACCAGTTGGGTCATAAAATTGATGCTTGCCCTCTTCAACGCTCGGCTAGGGCAAGGAATGTGTGCTTGAAGAAGTGGGTGAAGAAGGATGGCACTCTGGATCCTGAGTTTATTTGGCAGAACCATGGAAAGTTTTTTGAGCATCCTCTAGTGCCGGAGTCGGATCCTGTTCAGCCTCCAGCTCCCTTGTCCCCTCTGCATGCTCCTATTCTTGATTGTTCCATTGCTTCCCCTGTGGAGATAGAGGATGAGGGTTCTAATTCGAATGGGACCTTTCCTTTCATGGACGACTTGGAAGATCAAAACCAGGCGTATTTGAATGACTTTTCTCTGGCTCTGCCTCAGAAACTGGGTTTTTCTCAGTCTGATACTAGTAAATCTAAACTTGATTATGGATTTAAACGTAAGGTTGGTAGGAAATTTGATGCGAAGAAGCTTCGTAGAGAAGGAATGGAAGCAGTGGAGGTCGGCTCCCAGCGGACTCTAGAAGCCATTCTCCTTCGAAAAAATCGAAGGGCTTAAGTCTGGATATGAGTTTTTCACTTATTTTCCACATGTTTGTCTTTGTCTTGTTGGCTGCTGGCTGGATTTTGTCTTAGCTCCTGGCTTCTTTGAAGGCTTCCTCTATCTTCTCTCCATTTCTTTCCTCTTTGGATCCTTATTTTTTGAGAGAAATTTTTTGTAACCTTCTCTTTTATTTAATATAGGGAGTGGGCCCCTCAACCCACATATTACAGATCGAAAAAATAAAAATAAAAAAAATTCTATATCATGTAAATGATGTTGACAATGCTGTGTACATGCCTATATGTGGATTTAAGTGATATTGTTTGTGGTTGTTAATGCATAATTTTTTGTATAGACGTAATTATTATGCGGTGTGTTATACATTTTAGCCCAATTAAGCAATCACCATAAATAAAGTTTCACTAGAATTAAGTAGACTTACATTTACAAGCAATTGCACTACATTGCCAACAAGTACGCAATGTACAAGCAATATGTACATCATATAGCTAAGTATGCCCAAAGCAACATTTGAGGAAACCAATAAACATATACATTTAATAACAAAGACATGATATAGGAATGTGCATAATGTTGGCAACAACATTTACATAATATAGGACAAAAAATTTTAGTATCATTTGAGGTTCTAGCGTTGAAGAGACTTCTTTTTCACAAAAGCATTTTAGTGTTAAACTTTGTTTCATTATACTTTTCAAATTGATGGTATATGCAACATGGTTTAACACTAAAAATGCTTTCATGAAATGAAGCCTCTCCAATGCAGAGCTGAACATGTTTGGGTGCCTCACTCCACATAGACTCCTAAACAAACACAAAGGAAAGGAATGACAATGAGAAGGATATGCGAGAATTTGGAAAATTGAATGAACCTTGATCTTCGAATTATGCACTTGTGTGGCCGAGTAACTATGGAGGGACATGTAAGGCAAGTTGCCTAGTGGAGGTAATGAGGGGAGGGGGAGGGCGGGGAGGCATGATTAATGCTCTCAACTATACATTTGGGGTGGCAAAGTGTTCACATAGCATGTGTCTGTTTGACCCAACACATGGTTTTTTTCATGTTGCCTCCAGAGGTGGACCCGCTCCACTATTGGGCAGACCCCAAAATGGGCTTGTCGGGAACACCGTGGACCAAACGATGTATGACATGTGGGGTGGTGGAAATTTAAAAGAAAAATAAAATTGGCAGATGCACAAGTGGCGGGCAAATGTTTTTGGTTAATAACAGGATATTATAGTCACCAACAACAAAAGTAAACAACTAGCAATTGAACTTTATCTTGTAATCCAGAACATACATCAAAAAAGTTGCCAATAATTGATAGAGTTGTAGGGATGGTCCCTCCCAACCTCAAATCGAACATGCCAAGAAAAGCATCTGGAGATTTGTTGTCGTCTCCTGCCACTACGTTTTGAGTTACATGATTTGGATTTGTATTTGTAAATTGACTGCAACTTACATGCAATGGTGTTGAACATATATTTCCAACACAAACTTGAGTGCAGCTTACATGTGGGTTGAGACTCGAATTGACATCACCAGCAACAAACAGAGGGATATATATGTTCAATATTCCCAAAACAAGGCATGGTTCTCCGATAACGAGTTTGTAGGACTGCTTATATGTCTTTCTCGTTGCAATGCCCTATGGGCGACCTTGATTTCGCTTTCCTTTCTATCTTGTTTCTTTTGAACTCTCTCTTGCTCTCTCTTTTGCTCTCTTTCCTTAACAAATTTAATTATTGTCGAAACAAATTTGGATTCAATTGTTTGAATCACTTGGTTGTCAATGTTGTCGCCCTCTTCCTCGCCAATACCTTGAGTTTCCTTGCTGAAATCTACATAGTAATTTAGCATTTGTGGTATGGGGAATGTGGTAGGTGGAGATGGAAATGAATAAGTTCCTTACTCTTCTTCCTAGTGCAAGTCAATACCCACTTTCATATCTCCCTTTGCCAATCAAGACGGTTGGCTAGGGACCGAGGGAAGACTTAGACCGTCATTACTCACATTCATAGCTCCCTCTGCCAACCAAGACAATTGTCTAAGGGTTGAGGGAAGACTTAGACCGTCATTACCCGTATTCATAGATCCCTTTGCCAACCAAGACGGTTGGCTAGGGGTTGAGGGAAGACTTAGGTCGTTATTAAGTTCCTCAAGGTGGTTGTCCACCATGTCATTAGACTGTTGATTTACTATTGAATGGGTACCATTAATGTCTCGTGTATCTTCTACAACTTCATGAGCTTGACATTGAGATGCACATTGCAATGTGTGTGCAATTTCATTCATCGATCATTCTCGTTGTGTTGCTGGTGTACGCCTGCTTGCAGGAGCAATAATTACCACAACTATCTCCACTTGTACTTTTTTTTCTTCTATAAGGGGGAGTGTAACCCCTGTTTTACCTACAGGCCACCTTGTCGCGACTCTCTTCTTCATTGATCTAGTCCTCATTTCAACTTTATATTGCACCTACACACATTGGGAAAAACATGTTTCAAAAAATGATAACAACCATCAAGAAACACCCTTAAAGTTAGAGTGATGCATGAACATATTATTTTTCTTTATTGTGCGTGTTGATATTTTATAATGCAAAATTTGGTAATAGTTTGATTTATATTTGATCTTTCTACTTTGTTTGAACTGCAAAAGTTTAGAACAGTTTGGATTGAACTGAAAGGAGTTGGTCTTATGAACTTAAAGCGGATTGGATTTAACAACTACATTATATAAAACAACAATGCATTAACATTCATTAACAGTGTAAGTTGAAAGTTAATAAAGCCCATGTATTGAGTTACAACTGAGTGTGAAACATTTGCATTGCATACAACAAATTGACATTCCCAAGCATAAAGAATAAATGAAACCCCAATAGGTTGGGTGTAACAATCACATTGTTAAGAATTGAAATGCATTGACATTAATAAACAGTATAAGTTGAAATGCCAGATATTGAGTTACAAGTTTGTGTGACAAAAATTTACATTGCATAGAACAGATTGGCATTCTCAAGCATATAGAATATAAATGAAAACCCAAGAATTGAACTGAAAGCAGTTGATGTTATGCGCTTAGAGCAGATTGGGTGAAACGATCACATTGTTTTTAATTAGATATGCATTGACATTCATAAACAATATAAGTCAAAACCCTAGATAATGAGTTACAGGTTATTTTGACCAAACATAATGGCATTCTGAGGCATAAAGAATAGGGTGTAACAATCACATTATAAGGAACAAAAATGACTTGGTCTTATGCACTTAGAGCAGATAGGGTGTAACAATCACATTATAAGGAACAAAAATGACTTGGTCTTATGCACTTAGAGCAGATAGGGTGTAACAATCACATTGTAAGGAATAGAAATGCATTGACATCCATAAACAGTATAAGTTGAAACCCTAGATATTGAGTTACAGAGTAGTGGGTGACAAACATATACAGTGCATACAACTGATCTATATTCCTAGGCATATAGAATATTAAAAAAACTCAGAAATTGAACTGAAATGATTTGACATTCATAAATAGTGTAAGTTAAAACCCCAGATATTGAGTTATAGGTTATTGTGACAAACATTTACATTGTATATAACATATTGGTTGAGGCATGAAGAATATGAATGAAAAACCCAATGTAAACAGTATTAGGGTGAAACCACGAGTATTTACAATTTTGTGAAAAACATTTGCATAGCATAGAATAGATTGACATTCGTAGGCATAAAGAATTAGTAGCAGTAGAATACCTCTAACTTGATAGCGTATTGTTGTTGTTGTTGTCGTTTTTGCTCTTTCTTCCACTACCTCCAAGAAAATGTAGATATGAATATGAAAGTGAGATGTGCTAATTGGAAATTGGCAAAGATTGAGTGATGCATTTTTGAATTTGTTAATCTCTTTATATGTTCAATGTTGGTTTGGTATGGAGTCTTTAATTTCTATCCTCCTTTTTCAAAATTTGAAAACTTGTTTCGATGCCTTCAATTGTAGATTTTGTATGTATTTATGGTGTGCAATGTTTGTTTGCTTCTCAAGCGATTTTGGTGGCTTTAACACCATGGTTTTGGTGGTTGCAGGTGGCAAAAGAGGAGAAAGAACCAATAGTTGTGCGCTGGGATTTGACCGTGGGACACATCTGAATGATTGATTTTCTTTTGAGTGTTGTGTTGCTGGTAAAGTGGGATAGGGGGGTGGGTTCGATTGGATTTGGTGATGGGACAGTCTTGGCTCTTAGTTGTTCTTGTGGCACTGAATCTTTGAAAACATTGGCGGTGTAATGCAAGTGGTGATATTTAAGGGGTGTGGGTTATACTAATTTTATATTTTGGTTGCATGTATTCATGCTACGGGCCATTAAAAAACAATTTGGATTGTATGATGGTGGTGTCGGATGGGCTTTGAATATTCTCTGACATGTAAGACTGCGAATAACTATTTGTGTTTGGGACAAATATAAACCAATTATAATACAATTTTTCACGGTATAGTGATTCAACTACTTTTGTTGACTTTATGGATAAAAATTGATTTACAATTGAATATTAAGATGCTTGACTGTGGAAGACTACTTTTGTCCCCACTATATGACCCCGAGCCACTATTGCCCCCTCTCCCCTATCAGCAAGCTTTTTTATTACGCCCCCTTCATATTTCACTATCAGCAAGTGTTTTTTTATCACACCCCCCTTCATATTTTACCATTTTTAACACTAACAATATTTAACTATCTCCGCATGCCCCTTCTAATATTCCACTATCTTCAACTTGGGACTTAAGCATGCAACATTTTACAATAGGGAGCTTTGAACAAACTAAATTGTAAATAAAAGTTTCGTACCCGCAAGCACAGAACAGAATCCATGCATGACAGAGTTTTGATAGACGACAGTAGAGTGCAGCAAAGACTTCTCCAGGCGGAAATATTATAAAATCTGCTAGATTAGTTAAAGTGGCGGAAGATAAGGACTGCGATGCCCAGGCATGAAAAAGATGGACTGGCAATGGCATAGCATGTACTATGGAGGCACAGTGTATGCTGGATATGTATAGGTAGTGCCCCTCCTTTTATCCCCTACTTATGGACATGAGCAATGAGTAAAATAAATTCTGCTACTCTCCCTAGGATCAACTAGATCCACAGTGGATTTTAGCACTCTCAAGAGTTTTTGTGGGAAGAAATGTGGATCTAACATCATCTTTCTTTTTCAACCTTGGGTATTTCATTCAACATCCTTGCGTTGTGAGGAGAAAAAAGTTTGAGACTGCTTGTTTGAGCTTGAAGACTGGGTCCCTTCTAGCAATCTGAAAAACTCCGGCAGTTTGTCTTTATATGAAGCCATTTAATTTGAGTAACATAAAATTCCCTTGCAATATTCCATCTCTAATGAGCCCAGGGAAATTGCTACAAGAAGCAACTCGCCGAGGATTTTCAGATTGTTAGAATGGACCTGATTAAAGGATCTTCCAGTCCAGACAAGTAGGGTGAAACTTTTCTGCTCCACACTTGAGGAGTATTGAATTAACTAACTAGGATTCTTGAGAAAGTTAATGTCAGAACCCCATTTCTTATGTAAAAATGCTCTGAAGGAGGAGCTTGAATTGACTAAGGATCTTGTTGATCCCAAACAGAGTGAAGAAAACATAGTGACTTTCTTCTATTTACACTATTTCCTCAAGCAATCTTTTTCACAATATAATTATTGTTGTAAATCTCCTTCCTGTTTAAAAATCACGTTCTCCTTGAATGCGGTGACCAAAGAGCTAAGTAAACCTTAGTGACATGATGTTAAAAATAATAACTATGTTTAATTCACTAAGACTCGACTGAGCATTACAAAGTCAGTAAAATATCTAAAGCAACAAAAATATCCCCTGGAGAGCATTTGGAAAATGCATATCACAGTTTCACACAAGTGCACAAATCCAAATGTAGAATGATAAATGTGAGCTTGAAATCTCCTTACAATTAAATCTCTACTGCACTTCCCATTTTTTTAAAATTCCATAGGGCCTTGCAATATACTTATATTACAGCAAAACAAGAATCCTCAAAAGCATAATAGCTCAATTTTCATAAACAAAGAGGTCATCTTCTTGTTATTTTTGTATGATTGTCTAATTTCAAAACTTGCATTCTGGTAAATCCTGAATCGATGCTCTTGCTGAATTTGCCCCAGAATTATTGTGGGCTTCAAGTGATTCCTGTTCATAATTGATAGCATCCAACTTCACGTTTTCTTTCTGGCTACTGTCCATTGATATGTCTTTGGTGTCCCCCTTAAGGAAGCTAACTATTTGATTCATCGTTGGCCTTTTCTCAGGAGCAGTTTGAGTACAAGCTGTTGCAGCATGAATAACTCTATTTAATTCCTCTAAATTATATCTTCCATGCAGCTTTGGATCTGCTAGTTCATCGTATCTTCCCTGGCAAACCAAGGGTGATGCCCAATTAGCTAGAGTGCACTTTGTAGCAGATCCCAAATTCTCTATGGGTTTCTTTCCACTAACAAGTTCCAGCAACAAGATTCCAAAACTGTACAAGTCACAACTTTTAGAAGCCTTCCCCCACATGGCATACTCAGGTGCAAGATAACCTAGCGTTCCTTTAACTCGTGTAGTTATATGTGTTGCACCATCTGGTATAAGTCTAGCAAAACCAAAGTCTGCAACTTGAGCTTGAAAATCTGAGTCTAACAGTATATTGCTTGCTTTAACATCTCTGTGAATTATATGAGGTTTTACATAATGGTGAAGGTACCTGCAAAATCCATCGAAGTCGGGCATGTTTTGTAAAAATTCTAGAAATATGCTTATGGCCCCTGATCCAGAAACTAGAATTATATGTAAGATCAAAGCCATAAGGTAAGTATGAACACCACAAGTTTCCCATCTTCCCAGTAATGAAAGAGTTCTAGCATCATGTTCTCACAAGTTTAGCTTTTACCTGTGGTCAAAGTAAAATTCCTGACTGTTATCTGTAGACTCTAGAGCACATTATCCAGTGGAAGAGCTTGTTTTTATGTAAGTTTGCATTTCCAAGTGAACTACATATGACTCTATCTTTACTTACAAGTATAAACATAAATGCACTTAAGAAAAACTAGATAAGAACTTACGCCAGGCCTTCTGCAGAGCCAATTGCTATATTCATTCTTCTAGGCCAATCAAGAGGGGAGCGTCTAGCATATTGGCCATGTAAATGTGCAAGCAAACTGGAGTTGGGCATGTAATCATAAATGATAAGACGTTCCTGACCTTCAGCACAATATCCACGTAAGCTCAACAGATTTTTGTGTCTTAGTCGACCAAGAATCTCAACTTCCACTGCAAACTCCATTTCAGCTTTCGAAGTCCAAACCTTCAATCGTTTTACAGCAATCTGTAAATAATAATACTTTCAGTTAGAATTATAAATAATAAAAACAATAGCTAAAAACTGGAAAATCCTTGACACCTATCTGAAACTAGTAATGCTCAAAATGAACATAAGTAACTACTACATCCATACAATATTTTTTAAAACCACAAACAAGGAGAATATTTCATTACATTCAGCCTAACTTTCAACCAAAATATGAATATCAAAGAGAAAAACACGCATCAAACTCTAATCCACTTGGGAAGAAACTTTCTCCATCCAAAACCAAATTCTGACCCTAGCTCACTCAAAAATAGACTTTACCAAAATAATATTTAATTAATCAAAATTCAACAAAAAATCTCAACGCATTAACTATGTAGAATCCTCTACAACTCAGGACTAATAATCAAGACCAACTCAAAGTCAACACCTTTTTATTGAACTTAAAAACAAAAAATGCCACGCAAGAAGACTTGAATCAACATTTCACCAAACAGAAGAAAATCATTTGAATAAAAAGAACCAGAGTTTGGAGAACTGACCAAAGAATAAATAGATAATCCCATTACAATCTAGGACAACTAAGTATTACTATAAGAACATGCCTCTAATCAATTTATTTCTTCTAATAATATAGACATTTTGATGCTAAGAAGATTTCACATAGAAATGCTAAAAGACACCTCTTCAACAACGGTGGCCTATTAACATATACACCTTTCAAAGATGGAGCGACTAAACAAGCATCCAAACAATCCACTAGATAAACCAGATGTATGGCACCCTTAACTATTAGAAATCATAGCTGAGATGGACACGAAGTATTCCCTAATAGCTCTTATGCACACAATCCCAAGCTATCTCTTTGCTCTATGCTAGAGTCCAAGGAAAGGAATATAAAATCACATTTTTAATAGCATGGTCCTGTGCAGTTTCTTATTGCTTATTTTTTTAAGGCTTAGGTGAATCCATATTATGTTTCTGATAAGCACAATTGATAAGTTAAAATCTTCTCCTAAAATAGTTTACCAGCTGTAGTTAAGGATTTGAAAGTTCATCTACACATCGTGCCATGTGTCTACACATTTTGTCTTCTCTCCCTTTTTACTTTTCTTTTAAATTTTGCCTCTAAAATGCAGTAATTATAAAAAGATCAGAGTTTGGTATACAAAAAATTTGTTGAGCACACTCAATATGATTTTGATCCAGGAAGTTGATTTTTTACCTAGTGTCCACAAAGTATATGCAAGCCTGCAAGTATCATATATGAAATGCAGATCTGATCTAATTTGGATGCCTCGGATAGATTGGAAATGATAAATTCAGAAGAAACACTAAATCTACTTGCAAATTGAAAGGAAATTGCTGCAAATTAATCAAACCACTGAATTGTAACAGGCTGGAAATTAAATCAAAACAATGATAATCACAACAATCTTATCATTAACTATTCAATCTCAATCTGAAACAATAAACAATTAAATAAGACACGCACACAAAAAAAACAAAAACCAAACCTAAGTCGAACATATATCCTCTCAAGTGGGCCCTTTCTGAATCAAACTGATGCACAAAACACAAACTCACTCTTTAAACAGTTGATTTGATACTAAAATAAATAAATTTGTTTGTTTGTAACAACGAAATAATTGCAGAAATCAAATCTGAATTCTAGAGAATGCTTAATGCTTGCTTGACTTTATGCTCATATAGATAATAGGAAGTGGCACTCTTGTTACAACAAATTCTAAATCAGATTGCCATCGCATTATACCTAAAAATACCTCTATAGCAAGCTTGTCCTTTTCTAACTTTATCTCCAAATGGTTCAACTGTCCAACCAATTCTCCAACACCACCTCGTTTGTTCTGAAAGAAATATAATATTTTTGAAACCTCATCCACTGAATTTGGATTATTTATTTTGTTGAATAATTGTATGGATCTTGGTGTCCCATTCGCTCATCAGCAGATCAGTTTGGGATAGCTCATCAATCCATTTGTTGCAAATAGTATCTTGCACAGCCAAAGAGTTCCATGTGTGATAAAGAGACTGCTTGCACAGAAAGGAGGCTACTTGTGCAACCAAAGAGATACCTTGTGCAGCAAAGAGATCGCTTACGCCACAAAGGTGTTAGGTAGCATACACAGGAATCTTCTTGCACAACAAGTTTCATTAGCTTGACAACAAAGGCATTAGCTTGCACAACCATCCAGACTTAGTTTCCAAAGGTAATCTGGTGGTGAACCACAGATGTTTACAAGAAGGAACGAAATACTCTTTTTTATTTTAATTCCAAGAATTATATCAAACAATTGTCCAACAATCTAGAAAAATACATTTTGTCAAACAATTGGAAAGCAAACTGCATAGCTCATGAAATGTAAATACCCAAAATGTGAAGCATGATTGAATGAAGATGAAGTGGCTGATAGAGAGACTTTAATACTAATTCCAGCTGTTCATAAACTGATGTAACAACAATTTCCTGTAAAAATCCACATCTCAGCCAAGTATGGCAGCTAGCACCAAATTTGAAAATCAGTATGTATAATGTCCCCTTCCAAGGAGTAGTCGGAGATGATCACTTAGCCTATTTTATTCTCGTAGGATAAAGTCGGGCAATAAGGGAATAAATTAAATTAATTATTTTAAGTTGTCTAATAAAATATCATTTTACTGATAACTTATTTTAATTAATTTATTAAAGTGACTAAAGTGAAAATCATAAGAAATATTAAAGGGGTCACTTTATTATTTGAGCTTAATGAAATTTAAAAGTCGGGATTTCAAAATGCCTTCGAGGAAGTTCCTTGAGTTTAATAAAAAAAGATTTTGGAGCTCATTAGGGATATGCTAGATTTTATTTTTCTATTGTGGATTTTGAGAGATTCTGGTGAAGTGAAACCCTAGGATGAAAACCCTAAAGGTAAACCAAGTTCAGTAGTGCAAGACCTATCCTAGCTGGTTGCAAGTGGAGCCAATTAGGTTTCGCGCTCAGAGTTAACAATTGCAGATTATAAAATTTGTGAAATCTTGTTTCAAGACAATTTTAGAGTTCAAATGGTTTGGAGAATGCAATGGGATAGCTGAGTATATTGTTATTATTGTACATTTATTCCAGCCGTACTATTTCAGTCATTAGCACCATATAGTTTGGAGCCTCATTAAGGAATCGACCAAGTTTATGGAAGCCTTTATGACTTGAGCTTCATTAAATGAGGATGATGCGGCAAGGTTGGAAGCTGAAGCATATCCTAAAACCCAATGCAAGGAGTTTATGAAGCCTGCAACATTTTAAAAGATTTATTAAATCAGTCGATATCATTTAAAAAGGAACCGTAGCTTGTTTGGAGAATTCGCGACACATTTAGGTGTGATTGCCGGTAGATTCAAGAGGGTGACGGGTTGGAAAAGAAGAAGACTAGAGTATAAGCCGAATGGAATATGATTATTAACCATGTCTAGGAAGTTGGGTGTAAATTGGCACCTCTCGCAACAGTGTGGAGGTGTTGATTGTGGAGTGTCTGCTATGAAAGAGGTGCAAAGTCAAGGAAAGAGTCATGGGAGTTGTTGGGTGAAGCAGTCAACCTTAGGAGGTGCGCAAGGGTACAGTTATAAGGCATAGCAAGTGGAATAGTCGCTATAGCTGGAGTATATTGCATATACATTGTTGTTACCTCCCAAGTTGTTGAACAAGGTTAGAACTGTAATTTATATATAAATCTTATATATGTTTGATACCATTTCTTGTTGTACTAAATGAAAGAAAAATTGTTTGAAGTAATACTTTGGTTGTCCAATGTTCAATTTCATGAGCCTTAAATGCTATATTATCATAAATCAAATTGTCAAAGCAATTTCCAAACTGAAAACTTCATTGGAATGAGTACATTCAAACTGTTTGACAAAATACCCATCAGTGAACAGTGAGTAGAATTATAAAATTCTTGGGTTAAACTTAGCATGAAACTTTACACTGGTATTAGAGCTTCACATCCTACCAGCCTGGAGGGTTATTTGACTATTGGAATTAATTTATGAATCCGTCGGACAAAGAATATATTACTTACAGGCAGAGACAAGATTTCCTTAGTTCAGATTCTAAAGGAGATATGGGTGATAGACAAGAACGTCAAAATCCTAGTACCATGGATATATTAAATGATTAAGCTAGGGGACAAAAGCGGTTGGTTCAGCTTATGACTCAAATGATGCAAACAATAAATAACAAAACTCGCGATGATCATGAGAACAATGGAAAAAATAATGGTAATAATGTGCACAATGGCAATCAAGGTGAAGGAACTAACACCAATGTTCCCATAAACACTTCCAGGGCAGCAAGTAGAACTACTCTTAGGCCTCTAATGCTTGAATTCTTGGAGGCACCACCTAGAGAGCAAGTAGGACAATAGGACAATAGGTTGTTGGTGAAGGATAAGATGATTACTTGCAGGAGTACCAATCTTTAAGTGATGAGTTTCATGCTTCTACGTCTTTGGCAGATTTTTGTAATATTAAATACAAAAACAGACCTAGAGGTGAAAGAGGACAAGGGCACGCCAAAGTTTTCCAGCATAAGGTGGGAAAGGTTTGCATCCACAGTTATGATAGCTCAAGCAAATGTACTGCTTGTGCTTGGGTGTAGAAATTATGCACTTATTTTCAGCTTAACTCCATGATACAAGTGGAAGCAATTAAGTATGCCGCATTGCACCTAGATGGGGAAGCACACAAGTGGTGGTACCATGGATTAGTGACCTTGGGGCATGATAGTATCACCTCCTATGCAGATTTTACACAAAGATTGATTGATAGATTTGATGCTAAGGATCCGAAATTTAACTTCAGAGAGTTGGCACAGTCGAAACAGGTTGGTTCAGTTGACTCTTATATATCAGAGTTCCAAAAGTTATCAATTATGGACACAGATGTGTCAGAGCATAGATTGATAAATTTATTCATGGAGGGATTGTCAAAACCCCTTTGAGGTTGGATCAAAGAATTTGATCCTAGTAGCTTGCAGGATGCCATTAAAAGGCTAGAAACATGGAGAATTCAACCCCTAGAAATAGATTCCACTCATTTCAAAACAAAAAAGATAAGAAAGCTTTTCAAAAGGAGTGGCCAAAAAATAACACAATGGACGATGAGGTTCAGAATGAACTTAGCAAAAAAAAGTTGTGCTTCAGCTACAAGGAGCCTTGGATCCTAACCACAATGTTTAGGAAAGGGAAAGGTTCAATACATTGAGGTAGTTTCAGATGGTGAAGAGGAAGAGAAAGTAGGAGTTGATGGTAGTGAACAAAGTGATTCAAGTGGTGAGCATGGGGAAGAGGATGATCATCCACCCAAGGAGGCGAAAGGTGGAATTATAGATATACTCATTGGCACTCGTAGTTATAACTCTGAGTTTGTGGGGTTCTTCAAGGGTAGCTACACTCTGTAGCACTCGTAGATATAACTCTTTTAGAGTTCGTGGGTTTCTTCAAGGGTAGTGAGTTATAGTTTTGATTGGTAGTTACTCACTTTTATTGACTCAACTTTATTGACTAAGAGAGATATCCAAGCAGAGGACTTTGAGGGCTTTAATGTTGTAGTGGCAGATGGCCTCAACATGTCTTGCACTAAATAGCTTCCACAGCTGAATATTGCTCTGGGCAATTATACTGTTAGAAATGATTTTTATGTGGTAGATATTGGTGATACTAATGCCATCTTGGGAATCTAGTGGCTTCACTGATTGAGGAAATATTCACAAAATTTTCAAACCATGCAATTGAAGTTCAGAGTAGAGGGTAAAAAGGCAGTAATAAGAGGTATCTCCAATAGTGCACCAAAGATCGTATCAACAAAGAGGATGGAGAGAATATTTAGGCATGGAGATGTTGCATGGACAACCCCAATGTTTGATTTCGTGCAAGTCCCCTACTAATAGCAATGGACAACATCATGTGGATATTCAATTTATGTCGGACAAACACAATTTGATTTTCAATGAGATTCCTCCTAGGAGACCTCCTAATAGGGGTTTCGAGCACGTGATCGAACTAGACGAGGGTTCTAAGCCCATCATTACTACTCCTTATCAACATTTGAAAAGATTTAAGGAGATAGAAAAAGTGATTAAGGAGTTATTGGCATAGGTCATATCCCATGCAGATGTGCATTGACTATCGTGCACTGAATAAAAAGACAATTAAGAATAGCTATCCTATCCCTAGGATCAATGAGTTGTTAGATGAGTTGCATGGGGTTGTATACTTTTCAAACATTGATCTCAGATCTGAATACCATCAAATTAGAGTGAGGGAGCAAGCTATACACAAAACGACATTCAAGTGTCATTGCGGGAACTACAATCTTGTCATGCCATTTGGTTTAACAAATGCTCCTACCACCTTCCAATCTTGTGTGAATCACATTTTTAACAAACAGTTGCAAAAATTTCTTTTGGTTTCTTGATGATATTCTCATATACAACAAGACGTGGAAGGATCGTATTAGACATCTTGATGAGGTGTTGGGCATCATGGAGGCACACTCACTATTTGCAAAAGCTTCCAAGTGTGAATTTTGGTTGACAAAGATTCTTTATTCGAGCATGTGATTGGTGCAAATGAAGTCTAGGTTCATCAGGAGAAGATTCAAGCCATTATGGATTGGCGCCCACTAAAGACAGTGACAAAGTTGAGGGGATTCTATGGCCTTTGTAGCTACTACATGAGGTTTGTGAAGGGGTTCTCGCAACTAGGTGCACCTCTCACAAATCTTACAAAGAAGAGATCTTTTAGGTGGTCGGATGAGGCTTAGTGCACATTTTATAGACTTAAGTTGGTAATGAGTACTTGTCCTGTGTTCGCATTACCGGACTTCTCTCAGCCCTTTGTTTTGGAGTTCGTTTCTTTAGGTGAGGGGGTTGGGATAGTATTGATGCAGAACATGCACCCCATTGCATATGAGACCAGAAAACTTTGAGATGCGAAGAGATTATATTTTATCTACGATAAGGAGATGCTTACCATCATACATGTGTTGACAAAGTTTAGACAATACTTGGTAGGTGGAAAATTTGTTAATAGAATAGATCACAATAGCTTGAAATACTTCTTGGAGCAGAAGGATTTGAACAAGAGATAGTAGAAGTGGGTGAGTATAATACATGAATATGATTTTGATATAGAATATGTGAAAGGAGAGAAGAATATTGTTGCAGATGCACTTTCTAGGAAACCCGCTATTTGCTCCTTGACAGAGATTTTAGCTGGTTGGAAGGCTCATCTCCTAGGTGAGTATTCCAAGGACACTTTTGCATGCAAATTGATGGATGGTAAGGGTTAGGATGATAGATATAGGGTTGTGGATGATATCATCTACTACAAGGATGGGATTTACTTTGTTTTTGAATCAAAGCTTAAAGAAAAAATCTTAAGAGTTATTCATGATACCCCTCTTATAGGACATCTAGGGTACTTCAAAACCTATAGGCAGATTAGAGAGAGATTTTAGTGGAAGGGTCTCAAAGATGATGTCTTGCGGCATGTTCGTGAGTGTATGAGTTGTCAACAAAACAAGTCAGAACACACTTTCCCAACAAGTTTGTTACAACCATTACCTATTCTTGAGAAGAAGTGGGAATGTATATCAATGAATTTCATTATAGGTCTATCGAAAGTACAAAACAAAGATTGTATTTTTGTAGTGGTTGATTGGTTGACCAAGTTTGCACATTTCTTTTCCATTTCATTGGAGTATAAGGCACTGCAAGTTGCAGAGTTGTTTTTCATGGAAGTGTTCAAACTCCATGGATTGCTAAAGACTATAGTCAACGATCAAGACAATAGGTTTCTCAATGCCTTTTGGAAAGAGTTGTTTAGATTGGTTGGTACAAAATTGACCCCGAGCACCAATTACCACCCTCAAACAGATGGTTAGGCAGAGATTATGAATAAATGTGTAGAAGGATATCTGTGTAACTATGTTGCGATGCCTTAGAAGGCTTGGATTAGGTGGTTGCATTTGGGTGAGCACTGTTACAATACCACCTATCATATGTCGATTGGGATAACTCCTTTCAAAGCCTTGTAAATATATGATGCTCCAACATTTGTGGATTCAAATTTTGGAGATAGCAGAGCTCCTAAGGCTAAATACTAGATATAGGAAAGCCATGACATCCATAGGACACTTAAGGACAATCTTCGAAATTCCCAAAATCAGCAGAAGATATATGCAGACAGGCATAGAACTGAGAGAAGTTTTGAGGTGGGTGACTTAGTTTTCTTGCACCTTCAGCCCTATAGGTAGTCTTCTTTGAAAAAGAGTGGTGCAAAAAAGTTGAAACCACACTTCTACGACCCTTATAGAATTGTTTGGAGGATAGGTGAAGTGTCTTATGAGTTATAATTTCCATAGAGTAGCAAGATTTGTAATGTTTTCCATGTTTCTTGCCTTAAAAGGGCAGTGGGGCAGAACATCACATCATCACCTAAGCTTCCACCTTTAGATGAGGAGGGCAGCTTGGTTCTGGTTCCTAATGAGGTTTTGGATGTCAAGGAAAAGAAATTGTGGACCAAAGTGATTAAGGAGTATCTCATTAGATGGAGAGACTTGCCTATTGAGGATGTCACTTAGAAGGGTGAATAGATTTTGCAACATCCTAATCTACAATTGCTTGAGGGAAAGCAATTTTGGGAAGAGAGGACTGTAATGACCCCTTCGAGGAGTAGTTGGAGATGATCACTTGGCCTATTTTATTCCCATAGGCTAAAGTCAGGCAATACGGGAATGAATTAAATTAATTATTTTAAGTTGTCCAATAAAGTAACTTTTTCAGATTACTTATTTTAATTAATTTATTAAAGTGACTAAAGTAAAAATTATAAGAAATATTAAAGGGGTCACTTTATTATTGGAGCTTAGTGAATTTTTTAAAGGTGGGAATTTGAAAAGGCCTTTGAGAATGTTGCTTGGGTTTAATAAAAAAAGATTTTGGAGCTCATTTGGGATATGCTGGATTTTATTTTTCTATTGTAGATTTTGAGAGCTTCTAGTGAAGTGAAACCCTAGGACAAAAACCCTAAGGGTAAAATAGTTTCAATAGTGGAAGACCTATCCTAGCTAGTTGCAAGTGGAGCCACTTAGGTTTCATGCTTGGAGTTAACGAACGCAAATTATAAAATTTGTAAAGTCTTATTCTAAGACAAATTTCAGAGTTTGAATGGTCTGAAGAATGCAATGGGATAGCTGAGTATATTGTTATTATTTTATAATTGCACATTTATTCCAGCTTACTATTTCAATCATTAGCATCATACAATTAGGAGCCTCATTCAGGAATCAACCATGTTTATGGAAGCCTTTAAGATTTGAGCTTCATTAGCTGGTTGCAAGTGGAGCCATTTAGGTTTCACACTCGAAGCTTCATAAATCAAACTGTCAAAGAAATTTCCAAACTAAAAACTTTGCTAGAATGAGTACATTCAAATTGTTTGACAAAATGCCCATCAGTGAACAATACGTAGTTATAATATTCTTGGGTTAAACATAGTACGAAACTTTATAGTATGGCCCGAAGAATTGCGGCCAGCAATAGCATAGATGACCAGATTGTTGAAGTGTGGTGGCCTTAGATCAAACTCCAAGTCTAGATGGAGGATAATCAACCTGATTTGGATGGAACAAAGTAATTAGCAGTTGGTCAATAGACCACTCAAACTGCTCTATTGCCCTTCAAAATGCTTTGAACTATGGACTACTTATGACAACAATGAAATTATGTGCTCTAACTGGAATTAAATATCAAATTAACCTTTTCTAAGGGAAAGCATAAAACCTATCCTGATCAGGAGCAAGAGTCCCATTATTCTCTATTGATTTCTCTTCTAGAATGGCTTGACTTTTTTGTCAAATTACAATAGAAATCCCACACAACTAGTGACCAAATATTGTAGCTTAGCTGTAACAACTTCAATACTAAACCCTTTCAAAAATTCAATCAAAATGATATGCAGAAAGAAACATTCCAAATAACAATAATTAGCTTAAATGTGACCTCTATGCGAAATCACCACAAAGAGATTGGAGGATTTTTGTCCTCAATTTGAAACTCGAAGGCTTCTGCCTTCAAGAGAAAGATGAACATTGTTCAATATTGGAAGAAGATTTTTTTTCAAAAATGGATGCCTTCCTCACACCCCAAACCCCTCTATTATAGCTTTTTGAGGGATTTTAATATTACTTTACTTTTTTCACCTTTTTCCTTTGAAAATAATAAGTGTAATTTTCAAATACTTTAGACACTTTATCATTTGATAATTTAAATCTAGGTCATCCTTTTTTAAAATATACCACAAAGTTACCTTTTTGGACGATTTAAATTATATTATTAAATATTTTTTCCTCTACAACATTCCAATAGCCTACAAAAAAACTAAAGATCGACTAAGAGTCTTTTGTCGAACTAAGTCTAGGAAGGGGACATGATAGCAACATGTAGCAAATTGAAAATGACTTGAATATACAAGCCAAAGTGCAATCCTTGAATAGAACTTCATCAAATAAAGATGAGGCATTTTGTCCTCAAATCCAACTATGAGAAGCCAAGAGGGTTTCCATCCTCTAGATCTCCAACACCAAGGTTTTTCATCCTTGAATTCTTTAATCTCCAAAATGGGAGAAATATTGAAAAGACAAAATCAAATGATTTGATGTGAGTGTTGACCTCTCTTTTGTAGGTGCCCACCTTGAGCCCTCTATTTTATATTATTTTATATTTAATTTACTTTTCTCTCTAAGTATTTAAAAATATTTTTAAATTACATTCAAAGGTCCCTTTTGAATTAGATTTTGAAGAAAGTGTTAAAAACACGTATTTAAACATTACATAGGACCTATAATAATATTTAAGTTGCTCATTTGAAAATAAAGTGATTGGGCCCAACTCAAAATATTATTAATTCTTTTAGTTCCAAAAAGGGGACATGACACTCATGTAAGATCAATGGAGAATGAGAACTATCTTTACTGCAATGCACCAAAGTTTACATCAAGACATTAGCAAACACTGAATGGAGCCACAATTGTTTTTGTACAATTGCAACATACATATTACAAGTCATGCCCACACATTACAATGTTGTCAAAACAAAACATCACAACCAATGCCCAAGACTAAACTACCTCATACATGACCACACAAGATCAACAAATCCAAATACAAAATAATATCAATAGACAACTTACGGGATTATAATGGTGTTGTCTTCAATTTTGAATTCTCAAAATTGGACAACCCATATGAAATTTTGCCTAAAATTTATTCATAAATCTCTATGGCATGCATTTTGAGGCACCAAAATTCTCCAATTGAATTGTGCAGCCATTGGTCTCCATGCTATTTTTCCTTGTGCGAAATTTAGGAGCATTTTGACATGTTTTTCCCCTTGTTTTGTCCAATTTCGGGATTTTTGATCACCATTGCAAGTAGGGATCTTTTTGTGTTAAAGCACGTTTTACGAGGTGTTGAGGTTGTAAAACTTTAGATTTCAATTGATGGTTTCCTTGGGCATCCTTCCATCAACTCCCCTTTCCGTTTTTGTAAATTTCTGAGTCATTTTTCTTGTGTTTTTTGCCAATTTCGAGTTTTTAAGATAGCACAGCAAAATAGGAAGTTTTAAGTCTTAAGGCAAAATTGTTGAAGTGTCAAAAAGTTCCTATTGTGCTTTAAGTGAAATTGTTAAAACTCCAAAAAGTTCCTATTTTTGCTAAAGTGTCAAAAAGTTCCTATAGTGCTTTAAGTGAAATTGTTAAATGATCAAAAAGTTCCTATTTTTAATTCTTTGACAAAAATAAAATTGTTAAGTGATCAAAAAGTTCCTATTTTGCCTGAATTGTCAAAATTAAAATTGCTAAATGAGCCAAAAGTTCCTATTTCTCCCATGAGTAAAAAGAAAAGTTGTTGAAAGAGTCTAAAAACCCGATTTTGGTTTTTCTTGTGTTATTTTGGAGAAATTTGCCCAAGTTTTGAAGAGAGTTTGTGTTTGAATTTGATAGTTTACCTCTTTTGGTGGAGCTCTCTTAAATTCTTCAACAAAAATTGCAGCTTCTCAATTTGAATATAAGTGCCTTCATCTTTTCTTGAGATTTTACAAGGCATCTAGGGTTTCATCTTTATTTTTACTTTCAGCTTCTCTTCTCCAAGGTATGTTGCCTTATTTTCTTTCTTTTTATGTTTTGTTGTTTTTCTCCTTCCTTCTTGTCAAATCGTGTTTTGTATTTGGTGATTGTTTTTCATAAATTTGCTATTTCAGCAAAACGTCTTTTTGACAATGATTTATGTTTTGTGCATATTCATTGTTCAAGTGAAATCGTTTTTGTCTCACATTGTACAAAGACATTTCTGAAAAACGTGTTTTCTTATGGAGAAAACGCGATTTCTGCAAAATGTCTTTTATTTGGGTATAAATTTTTTTGGTTAAAAACCCTTTTTACTGAGAAACGTTACTTTCATTAGCCTCTTGTCAATGCATCAGATATGAAAATGTCATCTTGTTCATGCTTAATCACGTTTTCATTAAGCGTCTCCCTCTCATTAACATCAGCCATAAACATCATGCTAAATCACTTGTGTCCAAAATCACCATTGTCTCAAATGCCTTGATGTCAATTTCAAAATCAATATTCCATTGTGCTAAAAAGTGGAGATGCCCTTGGTGATTCAGGTTTTCATAGTTTGACAGCAAAATAGGAATTTTTGATCAAAAGTGCAAGAAGAGGTTTCAAAAAATAGAACTTGCAATGACCTTTCATCTTTCCTACCTTGCACTTGAAAATTGCAATATGTCCCAAAAATCCCAACTGCACTTAAAACTTGTCAGCCTTCCAAAACCCGAAATTGAGCTTTGGCCTCATTTTTGCAGCCCCTTTGTCTCATTCTCGTTACTCTTGTTTGCACACATGACCTACCAAATCAATAATATAAGGCATGGGCCTTATTTTTCAAGCAAATTCCAAGGCTGGAGAATGATACAAAGAAAGAACAACAACATGATGAAGCCACACAAGGAGTTGAACAAGTGACATGACTGAGCATAGAATACTTTCAAGACAGAGATGGAAGAATGTTTTCCAAATAGCAGCATGAAGACCCAATCAAGGATGATGTAGTTCAAGTCATCTCTTTGGACACTTAAAATAGTTTTAATTATGTACTTGTAATTTAGTTTTGACAAATTACATGTAAAATGGAAAAATGTAATTGCAAGTAATCATATTACTTGCAAAGTTGTAAAATGTAATTACATGTGATTACATTACAAGTCAAAATACAATAGGACTTGTAATGTTGAATAAGTCAATTGTAGTTATGAAATATCCCAACCAATTTTTTCATTTTATTACACAGCTAAATTCACCCATTAGCATTAGTGCAAACATAAACCAGCTGAATGTAACCCTCTCCTCTGATCAACCCAGATCCCAATGCGGGCAAGATTGAGAGCATACACGAAAGGGGGTCGTTAGAATAACAAAGCTTGTTGAAAGTAACGGAAAGGAGGTGCAATCACTCTACCACTTATTCAGTGGGAGGACTGGAATTAGAAATTACAATGCTGAAAGTAAATATGCAACTCGACCACTTTTCAGCGGGAGTGTGTTGACGGCTCAGCCGATCAGCAATATGTAAATGCAATACCAAAGTAACTAGGCGGCATGCCAGCCTCTTCCACTTTTCAGCGGGTGGTACATGAAAGTAAATATTGAAATGAAAAACTAAGGCAATGCCAGTCTCTTCCACAAACGTGAGAAACTATGAAATTGCAAGAATTAATATGGCTGAACAGTACTACTGTAGCAGCGTTACAATATGAGTTTCTCCTGCAAATATCACTGTATTTGAAATGCCTCAATGCTGCAATGAAGTATTATATCTCTCCTATCATCAAAAGACTCGATCCACACTAAACCCAACCCCAAAGGAAAACTTTTACAATCTGATTTTGACAGACCAGCAACTGAAAATGCACAAACCAGCAACTAGACAACCCTCTAAAATGCTCATAACTCTCTCATAACTACTTCGAATGACATGGGACCAAGTGCAATGAACTCCTAGGAAGATGGCGACCAATTTATGACCAAGAAATAGCTGCAACAACTACTCAATGAATTATCTAAACATTTGCCAGGCATGACGAAGTAGAATGCCCTCAAGAGAGGCGACTTCTTCAAAATAAAATCCAAATCTGCATATTAAAATCTGAAAATCACCAGAGAGGGGTGCCCAAGGCTGCAAAACACAATGATCAAATACCCATAACCAGATAAAAATTGTTCAAAGACATATGAGTGAAAAACCAGTTCAGCCACAGCCGATACAACAACTGTAGAAAGACTGAAAATACAATAACTTAATTGCAAAATGCAAAACAACTCAATATGAAACTAATCTCAACTAGTTGCTCTCTTTCAAGAAAGAAGTTAAGCCGACTATGAGGTATGCATCCCTCGAAGCAATCCTGTTACCATTCCAGCAGCATAACAATATTGTAAAATATAAGATGCTGAAAGAGAGAGCAAAGCCTCTTATTCATAACTTTCTCCAACCTCAATTTCAAATTCCTTTTCCCTCCAATTAGGTCGCCCCCATGAGATTCACATTCAAATTCACTTTGACATTTGCCTTTCATTTCAAACTTCATTCTCCATAACTTGGCGTCCAAACATAAGGAGGATGAAACTTTATTTAAAATGTCAATAAAGTATATTTTGGCATCCAAAAGAATAATAAAGTGAAACACTTTATTAAAGTGAAATATAAATATAATTGACCACTTATTTCTCCAAGGCGTCCAAACATGCCTTTTAAATATTTCACTTAAAATGATATTCTCATCAAATATCAATTTTGCCGAAATAATCACCTCAAATGCTGGAGACCAACTGACTATACTGCCCTGCCCGAAATAGCCATAATACCAAGTTGTTAAAACACTACCAAAAATAGCACCAAGGGTGTTGGAGACCAAACTGCTCCAATTGACCTGCCAGATATAACCACTGAACTGAACTACAGAAACCCTACTAAAAATAGTACGGCTAAAAATAGAACTTACTAAAAATAGCATACTGCTAAAAATAGTAAGTTGTTCCAAACTCATTTTAACCACAATCCGAGCAGCCGTCGTACTTACTAAAAATAGTAAGTCCAAAAAAGTTCTCGGATTCAGTTGCATGTCATGTTGTCGCGAAGCTCTCTGAAAACCCAGAAGGAATCCAGAATCCGAACTGTAAAACTCCAACATGTAGCCATCGTAACTTACTAAAAATAGTAAGTTCGGAAAAGTTCTCTGATTCAGTTGCACGTCATACCACTGCGAAGCTCTCTGAAAACCCAGAAGGAATCCAGAATCCGAACTATAAAACTCCAACATGCAGCCGTCGTAACTTACTAAAAATAGTAAGTCCGGAAAAGTTCTCTGATTCAGTTGCATATCATACCACTGCGAAGCTCTCTGAAAACCCAGAAGGAATCCAGAATCCAAACTGTAAAACTCCCACATGCAGCCATCATAACTTACTAAAAATAGTAAGTCTGGAAATGTTCTCCGATTCAGTTGCATGTCATACCACTGCGAAGCTCTCTGAAAACCCAGAAAGAATCCAGAATCCGAACTGTAAAACTCCAACATGCAGATCCCTGAATCCTCAAGGAAAACCTCCAAGTAGCTGGAAACCCTAATTTTGCCTCTAACTAGCCTACGAGCATCCAAGAATACACTAACAGTCACTGGAAGATGTAGTGATAAAAATGGGGACATTACATTAGTTAGTGGTTGAGAGAATTTTTCAAGTTTGTTGAGATCCTCCCACCTTTTTCTCAAGGCTTCTCTCCTATAAATACTTGAGGGGGTCTATTGTAATATCTATCTTTTGGCAATACAACAAAACTCTACCAGTTTGTATGTGCACTCTAAGACTTTGAGCTTAGATGTAAATCAAATTACAGTCAATTAAAAGAGGCAAATTGCTTTCAAACTTTGTATTGATTCAAGGTGTTATGTGACGACATTTTCTGCATATTGATTGTGAGTTTTGTGGTGTTATACAAGAGGGATTCAAGCTGAATTTTGCAGACTTTGAGTTGCTTATTGTGTTTGGAGTTTTAGATTGGTTTTTCAGATTTGATACTGTAGACTTTGAGCTGTTTTTCACGTTTGAAGCTATTGTAGAACCCTCAAGCAAAGAGGGTAACTTGCAGACTTTGTGCTATTTTTATTTTATATATTTGTGCATAAAAAGTGCATCATGTAATTAGACTTTGAGCTGCTACATATTGTACTTGGTTACCAGAAAACCATCTAAAAAGGTTGATAGGAGAGTAAGTTGTCAAAGACTTTGAGCTTTCAATTTGTTTTCTCATCCCGGAGGAGCAACGGAGGACTTTGTGCCTTTATGGAAACTTTGTTTCTTTATTTGTTTACTTCATCAATCATTTATGCTTTCAGCTGTGATTCTTTTCTGAAATAAGAGAACAAGACAGAGTTTCACCCAGATTTAGAATAGATTTATAGTTAGAGTTAATTTCTAAATTGTTAAAATAGAAAGCAAAGGGGGAGCCTTCCCTTAATTAGGAGAGTTTATCTCACGTATTGTGGCTGAAACCACAATTTTGTACGCCTTCCCAAGTATACAAAATTTTTAACCAACAAATGGAATGACATCAACACAATGAAAATAAAGGAGATAGAGTCTCCTAAAAACTGACAATAGAGTGCTCAGCTCTCATCATCAATAGAATAGAATGTGAGAATGAAAAGGACTAAAGGATCAACTTAGGGTCATCCTTCATTCATTCAGGCCTACAATTGTACATGAGCACTTTTAAAAGAATAGATTGACCATGCCAAAACATTCTTTGAAACATATAATAAGTGGTTGATCACAAGGGAGATATGACAACTCTCCTAAGTCTTGTGAGAGACCAAACAAGCACAATAAAAAATACATGCACATGCTATAATGCACATAAGAAACATAAGAAAATGAAATTGCACCAAACCAAGTACATGTGAAACAGAAGCAACACTAACATTCTATCCTCCTTAAGGAACTTTTTTTGAAAAACATGAGAATGAAAAGGAATAATCCTTCATTCATTTAGGCCTACAACCATACATGAACTCCTTTAAAAGAATAGATTGACCATGCCAAAACATTCTTTGAAACATATAATAAGCGCTGGTCACAAGGGAGATATGACAACTCTCCTAAGTCTTGTGAGAGACCAATCAAGCATAATTAAAAACACATGCACATGCTATAATGGACTCAAGAAACATAAGAAAATGAAATTGCATCAAACCAAGTACATAGGAAAGAGAAGCAACACTAACATCCAATCCTCCTTAAGGAACTTTTTTGAAAAACATTGGCAACTAACCATTGTTATAGGTTTAGCCATTTTGGGCAAGAGCACCCCTTTTGCTAATACAAGAACACTCAAGTGCTTTTTGGGTTGCCTTGGCATTTTGAGAAACACCTCTAGACATATAGGATCTCTCCCTAGCATAACATGCAATCCTGAACAAGAAAATCCATTTTAAACAACGGGATCTTGTTTGACTCCAAAATTGGTCCTAAACATGGCCAAGGGATCCTATAAAGGCCTAATAACAAAAATAACTCATAGAACAGGTTTCAAACCTTAAAAGCATCTACAAGGGCTAGAATACCAAATTTGACTACAAGGTCAAACCAATACAAGCCAAATAGCTAAGCCACAAAGCAATCCATAACTTCAACCTGTAAGGCATTGTTCACAAACATTATAACCATTGAATTGCAATATGTTTAAGCTTCATAACCCATGTTTAAAAACATTGAAAATCATGCTTTCATAAGTAGGAAAAAATTACACTATTTAAATGCATACAAGCCTTGCAGCAATGCGACAAAAGAGTCACAAGTTCAAGCACAACTCCCAAATCTTAAGAGCTGAATGCAAACACTAACTACCATTGAACTCTAACATCCATGGCATCATAATCAAATTATAATATATTCAATAAGTAACTTCTCAACTTTGAAAGAAATCTAGGCCTAAGTGCAAATAATCAAGACTTCACAATACATGAGATTTCCATTACAAAGAATGATACAAATTAAATTCAGTTGACCATTACCAAGTGTTTACAACATGGTGTTTGCATTCCAAACATGGATGAAACATGACCAAATACAAAGGTGATTCAAATATACAATTACAACTTATATCAAGTTTACAAATTATCTCAATTTACAACTTTTCAATTATACAAAGGCATGGAAAGCTGCAAACAACACATTCCACTAAAAAAAACCACATGAACTCCAAGATGCACCAACATGGTTACAATGCACATACCAATGAAGATAAATTATCTATCACCCAACCAATGTGTCACCAAAAGTCCCACCGCACTAGATTGAGAGATACAGGCAAAGGTTATCGAACACAAACATGTTCCAACCCCTTTTACAGGGTATGCAGAATCATCCCCGATGGTTACTTCTTCATCAGTCTTTTCAGTCATGGAGTCTAAGTGTTCTCTGAACCTTGTGATGTGTCTGGATGAACCACTATCAATTACCCAATTTTGAGTGTTGTCAGATACTTGATTAGAAAAGGCTGTATAGAACACAAGGTTCTCAACTTTCTTAGGTTCAGCCTCTGGTTCCCTAATAGTTTCTCTCATAGTTGGAAAACTCGCCCCAAGAAAAAACTCGCCAAGCCAAAAACTAGAGAGTTTTTAAAACTCGGCAAAAAAACTCGGGAACTTAAAAAATTGCATAAATTTCATTAGAAACACATTTTTTTTGCAAAATTCAATGACAAGATGAATCCAATGAATCCATAAATGAGTACAAAAGTGTTTTCTATTAATTTTGATTGACTTCAATGTAAATTGATTACAAAATCGCATTCTTATGCGGAATCCCAATGGCTAAAAGCCTGAAAGTCTAATACATGAAAGCAATAAAACTAGAACTAGAAGCAAATACTAAACAGTAACTAAATACAACATGCTAGACTTTCCTCTTCCCTAGTCTAGCAGCAGCTAGGGAAGAAGGGGTGGGTCCTCTAGCCCTCCCGCGTGTGCGTGGAGGTGGTGGCGGTGATTGCACTCGCGGTGCTACTGCTACTGCTACTGGCTCCTCGACTGGCATGGAAGGTTGTGTCTGTGGCTCTGGCTGTGGCATGGAAGGTTGTGTCTGTGGCTCTGGCTCAGGAATGTCCTCCAACCCTACATCTCCTGATGCACCCACATCCTCCATTGCTTGTCTCTCAAAGTCAAGGATCTCGTCCACGCTAAACAATGGAGTCTGCTCATCTCGCCCTATCCAATCACTATAAGGATCTATCTCATCTAAATCAATAGGATCCAGTGATTTTTCTTCTACTCTCTTTGTGCGCAACCGAAGGTTGTATTGCACAAAGACAAGATCATTTAGGCGCTTTTGTGCTAACTTGTTCCTCTTTTTCGTGTGAATGGACTCGAACAAGCTCCAATTGCGCTCACAACTGGATGCACTACAAGGCTGACATAATACGCGGAGGGCAATTTTTTGAAGATGTGGGGTTTTTCCACGCCAATTTTTCCACCAAACCTCTGCAAAAAAAAAAAATATTGAAGAGTTAGAAAACAAAGTCAAAGACTCAAAAGTCAAAAGTAAAACACATTTTATCAAATTATATGATCATGATGCATGTGAAATAAACTTAAAAGTTAAAGACTCCCAATTTTATACCTGGTGGTAGAGTGTTTCTTCCTCTAAGAGCCATCTCTGAAGAAAAGAGATTACCAGTTGCTTCCCTGTACATATCCAACTCCATGACGATGTGGTCTCTCGCTGCAACCTCGGATTCCATCCTCTGAAAGCATGTCATGAGCCCCTCCATAACCTCTCCATTAGGATCGGAGAAGCTCTCTGAGAAGAAATAATAAGGGTTGAGGAAGTACCCTGCTGCATGGATGGGTTGGTGGAGTTGATTGTTCCACCTCCTATCAACAATTTCCCATATGGGATCAAATTTCAGGCTGTTCCCCATGTAGTAACTTTTGATAGCCTCTTTGGCCCTATCCATGGCCTCATAAATATATCCCATGGGGTTTTGATCCCCATCTACCAAGCGAAGGACTCTTACCAAGGGCTCCGACACCTAGATTAAAAATACAAAAAGATCAAAGTTAGAAATTTATAATGAAAGGCTTAAAGTTAAATTAAAAAATATATATATTTATATTCAACTTGAGTTTAAAATTAAAATCAAAGTTTTGAAGTTACCTTCACGATCTCTGTAGCTTTTTGTGCAAACAAGTGGTCAAAGACTATTGCAGCAACTCTCTCTCCTTCGGGCTTCTTTGAATATGAGGAGTCATTCCATGCTTGACTCACAAACATTTGTTTTAAAAAGCCCAAAGAATCCAAAATGCTTTGCAACGTTATGAAAATCGTTGCAAACCTTGTGGCACCTGGTCTCACCAACTCCTTCCCTTGCGTATGATCTCTCATCAAGCTAAGAACCCAAGGGTGATTGTAGATAAATTTTGTGATGCTCCTTGCATCATCTACAATCGGTGCCACCCAAACAAGTTTGCCTATGTCCTCCAAAAGAAGGTCAAGGCAATGTGCCGCACAAGGTGACCAAAAGAGTGATGGATGTCTAATCTCAAGCATTCTTCCTGCTGCCACATACGTTGCTGCATTATCTGTGATAACTTGCACCACATTAACAATCCCCACCTCCATCACAACTTCTTCCAACAATGTACACAATGTATCTGCAGTTTTTATCCTGTTGGAAGCATCTATCGACTTCCAAAACACAACTTCACCTTTGCAAGCAACCAAAAAGTTAATGATGGTGCGGTTTCTCCCATCCGTCCACCCATCAGAAAGAATGGAGCAGCCATATTTCTTCCATTTAACTTTTTGTTGTTCAACCACTTGCATTGCCCTTTGGGTTGCATTTGTGAGCAACCTGCAGGTACAAAGTAAAATAATTAAATAAGTACAAAATTGTAAGTTTTAAACAAAAAATAGCTTCAATTCAACATAAATAATAAATTATAAATTAATTTGATTTAAAGAACATAAACTTAGCATAAAATTTAAGTTGACTTTCACCTACCTCCCACTCAAATCTTTGCGAGGTGGCTTGAAGCCTTTTCCCGCAACTGTCAATGCAGTGACCATATTGTGCCAATAGGGACTACTCGCCACATTAAATAGTATGTTATTGAAATACCAAAAGTTAGCACATGCCGACTTGGCATGTTGATGCACCTCCTTGTTCCACCCTATAGCCTCCAATGATACCTGTGCTCCTGGTGTGTTTCGAGGCACAAAAAAACTCTGTGGGTTGCGTGAAGATGAAGGTGGTGGTGGAACTGGCACTCTAGTCGAAGTCGAACTAGAGGAAACAGGGGGCGTAGAGGACAGTACAGCTGTGGCTGTGCTATGAACGCGAATCCGTGGACCACGAAGAGAGCCAACAATGCCAATATCTCCCTCCTCATCTGACTCTATCTCCATGTGCTCAGCCTCGTGCTCTTGAGTTTGGCCATGGGCATGCGCATGTCCACTAGCTATGGCAACTGCTATGGCTTTTTTTGCCCTCTCCCTTTGCATTTTTCTTTCCTCGGCAATTGAGAGTAGTGCAAGCATCTCTCTTCTAATCTCTTCTTTGGGCTTCTCACAAGGCTTGGCATCACACTGAGGAATGCCTGCAAGATGGTATTTGAGGCAATTTATGCCTCCATGATATGTATTCTTGCACTCACTGCAAACAACTGTTCCAAGTACGTGCCCTCTCACACCATACTTCCATGTAGGGTCTCTAGCCCCTACAGGACGAGTGCCTGGAACCCATGATGATGGTGTAGACGGGATGGAACATGGTGGGGCAGGGTTGGAACCTGATGCTGAGCCAGAAGCCATTATAGTGTGTATTCAATGCTCAATGATCAATCTACACACACAAAAAATATGTACAACATATTAGTTTTTTAATACAAAAAAAATTTAAAAACAACCTAAATCATTAAAAATTTAAAACTTAAAAGATATAGAGCTAAATTTGATTTAAATTGATACAAATGTGTTTAAATGAATTATAAATTAACATTATTAACTAATCTTATCATTTTACACAAAAAATGAACCTAGGTCTGAAAATTTCAAAAAACAATGAAAAAAATGAAAAAAATCAGCAAAAATCAACAAAAGATTGTGATGAATCTTGTTTTTTGGATTGTAAATGCAAAAAAATTGTTTCTTTGTGCTCTATTATGACTTTTTTTCAATTTGGAATGAGTATTTTGCAAGAAGAATGAAAGAAAATGATTAAGCAAAAATAAAAAACAAAAACAAAACCCCTACCTGTGAATTGAATTTCTCTTCAAAATCCACACAAAATGGCGTTTGAATCTGCTCTCCTTGATGGCAAATCATTGAAAATGATATCTCCTTTGCTTGGGGGGGGTTTTGAGCTCCTCACACAAACTATCATTCAATTTCGAAATGAAATGAAACTGAAAAAAGACGTTTTCTACTTTATGTTCTATGCGGCCGAGTTTTTTTGTCGGACTCATGAGTTTTTGGCGAGTACTCACGAGTTTTTAGTGGCGAGTTTTTCAAAAAACTCGAAAAAACTCGTTTTTTAAAGGATGGCGAGTTAACCTCATAAAAACTCGCGGTGGAAAAAAACTCGCGAGTTTTTCGCGAGTGTGCCAACTATGGTTTCTCTCATAAGTGAGTCTAGTTTATTCTGTTTTAGGATCATCATGATTCTAGATTTCCATGATGTAAAGTTATCTGCTCCTGCAAGACAATCTTCGAATTTGATCATAGTTGACATTATGAAGAATGTGATGTGAATTCGATTTTAGATTTGATTTGGATTCACACAACGTGGCTCTAATACCATGTAAATGTAATCAGATCTTTTACAAATGGGATCCTAAGAAACACTAAGATTAAACTAAAGTCAGAAAAAATCTGTATAAGAAAATTTCTAAGTCAAATAATATTTAACTTATATGTTCAGATTTTCGATTTCTAGATTTGAACTTCTTATTAAATGTGTTGATTGCAAAACATTATCCGATTTCTATGTTTGCATATCGAATGAGGAACCACCATAAATAAGGGAGGAGCCCGCCCCTAAGAGGCACATCTCATGAGAGGACGCGTCTCCAGAGGCACATCTCATGAGAGGACACGTCTCCACAAGTGGAGACACGTCCACTCATGGGACGTGTCCCTTGGGGTGCGACTTGTAACTGGTTTTGTTTATCATTGTTACGTATACATTAACACATATACACCCTTCTACATGATGGCGGATGATTTAAGAGGATTCCGATTTCAAATAAATGCAGAATATATTATCACGTGTATGATCGTATTTTATATGTATGCTCATAAATTCGATCTGAATGTTTCTTAGAATTATTTGAATATAAGAGATGATCTTTATCACTTATGAATGACGATGATGCTTTACAGCAATCGTCATTCATATCTGACCGAAGCTATCATCCTTAACAAATATGAAGAGACCACTTTTACAAATGGCTTGTTACAACTGATCAAATTCAGATTTTTACACACACACACCAAATTTCCACCTATGCCATTCCACTATCCTTAATCATTCATTAAACCACAAAATAAATCACCCAAAGAAATATTGAAATCCCAAAATTAGAGTTTTCCAAAAGTAGAGTTTTCAATTTTTCTGGAGAACCATACAAAAGCCAAGTTTCTCCATTAAAGGACCTTACTCTTTTCAGTAAGAGTGAAACTCAGCAATTCAAAACTTATAATCATACCCTCTTGATCTAAATACTAAGAAAAATACACTCTTAAAGTCACATAAAATTTATGAAAAGTTTTCAATTGCTTTTGGGAAATTTTACACTTTTCACTAAAAAATTAAAAGCACCCAACTGAAATTGTAACACTACCCTTTTGTTCCTAAATCATTTGACATCTACACATTCAATTTATACCCAACATGAGGCTTAACACCCAATTGAGCAAAACCAACAATGAATACATAAATTCCTCATATCATACACAAATTAAAATATTACATTATTTTTGTTGCCACACAACTAGAATACAACACCCTTCTCATTTGATTTAAAAAAACAAAAAAATAACATCCCCTTCCCATTTCCAAAACAAGGATGTGCAACATACATTTTCCATATTATACAAGTTATGGACAAAAACAAAAAAAACTTGAGAGCAAGCTTCAATCAAGAAATCACAACCTGTCAAAGCTCCAGTCCTTTCAATTTCATCAAAATGCAAGCTAGGGTTTGTATACAAGACTTCGCTCTCTCTTTCAATTTTTTGCGTAAGGTAGAAGGTAAAAGATGAAAGATAGAAGATAGCTTAAAAATGCACTCTTTGTATTTATCTCAATCCCTTATGCAATTATCCTTTTTCTCCTTTTCACATTCCATATACAAGCTTTTTCAAACAATCTAATATCTAAAATGACCTTCCCACCCACTATATCAAGTCATTTTAGCTTTAAAACAAATCATAATTCCCCCCAAGGTAAATATAAACATGAGCCACTCTATTTTTGCAATAAAAATATAAAAATAGCATTTTAGAAGATCTTTAAATTCCCCATTTCAATTCCAAACGCCTCCCTTAATATTTCACTTGCATTTTAGTATTTTACCATTTCCCTAAGCTATTTAATCATTTTCCTCATAGAAAACAATATACACATGTGAAACTAATAGAAGCAAGCAAGGAACATAAACACATTATGAGTCTTACACAAATGGGGATCCAAAATGCATGTCATTCAGATAGGGTTTCACATGTATAGACAACCCACATTTTATTACCCCATAGGGGGCAAGACAGTTTTACAAAACCAATCAAGCCATGTGTCTGCCTCCAATTAACCACTATTGATTTAAACTCTAGATTTGCACAATTAATTAACACATCAAACATATTGGCATAATAGAAATAGCTGAGACACAACGTATAACAACCAAAGTGATCATAAATCAAACAAGGCACATCCATATTGTAGTCACATCTTATACATTTCAATCTGTTGGTTGAAATTTTGTATACTTGGGAAAGCATACAAAATTGTGGTTTCAACCACAGCACGTGAGATGAAACTCTCCTAATTAAGGGAAGGCTCCCCCTTTCACTAAACAAAACTAATATGGGTAGGACAGCAATCGTTCCTCTTATTTCAGGAAAGATTATATTCTTTTCTCTTCGCAGAAAAGCAATAGCAAACATTAAGAAAACTTATTACAGCAGCTATGCAGTGAAACCAAGAAAGAGGAAATAAAGTTTCCTAAAAGCACAAAGACTTCCGTCACTTCCTCCAGGACGGAAAAACAACCAACAAGCGCAAAGTCTTGAGGAATGAAATCCTATCTTCCCTTTTTAGAATGATTACTTAATGAAAATATACAGCATAAAACAGCACAAAGTCTGCAACTATGATGTACTTATTAACTACTCTAAATGAGAACTACTACGAGCACAAAGTCTTGCAATTCTTCTCAATTTCTAATACTAACTACGAATTCAACCTTCAACATTTACAGCACAAAGACTGCAAATATTTCAATTGAATCTCTCTTCAGCAATATTCCACAATCTTCAAGTAGTCACAAAGTAATGCTCCAAAATGACATAAGAACACAAAGGATTCAAAGTAGGGCTTCAACACAAAGTCTGAAATTCCAACTCTTTGATATTACTTGAAAATTCACAACTTATAGCTATAAAGCTCAAAGTCTTTATGAGTACAAAATTCTGCAGAGATTTCTTGCTTGCTAAAAAGATAAAAATTACAATAGACCCCCTCAAGTATTTATAGGAGAGAGGCCTTGAGAAAAAGGTGGGAGGATCTCAACAAACTTAAGGAAATCTCTCAACCACTAACTAATTGCAATTGACTTATTCAAAATTACAATCCAAACTGTGATTTGTCTTGTAAGAATTTACATGTAATTACATTTTCCAAAACTGCAAGAAAAGAACACTTGCAATTGCAAAACTTGTTTTTACATATATTTTGTCGAAAGTAAAATACATAAAACAACCTAATATTTTTCATTTCATCCCATTCCTAGCTTTGAAAGATAGAAACTTGCTGATTATTCCCTGCAACTCATCAGGATCGGGACCAAGTGTATTTCTAGCAACGGCAATGGTCTTTATGATAACATCATAGTATCTGACTGTTGCCTCTCTATGTTCTTCGAAAGCAGCTTGCATCTTGTTAAAGACCAGTTGGTGATTGACAAATTTATGGATTGTATCCATAGAAAACTGATCTGAATCTAGCTCCTAGTGAAGATTTACAGTAATCTAAGAAACAACATCACTGGCTGCAAGCAATTCCCCTTCAGGACTTAAAACTTTGCAAGGGATTTTCTCAAAGTTTGAAAGCATGTCATGTTCAACTTCAGCACTCATTTCAATCGTAGCCTGGACATCTTTGATAAGATCTTGAATAACTAATGACTTGTTTGTCATAAGTTCCTCAAACTCTATGTATTTTTCCCTTTTTGAAATCACTAAGTTGTTGCACAGAATTTCCAGTTTCACTTGATCCATCTCATGCCAGATTTTTAAATCTTTTTCAAGAGAATGTAGACTTTGCTGAAAGGCTTCTAGAGTTTGATTCATTTTGAATCTTGCTGCTTTGACAGTACTCAAATTCTTCAATGCCTTTTCGACTACTGGTATTCGTTGATCAATTAATTGGGCTGTCCAGGAATCAATTGCTTTAGCTTTTTGCACAATCCTTTCTAATTGCCTGACTGATTCCTTAGGAGCAAACGAAGATAGTGAACCAACTGTTTCTGATGACCCAGTAATCCTTTGAATAATTGAAACTAGTTGTTCATTTTCTTCTTTGAGCTTCTCCTTTTTGGCTAGAAGTTCATTGTAGCTTTGTGCCAAGACTATCACCGAACTTTGAGCATCTTGCATCATGTTAGCATGAGTCTACTTGCCTAATTCCACCCTAATGAATCTGTAATCAGACACCTGCATCTCTTCATGTGGTTTGTCAACAAGAGGTTCTGCTATCTCAACATATTTCATTTTATTCCTGTCAATAAACACTTGCGAGACTGTTTTTGCTTTCTTTGCAACCATTGGTTTGGATTTCTTCAATTTTTGGAAATCAAACACATCGGGAGAGACTGCTTGTTTCTTTCTCTTCGGAGCAACTGAGTTTAGCCATGAAGGAAGATCCAAGGTTCTCACTTCTGAAACAACAACTACAGTCTATGTAGAAATGGACTCAGTTTGTGTTACAACTATAGTTCTAGAAGGTGCCTCAGTTTGTGTAGCAACAATGGTTTCCTCAAAAGACAAATTACAGCTAGGATCAGTCATGAAACAATCAAAGCTTGTTGTTGATGTATCTATCTCTGGGAGAGTTATCTCTGACATTGCCGGAAAGATTGGATTTGTATCAAATACATTCTCCAAGTTGTCATGCAAGCTTCTCACAAGTGTATTCATTATTGATGTAGCTGAGGAATGATGAATAGCTTCTAAAGGTGGGATAGAAGAAACAAATACTGTGGAGAAAGAATCAACGTCACTGTCAATGGGAGAAATAGGGGATATTGCTGAAACAGGTATTGGGGCTTCAACGTGAGGAGACATTTCACTTAGAATAGTAGAGGTTTCAAGAACCTCCTCTTCTTGCTGATCCAAAACTTGAATTTGTGTTTCCTTAAGTTCTTTCCCCTTTAGTGTTTCTTTCTCCAATGGTTCTTCCACAGCCCGACTTACTCTTAACTTAATCCTGGTACCTGAAGAGGAAGCTCCTTCTTTTGATCTGTCTCTAACCTCTGACTTCAATCCTTTGGGCCCAGCTGAATCATCCTCAGCTCCGATTCTGATTTTTACAGTCTTAACACCTATGCTTTTGAGCCAAGTGTTGGTATTTGCTAAGACTAATTGAAATCTATCAAAAATAGAGGTAGATTCCTTCTGAGACCACTGGATTGCAAGAATGGGAGCGTTAGCCACCTCTTGTTCTTCATATTTAGGATCTAAAACCTGCCCATCATCAATTACTCCTTCTGGAACTAAGGTCAGATTGAGATCAACAACTTGCTCCACTGTGAGCCTGCAGTAATCCATTCTATAGATATCTTTTTCTGTTCAGAGGTCTGCCCAAATGTCTTCAATGCGGTGCACATGAGTGAAGGCTCTTTTAATTTTATCTTTCACTCTTCTATAGTCGAATTCCATTTTGGCCTAGAATTTCTTTAACTTTATTTCCTGAAGTTCAGCCTCCATTGCTTTTGCTCTTGAGGAAGTTGTCAAAGAATACCTCCCAATCATCAATGGATTATGTGATGAAATACTGACTCCAGTCTTATGTTGTGTAGCTTGACATGCATGCACTGTCATCAATTGCCTTCCCACCTCAATCAAAATGATCTTATCTATCGAATATCTTGGAAGCATATAAGGTTGGTCTTCAAAACAGCCAACTCTCATGTAAGTGAAGGTAGGGAATTGAAGAAATAGGCAACCATACTCATTTACTTTCCTCCAAGCAACCTCGGATACCCTGTTGTTCTCCAATGCTTTGTCAAATAAACACATGAGATGACCAAAGAAGGCATCTTGAACTCTTCTATAATGCACCCGACTTTGCCTTAAAGTCAGCTGATCATAATACTCCCATACAGGAACCAATGATCTATCACCTTTAGTAGAAAGGCCTGGAAACTGCCTCAATGAAGCTGCTATATAAACTAGATATGAATTCATGTAGAAGGTGAGTGTGGTAGGAACCTGTGCAAGCTGTTCACACAAACTGTCGTTGATTATTCACCCCAGAAAATTGGGTGTTGTGCTTTTCTAATAACCATGATGAATTTATACATCCAGCTTTCAAATATATTGGAAATTTTCAACCCCACTATTCTGCTCAAGAGAGTGATCATATCATTAATCTCTTCCTTAAAATCAGACCGATACAATTTGGGTATCCTGGTCACACAAGGTCATGATTTGAGAAGCCACCTGTGATTGATATGTTTAATACAATCATTCTTTTTCTGCTCGTAATGATTATGAGCACTCTTCACTGTGATTTCTGAATATGTAGGAGCATCAGGAACTCTGAAGATTCTGTTGATAGTCTCAGGATCAAGTCTGATAACCACGATGCCATCATCGTCCTTGATGGTTCTAGATTCACTGTCAAAACGAGATGCACATGCAAGAACGAATTCTGGCTCAAGGGCAGCAACAGGAAAAGTAGACAGCAGGTGAATATGACTTCTCAGCAACAACTGCATATCGTGAGAAGTTGATTTCTCCGCCCTCTTAAGAAACTCGGACATATCAACATGCCCAATTTCTGTGTCCTTGATTTCGTCTATGTTTGAGACCACGTGAGATGTAGAAATCTCATTCTGATACTTATCAAATTTGTATTTCATTTTCTTGTTTGTTGGAGAAGTCGGTTCGTCTGTCATTGAGCAGGAATCTACAAGGCTACGATGAAAACCCCATAAGGTCAGAACATCATCAGCATCAACATATGAAGACATGGTAGCCATTAACAACAAGACTCAAACCCTAGGGTAATGAAACTGCTTTCTGAATGATGATGGAGAATGAATGGTAAAGACCAATTCGGATCTTGGTGGGCTGATTGCGACTAAAAGCAACGTTTTGTCTCTTTGGAACAGCAAGTAAAAAAATATTTTCTAACTTGAATTTGAAGTCAAGTCCAAAAAAGTTCAACTTTGAGGCTTTTTGAAGCATTTCGGGTTTTTGAGTGTCTTCAGCAACTTTACAAAGCGCAGTCGGGATTTTTTGAACACTTAGCAATTTTATTTTTTGCAACTTTTATAATTGCAATCCTTGTGACAAATCCCGACTTGCTATTTGATACCAAAAACCCGAATTTGAGCCAAGGCATATTTTTTGCGGAAAATGGCAAAAAGAGGGTTTGATGATTTTGATCAAAATGAAGGTAAATGAGATAAGTGAAATGGATGAGGCGAATTTGGTGAAGAATGAAAATGGGAAATGGAAAATGGAAATGTTATTTTTCAACTGCAAAAATGTTTTTTTTTTTTTTTAAAATAAAAAAAATATATTCTTGAAATCACAATCTTGCTGGGAAGGAACATTTTTCACAAAAACAACTTTTCTTAATGCAAGAGAATGACGACTTCTCAGCTGAAAAAGACGTTTTTAGAAAAAAAGGTGTTTTCTAGAAATGACAAATGTATATAACATTAATCAGCGTCGAAGACAAAAACGTGATTCCCTTGAGTGAAAACGCGATTTGATCAAGGCAAACACTTTTTTTTTATATTTGGTTTTTTTTGAAAGGGAATGACGATTTCTTGACAACGATAAAAGCAGCTGCAAGGAATTTCTATTTCAAACAAAAACGCGAAAATAAAAGGGAGGAGACACACCAATAAAAGGCAACAAAATAAATTTGAAAAAGACCATTAACCTAAGGAAAACGTCTGCAGCAAAGAAAGACGTGTTTCCACAAAGAGGAAATAAAGAAAACAGAACAAGAGAGAAAATAAAACAACTTACCTTGGAGAAAAGAAGCTGAAAAATAGAGATGAAGATCCCAAGCAATTCGATGGAAACTCAACAAATGAAAACAACTTGATTTATTATAGCTGAGAGTCCGATTTCGTTGCTAAGATTTAATGAAGAAACCATGAAAGAAGGTATACAAACGAAATCAAACTCAAACTGTTCTTCTTGAGCATGGCGTCGGGTTTTTCAAGCTCAACAACAAACAAAAATGACAAAAATCGGGTTTTTAACCTCACTCAGCAACTTTTTCTTTACTCATGGGAGAAATAGGAACTTTTGGCTCCTCTAGCAATTTTCATTTTTGACAAAATAGGAACTTTTCACAACTTAAGCAAAAATCGGACTTTTTAAGCACTTCAGCAATTTTGTTTTTAGCAAAGTAGGAACTTTTCACAACTTAAGCAATTTTCGGACCTTTTTGTGACTTTAGCAATTTTGCTTTTAGACTTAAAATTTCCTATTTTGCTGAGCTGCCTTAAAAACCCGAATTTGACCAAAAAGACAAGAAAAATGACTCAAAATTTTACAAAAACGGAAAGGAGAGCTGATGGAAGGATGCCCAAGGGGATCATCAATTGGAATCTAAAGTTTTCTGACCTCAACACCTCGTAAAACGTGCTTTAGAGAGAAAAACTTCAAATTTTTTTGGTAGGTTGCTCCAATTTTTGCCATGTCAAAAATTGAGGACAACACAATCAAGCAATAATAGCATAAGACATAGATACACAATTAAGCCTGATTTAATCATTTAACAAACAAGTCTTGAAAACATGCTCCAACATAAGCATTACTGAAAATCAAGGCAAAGCAAGAGTTAACACAATTGGACCTTATACTTTTTGGCTTTATTGCCACCTCAAGCTTTGCCAATGCAATGGGTTCTAAACTCTAAATAAATTGTTGCACTGTATACAATGGCTAGGTGAGACCTAGCTGTGGAAACTAGATAGAAATCAACTCAAGCTATCCCAAATATCTACTAAATGGAACATAGTGTGTAGATGACATAATTTCTTCCTATGTATGGGATTGCTCCATTACCAACTCTATAGCTGCCTAGTTTTTCTCCATTTGCTTTGCCTCTAGATGTGCTATTCTATTTGGAGGATTTAGTATAGTGTGTATATGGCTTATTAGAGGAATTTCTAGTGTATCAATAGAAGACCCTAGTAGATTTAATCAGTTCTCTATATCCCTAGCCTCATTACTAGGTAGAAGAACTAGTGTGGCAGGGTGAGATTGCACAAGTACTTGCACCTCTTCTACTTTTTCCTTCCATTCACTTTCTTCTTCATTTGCAGTAACCTCATCTTCTAATGTTGTCTACCACTATCTATTTCCTTTTCTTGGAGACCAAGTAGGGCACCTTTAGACTTTCATCCTCACCCCATACTATTGCACCTATCGATTTCCATGGCCAAGAAGGGTCCTAGGAAGCATATGTCTATAACTTCCTATCTAGTGTCACCTATGTTTCTATGTATACAACATCCAATAATAATGCAATGGAGTGTTGTGTCATAGAATTCTTTGTGGTTCATTGGTAGAAAATCATAGATCTGTACAGACAAGAGTTCTCCCCAACTATAGTTTTCACCTATGTTGAGCCCAATCATGTAGTCTATCATCAATGTTGCGATGTTTAAAGCTCATGTGGCCCCAACCAATTTGCTTTTGATCAGTTCCATTATACAGAACCATTCTTCATGAGCCAAATATTCTTTTTCCAACCCACAACTGCTCTTATTCCACATATTGTTTAATCCTTTGCTAGTCAAATTCCCTCTACATGATTTTGGGCCATGAAATCCTAGCAACAATGCCATTGTTTGCTATTATCTAGTTAAAGTATCAATTGCATACGATGATCTAAAATTATAGTGCATACCAACTAGAGTAATAGAATACAACTCAATATAATCTTTATTCAAATAGAGTTTGCTTACATGCAACTAGATCAAGGAAGACCAAGCCAAGATCAGACACTTTCCCTATCTATGATTATTCAACATAATTGGTGTCAATGGTTGTTCATTAGAACAAAGCTATTGAGAACCACTACAATGAACATGAACAACTAACCCAAAGTTGACAAGCTAACTACCAATATAGTCAGCTCCAAAAACTAACAAAACATTCCAAATTCATTTTATGCTAACTACATGCTCTAGGGGAACCATAGCCATTTAAAAACTAGATCACAGCAAAAAGATGCATGCTTCTAGAGTTAGGGTCACTTTCCTCAACACTTAAAAATTTGTCTTTTCTTCACTTGGCAAAGCATGCCCCAAAGATCACCTTGCGACTTCATATTCACTCAGACAAATTTACAGCACTAAACAGATTCATGCCTTAGAATATGATCCTTAGACCTTGTTTTCATTCATGACTTTTTCAAGACAACCCTAAGAATGATGAATTTTACTCGAAAAAAAGCAATAAAGGCATAATCATGGCATTGAGCATCTATGTGTCAAATTGATCGATGAACATAAAACATCATGCAAGGACTTCAATATGAAAAGTTTCATAGGGGTGCAACACATAGCATAGAACTCCTGCAGCTTAAATACTATATCTGAGTTGTATTGATTTGTCAAACTCCCCAAGGACTTGCCGTAACCTAAAACCTTTTTAATCTCTTGCCATTCAAGAAGGGCAGATCACAAATTATTTTCAAGCCTCATTGACACTTGATAGCTTGCAACTCTATCAGCCTTACCAGGGAAATGAGGCCCCATTTGTGTTTTCTCCAATACAATGGGATGTCATGTAATGTCCCCATTTTTCGGCTCGCCAAACTGACAATAATTTATTTAATTAATTTAAATATTTAAAATTGCTTGGCAAAAGTATATTAAAAAGGGTAATGTTAAATATTTAGGTTACAAGGTTATTCTAAAGTGACGTGCAAGAAACATTTAAAAGATATTTAAGTCACTTTATAATAAAGTGCAAATAAGTTTTGGTGAGAAAATTAAAAGGGTGTTATAAAAAGGACGCAAGAGCTCATTTCTTCAATATGCTAGATTATTATTTTGTTTGGTTTTCAGGAGGAGCTCTTCAAAGTTTGAAACCCTAGGTAGAATTCCTATGGGTATCTAGTTTCGGTGGTGAAAGATTCCACCCTAGCTGGATTGAGGTGGGTTCACCTAGGATTCACACGTGCACAATATTGGCAAATTTGTGTCTCCTACAGAGACAAATTTGGGTTTAACGATATTACTCTTTGCATTTGGAGTTTGAGGGTTATACAAGTTGGATATTTGCAGAATTGAGCACATTGTTATTTATCACCTCTTGGGAATCCATATTGTTGTTTGGTTGTTGCAACTTCTTATTTCAGTGGTGTGTGAGTTTCTAAAGAATTTATTATTGCATACCAATTTGGTCGACTCATACTATGCTCAGAAGGTGAGGCGCCATCATTCTACAACTGGTCGTAGCATTTAATCCCAATATATCTTTCATTGCAGATTAGGTTCTTATAAAGGAGGTCGTGAGCCATCTGTAAAGTGGGCGGCTATCATCAAGGGAGTTCTGGGAAGCTACAAGCGTGGCATTCAAAGTGAAGATGGATGTGAGACTTTTTTTTGTGCTTAGTTGACCTTTTCCCTTGGTCATGAGCTTTTTCCTTGGCCACTGCAGCTTGTTTGGAGGCTTGGTGAGTGTTATACCCATAATAAATTTTTGCTTTAATAAGGCATTTTGCTTAAAATAATCCAAATCGTGCAAAATTGTTGTCAAAAGTATGTTTTAGGTCAAACCAAACAAGGTTTTTGTGGGTTTGTGTCAAGGAAGATACTTGCAAATTTTTGAAAATTTGAAAATTAGGGTTTCAAACCCCTATTTTTTAGGAAAACCCTAAAAAATAGGACCTTTCCAGAAATGATTGAAAATGATTTTGATAGGATAATTTGACTTCATGATCAACACTGGTCAAGTCAAAATCACCAAAAAGTTTGTTTTACTCTGGTGGGTCTATTTTCATTTTTCAGGAAGAAAGTTAGGACCTTCACAGCCATTAATGGCAGAATGGCCAATACCAGGTGGTGAAATCTAAGCCTCAAAACCTTCAACGAAGAATCCATGGCGAAAATGCTCGAAAAGATGCTTTGCGACTAAGGGGATTTTCAAAAGTTAAAAATGCTGAAAATTGACTAAGTCTAGAAAATGCATGCCTTGCTACCAAGGAGGCTGTGCAATTGAATGCCTTAGTCATTTTTCCAACACCCATACCTGGAGCATGATGAAGGTGATTGCTAGGATGCACACATCCGCGTTGTCAATGACAAAGCTCAAAACAGTCATGATGCACGGCGAACGTGAAGCATGAAGAGATGAAGATTTTCAATGAAAATGATGAAACCACAGCTAAAAGCACCCCTGCTAGCCAGGGGCGCCCTTGAATTACAAAGGCCAAAGGCAGTCATCAACTTTCACCAAGGCAGTCATCTTCTTCATGTTTTTGTTGGTTTTCCAGGCGCATCGCCAAGCAAGGTCACTTGATTCATCGATCAATGACAAAAGTAAGCGAAGTCAGGAGATGCTGCAATGCAAGTGCTATCAAAATGATAGTCAAACATGAGAAAAAGCACCCCTGTTGACCAAGGATGCCCTTGAATTAGATGGTCCAAATGTCAGTTGTTGGGCAAGCCTGTCTTCAGGTGATCTCCCCAACGAACTTGTTCACCAGCTTGCAAAACACATCAAATGACAACAACTATTGATCGTTAGAGCATGCAAAATGGAGGGTAAATTAGTGCATATCAAGACAAAAGCGCCCCTGCTGGGTAGGGGCACCCTTCATTTTGAGTCACTTCATGAGGTTTTCAACAACTGCTTTCTACAAGGCATCTGTTCAGCTCTCTCTCAGCTTCGCGATCAATCTAGCTGCATGTTCACAAGACCTATCAAGCGTTCGCAGAAGAAGATCAAGCAGAAAACACCAAAGGTGAAGGAAAGATGAAAGACATGCAAAAATTGGCTAAGTGTCAAGGAAAATGCATCTTCCTCGAAATAGGCACCCAAATTTTTGGGCAATCAGATGTTGTCTACAAGCTCAATAACCTCCAAGATGATCTTCTCCGTTTTGATCAATCTCAACAATGACACCATTAGCAAAGACAATAGACAAATCAAGCATCTGACGACAGAGATCAACTAGGACCATTCGTGAAGGTTTGCAAATTGAAAATAACAAGTCAAAAAGCCAAAGGCTTTGAGGTACCTAAATCAAACTTCAGGATTTGCGAAGCCGGTCATCCTTTCTAGGACTGAACTGATTATCCATCCCATGTTTCAGCAAGATCACCGGACTCATCAATCATAGGTAATCTCAGATCAGAGCACGAAGGGTCAAACTCGAGAAATTGAAGAACACTCAAGAAAATTGACTAAGTCTGGTGAAGAAAGCACCTTCTTAGGAAAAGGCGCCCAAGAATCAAAAGCATCAGACTCAAGTTTTGAGCTTTTCAACTCCCAAGCACACTTCATCAAAGTTGTTTCATCTCAGTAATGGATGTGTCAGCAAAACTTTAGGATCAACTGAGCAACCAAAACCAAGGATTGAACGAAGGCATTCCAACACAGAAAAATAATAAAAAAGTGTTCAACTATTCAAAGGGGTGCCTAAAGTCAAAGAAAGACTCAGTTGATTGAAGTTGACTGCTTTAGAAGCCTTTCTATGGCTGAAACTTCCCCAAATTCAAGGAAATTAGTGTTGTGAACTCCAAATTAGGCAGAAAGACTCCTCCATCATGAGTTGGCGCCCAAGCTTGATGCCTTCAACATCAATCACTATATATCAAGCCTAGGCGTCATAATCAAACATCTTTCTTTGCAGGTTGAAGCCAGGAACAACATTTTCTTCTCCAAGACGTCTTCTCAAGATTTGACAGAGGGGTTTTCATCGTTCTTCATATTTTTGAAGATTTGTTGCACAGAGGGTCAATTTATCAAAGGTTGCATCAAAAGGCATAATTTTTCCAAAAAGACAATTGATAACTTCCAATCTTCATCTTGTTTTTTTCCTCTATTCTTGTCTTAGATCTTCTTGCATGTCCAAAAAAACAATGGATAATCACATATCTGACCTTCTGGGTATGATCAACACAACTTTTTCAACAAAACCCACATGTTAGATTTTTCCAAAAAAAGTAGCCCTGTTGCCCCTATTTTTTAGGGTTTCCGAAAAAAATCACAAATTTGGAAAACAACCAAACTAGGTTTGTTTAGCTCTGAAGCACGAACAAAACCCATGTGTTGGGTTTTTCCAGGAGAAATCATTTTCTGGTGCCTCGCTACCTCTGCCGCCAGAGGGCTCTTGCATGCCATAGAAAATTATGTTTTTTTGAATTTCTGATGATCTGGGTTTGTTTAGAAAATCATTCTCAACAAAACCCACATCTTAGAATTTTTCTAAAAAAGTTGCCCCAGTAGAGCTATTTTTAGCAGTCACAGAAAAAGTTGCCTGAATAGCATCGTGTGCACAATCAATCTTTAAGTTTTTCACCAAAACAGTCTTGGTTCATAACTTCCTAAAAACGATAGACACTGATCTGCATCAGGTACACCCAGATGTCAACAAAGAAAAGTTGGAAGGCATAGACCAATGCACATTACAGAACATCGAGCAATCCAGATTGCTTGAGGCCGCATCAATCCCCATCACAACATAGAGCGTAGAATTCGTAATAGCTTGAATTAAGCATTACAATCCTACCACACGGGAGATTCATTCAGTGGATGGGTGAGTGATATGCAGCCTCAAGCCGAGGGATATTGAAAGGTGCTTTGCCATTCCACCATATGCGGCAAATATGATCATATCTATGATAGAATGCAAGAAGGCATTTGATACGTCAAAAGACAAGTGTTAGAAGAGAATGGCCGAAAAATGGCTTATAACAAAAAAGGCCAACTTGCCCAAGAATGTAGGACATGGAGAGTTCAGGGATGAGTATGTAGTGTTGATCACTCTACTCAACCGCATCACTGGTCAAGAAGAGTGAAACAGATTTCAGTCATGGATGTACTATGTCATCGCCAAAATTGTAAGTAATAGAGAACATTATGACTGGCCCACCCTCATCAGTGATACTCTCCACAAGCAAATGACCGAATTCTTAGAGGCTCACAGGTTTCACATGTGCTCATATCTTGTATATCTAATTGCCTTCCAAGGCCAATTCAAAGCACTAAACATAGTGGGAACCTTAGGTGTGCAAAAGGTCTACGAGCATTTCCTGCAACTTGAATTCACACAAGCAGAAAGGCATTTCAAGCGGAAAAATGATCTCTTCCTAATGCACACCATGAGAGAACTTGACCATGAGATGCATATACGCATATCACCAGTAGCCAAGGAGGCAATGATGGATTGGGCGGTTCATCCAATTCCCCACATACACCTATCTACACGTATATGGATACAAGGGTCATCCTGCCATGTTACCCTGCTATCCTTCAGATAGGGTGGTCTTCATGGAATTTCTGCGACAGTTGTTCAAGGTACATTCTCACCTGCGCAACAAACACAAGATGGTCGTGAACTTTCCTTTTGAGATGGGACTTTACAGTTTCAAGACAACAGCTAATGCCAAGGCCATGGACCATGAAATGGTGAGACTTAATCTTAAGTATTTCATCGAGAGACGGTCGTATGATCCTTGGGGTCACTATGCAACACTCTTCACATGAGTTGTCCATGGAGGACTACTGGGTCAATTGTGAAGATGAGTTCGATGTACGAAGACGCAATTACAACCAGTTTAGACTTCCACAAATTGCTGACTTCATGTCAGAGGACGTGGAAGGCCTATCCGATGATGATGGGGAAGTTATTCTTCCTACATTCTTTGTAGATCAGGTTGACTCACAACCACTTTAAAAAGTGGATTGGTATGCTAAGTACGTCAATTGAGGAAAGGACAAGTAGGGTTGTCAAAAACAACCAACTCAACTTGGACAGCAAGAAGACAAGGAAGGTAGTAATTCCCCGCACAAAGCCGCCACCGATTCATCCTTCACTACCTTCCACGTCAAGGAAGAGGTCCCGACATAAGCAATGGAATAACCCTCCTAGAGGAGCTCGAATGACAGGGCACACAAGGGGAAGAATACAGATTGCTGATACAAATCAGCAAGAAGTACATGTGGAGACAGCCACAGACATAGCTGAACCTGTCATGGAAATAGTTGCAACTGAGCCATTAATTGAGATGATTACTGCTTAGACAGAGCCAATCATGGAAGCAGTCGCAGCCGATGCAGTACTAGAGGTGGAAGCAGAACCTCCCACTTCGCCACCATCACAGCAGTCACTGTTCCCCATTGACTTGGATTTGCCACCACACGACACCGCAACGCAATCCTATTCGTCAAGCATTCAGGGTCCTATCATCCACCCTTCCATTGAGGTTAGTCAAGCCACCTCTTGGATTGAGAATCTCCTAGGAAGGAAAAGAAAGAGACCATCCTACCAGCTCGACTTCACAAAGTTTGACCATGTCCCTCAAGACATACCAGTAAAGAAGCTGAAGAAGCAGGCCCACATAGGAAAGAATGCTGACAATGAAATTTTCATAGAGACAACTGCGCCACCTGAGGACAAGAATGCACATGAGGTAGAGGTTGATGACTTCACCTTGTTGAAAGTCAACCTCGGTAAGACCACTCGTCACGTAGAGGCAAATCTCCTTGGAGTTGCATTAGTAAGTGTCCAAGAAAGAATGGCAAAGGATGGAAGAGATAAAGCAGCCTTAAAGGCTGAAAACCAATCAGTTGAGGTTATATATATCTAGCTTGATACATGGCACACCAAATATCTCTGCCTTGCCTCGAGAGATCCTAGACCTCCCCGCAGAGCAGAATCATCACCAGCTGATCTTATATGGAAAACACTTGAGAAATCAAGTGGAAGAATTTGTCATCAGAGGAAGGTGTATACTTGCAGAGTTGTATTAGTTAAGATACAGAGCCCACGACCTTCGCGCGGAGATTCAACAATCTGAGCTAGAGGCAGCAGAGAAGAGGCCAGGAGATGAGATCACTTTCTCTAACTTAGAAATGGTGTACAATTTAGTTACCACACAGTAGAACAAGCAACATCTTTTCACTTGGAAAGAACAAGTGGCATACAAGGTGAAAGCCTATGATACCAACTCTGTGGAACTGATTGAGTAACAACAAATTGTAGCAAGTGTTATCAAGTTCGTAAGAATGTTGGTAACATCCATCCCTTGCCTTTATTAGTGTGAAGGAGGTGCATACATTGAGCTAGCTGAAGTACAAAAACAATTCCAAGACCTCATCCATAGCAGTCTCTGCAGTGACCCTGCTAGTCGCGAGTTGAGTAAGATTGCAGCCATGAAGGCCAAGCTAGATGATGCAGCTACCAAGACCATTGAATATCAACAGCAGATTGCGAGTGGTGAAGAAATGCTAAAGCGACATGTCATCATCCTACGGAGCATTTGTTGTCTAGAGGCAGAAGAAGTCAACAACTGGTTAGAGAACCTGTTGACTAGTGGTGATGTGGTGTGAAACACCCAATTGGGACGTCCTACCCTCCAAAATAGCATTAATGACAAACAAGAGTTAACTTGATGCCTCTTTCCAAGTTAACTCACCGTCGCATTGATCATGCATGTCTATTTCCACTAATTATGGATGTCTATTCCAGACCTCCACGAATTGTGCATCTCTATTTTGGAGGCACTTTGTATATTGGAGTTCACTTTTAGTTTAGAGTCAGTTAACTGAAGTAGACTTTCCAATTAACTGCTAGGTCACCTACATTTAGACATAGGAATAAATCTTGCAGATTGGCGAGAACTAATTGTTAACTCAAAGAGATTTTAGGGTTGCCTACTCCTTCGAGTTTCTATAAATAAGAGTCTTTGCTCATTATTTTGTAACCTTTATTTACTACACAAAATTGTTGCGCCATTGTGCCAACAAGCTTGCAAGTCTATATTTGCTCACTCTTGGATGAGAGTTGTTTGGTTTGATCGCAATTTGTATGATTTTGTACCTTTGTTGTCCCAAATCTTTGTAATTCGTTGAGAAAGTTTGAAGAAATAAATCAAAAGGCACATGCAATTTGATCCAAAGTTTCAATTTCTATCAACGTCTTGTTCTTACAATCTATTGTTTCAATCTCCCTCTTGGACAGGTGTCATCACCTCCTTGGGTATTTTGATGTTAATGATCGTCGTTTGATGTTGTGTAATGATCTATATTTCAGCCTACACTTTGGACAGGTATCGTCACCTCCTTGGGAATCCTGTTAGCCAGTTCATCGTACTTTGTTGTTTCTAGTAAGTTGCATCCTAGCCTACACCTCGGACAAGGGTTCCTCCTCCTTGGAAATCCTGAGATTTAGCTTACCATAAAGAGTGATTGCTTGTATAATACCTTATTCCAACATAGATCTGAGAGTTCAGAGCCTCGGATGCATTTTGAGAGACGGTTGACCCAAGTGATCCAACCAATCCATTCCCACTCCTATGCCCTCATGCTCTATTTATCTTGAGGAGATAGGATAGATTAAAAGTTAGCCTAGTTGTAGTTAAGATCTACAGAAACCAGAGAAAACCTTAGCTGCAATGCATTGTGTTTATGCACCCTTGTATCTTGCCCGCTGAGTAAAAAAAGATAGGAACATTTAGTCTGTTTTACTTTTACGCAAACATCAACAAACAAGAGGGAGCTTCCCCTCCATAATTTGAAGAGCAATCATTATGCACTGTGCATAGCTGTCTGTTTCCAATAAGCACTCCAGAGGTGCTAATTGAAACACCAACAGTGAGGAGGCGTGGCTTTGGCTGCAGTCCATTAGTGTACAAGAAGGTGCCATTTCCAGATATAGTTGTTGTTACTTTCCATAGAGCTGAGTTCCAAGAGCCGTGGTAATCTCTATGATTAGCTGCGCTCAGCAATAAGGTACTCATTCACTATTTTAGCTGCTCAAAACTTTATCATTTGATGGTACATACCTGCAATCGATTGTCTACAGTCCAGCGCTATACATAGTTCAGAAATGTGCAATATTATAATGTAATTTGCAACATTATCAGACTCAGAATATTGTAATCTTTTGTGTAATACTTCTAAGTTTATACATATTGACATGGTTTGCATTGTACCTTGTCATTTATGAATTATTCAATATTATATTCTCTGTCGTGCATGTCAAATGTTCGACAAAATGTTGACATCTATCAAATTGGCAAAGTAATCGAAAAATATCGATCAAATTCAAGAGGGGATCTTACAGTGGTATCAGAGCTCTGCATCTTTCCAGCTTGTGAGTTTGGATACATTTTGATTGCAGAAGTTTAAGGACAATATTGGGTTTTCTTTTAGTTGCAGTTGTTTATTGGTTTGGAAAAACGAAGACAAATCAAAAACTCATGCCAGAGTTTTTGCAAGTCTTCCAAGGATATCAAAAGAATCTAACAACTTTGTTAAAGCAACCTGAGTTGTTGGAGCCTCATCTATCGGTTGGGAAGAAAGATGAGAGGTGTAAATCAGTTGTTGATGGTGACGAGGATCCCATACCTCATGATGGTTGTTTGACGGAATTCCAAGATGACTCTTTGGATATGCCTGCATCCATTCATGTAGAGGAAGTATGCAATGAGGTTGTCAAAACATCAACCTATAATACACCATTAGAGCTATCCTATGAGGCAAATAACACCTGTGCTTATGATGGTAATGATGATAGCACACATGATGATGTTTTCTAATCAGTTAATGATGGTGATTCAACATCTTATCATAGTGTTGATTACAAATTAGAGATTTTGTATGAGGATGATAGGTCTTAGGGGTCCCAACATTTGGCAGGTCAGTGGAAAGTAAGTGAAGACATGATTAGTGCAGCCATAAAACATTTTGATGACACTCAAGTTGGTGGAGAATTATTATCAGAGGGCTCTAGGGACACATAAGCACCTTGATGGAGAACTTTCCCCTGTAGTATTTCAGGCGCTTAGAGAAGTGGTGATGATGATGAAATCTAACTACCTTCATATACTCTCCGATAGAGACCATCTTCTCATGCTTGACGAGATTTATTATGAGCGCTAAAGGGAAAAGAAGAGGAAGTTGATAAGCTCACTCATGAGCTTAAGGTCACCATGGACTCCTTGAAGAGCAGTCAAATGGCCCTTCAAGAGTCAAAGACTCGGATTAACAATCTCTTTGTGGAGTTGAGCTTGGCAAATTCTTCATCACCCACAGTTGAAACTTAGTTATCTATGGCAGCCATTCGTGATGAGCATACATCCACTGATTGTGGGAATGGGTATTATTGAAGATGTGGAAACATCAATTTCGATTACAAGTGCAAATGACACCAATGGAATGAGTGCACTGGATGAGTTAAATAGGGAACAAAATGTTACAACAGGTGTCCTTGAAGAAGAATCACCTACAAGTGAAATATGGACAAGTCTCTACATTGGTGGTGTAGAGAATGCTATTGATAAGTTTTGTGACGAGGAGGTAGATTCTTCTGAGATTTGTATGTTGGATCATAACGCTATTCCATCTTCGTTACAGGAGGATTGCAGGGCATCATCCAATCGAGAAAATGGTATTCATGATGATGTATTTCCTTCTCCTGAAAGAAAATCAGAAAATTCATTTGATGCAGTAGATTGTGATCATCGGCCTAATGAGTCACATGAATGGAAGGATCAGCTGAAGGTTAATGAAGAGAAGGTTGTTCGAACCTTAACTCGCTTTGATTGCACACACAAGTTCGTCGAATGCCTCCTTTGGTTAGCTGAATTTGAAGAAAGGCAGAAAGGGGTATCTGTTGGAGTTTCTATCCCAAGCTTGCAGACTATCAAGCATGCTTTAGAGGTAATAAAATCAGATTACCTCCATTTCCTTTTAGACAAAGACCTTGCCATTAGGGTTGCAGAAAAGGCTTATTGAGTTGTTGCAAAGTTTGCCCTTCTTGATCTAAGTTGTGAGTCACTTTTTGGTGGTGGCAATGAAGTATGGAATCCACGTGACTATTTTGGTATTCCATTGGTGCAAGCAGGCGAATTTCACCTTGATTGCATGGTGAGGTGTGTTCATCAGTTTTCTTTCAGCCCAATTATGCATGATTTGACCATGTCTCTAATGACACATAAAGGTGGGATGGATAGAGGGTTGCCTAGTTCACTCTGGTACGATGTGCTTCAATCTTCTAAAGATGAATCCAAATTTTGCAAGTCTCCTACTTTCCTTCCTCCAGATGGTTGCTCACAAAAACAAGAATTTGAGACTTGGCTCACTTGGATTCCAATGGTTATCAAAGTGCAACAGCGAAAGTCAGCAGGTGTTGGGTATGATGGACTTCCAATTTAGCTATGGGATCTAGGATTTTTTATGAATGGTAGACTGCTTCCTTTTACTACAGGGATTGATAGAGCTGCTGAGTATTCCGATATCAGAGGTATCAGGTTGATGCAACAAAGTTTTGGCAGAGCGTTCTACAAGTTCATTTGGGATCCGAGTATTTGGCCTTGATGTATAGGTGTGGATTGCTTGGGGCAAGCAATCTCTGGGAAGGGAGGACTATAATGTCCCCATTTTCTAGCTCGCAAATTGACAATAATTTATTTAATTAATTTAAATATTTAATATTCCCTGGCAAAAATATATTAAAAAAGGGTAATGTTAAATTTTTAGATTATAGGGCTATTATAAAGTGAAGTGCAGAAAATATTTAATGTCCCCATTTTCTAGCTTGCCAAACTGACAATAATTTATTTAATTAATTTAAATATTTAATATTCCCTGGCAAAAGTATATTAAAAAAGGGTAATGTTAAATTTTTAGATTATAGGGCTATTATAAAGTGAAGTGCAGGAAATATTTAAAAGATATTTATTAAAGTCACTCTATAATAAAGTGCAAATAAGTTTTGGCAGGAACATTAAAAGGGTGTTATAAAAAGGACAGAGCTCATTTCTTCAATATGTTGGATTATTATTTTGTTTGGTTTTCAAGAGGAGCTCTTCGGAGTCTGAAACCCTAGGTGGAATTCCTATGTGTATCTGGTTTCGGTGGTGAAAGATTCCACCCTAGCTGGATTGAGGCGGATTCACATGTGCACGATATTGGCAAATTTGTGTGTCTCCTACAGAGACAAATTTGGGTTTAACAATATTACTCTTTGCATTTGGAGTTTGAGGGTTATACAGGTTGGATATTTGCAGAATTGAGCAAATTGCTATTTATCAGCTCTTGGATGTTCATATTGCTGTTTGGTTGTTGCAACTTCTTATTTCAGTGGGGCGCGAGTTTTTGAAGAATTTAGTATTGCATACCAATCTGGTCGACTCATACTATGCTTAGAAGGTGAGGCGCCATCATTCTACAGCTGGTCGTAGCATTTAATCCCAATATATCTGTTGCTGCAGATTGGGTTCTTGTAAAGGAGGTTGTGAGCCATCTGCAAAGTGGGCGGCTGTTATCAGGGGAGTTGTGGGAAGCTACAGGCATGGCATTCAAAGTGAAGAGGGACGTGAGACTTTGTTTTGTGCTTAGCTGACCTTTTCCCTTGGTCATGAGCTTTTCCCCTGGCCGTTGTAGCTTATTTGTAGGCTTGGTGAGGAGGTGTGGCTTTGGCTGCAGTCCATTAGTGTACAAGAGGGCGCCATTTCCAGATATAGCTGCTGTTACTTTCCATAGAGCTGAGTTCCAAGGGCCATGGTAATCTCTGTGATTAGCTGCGCTCAGCAACAAGGTACTCATTCACTATTTTAGCTGCTCAGAACTCTATCATTTGATGGTACATACCTGCAATCGATTGTCTACAGTCCAGCTCTATACACAGGTCAGAAATGTGCAACATTATAATGTAATTTGCAGCATTATCAGACTCAGAATATTGTAATCTGCTGTGTAATACTTCTGAGTTTATACATATTGAAATGGTTTGCATTGCACCTTGTCATTTATGAATTATTCAATATTATATTCTATGCCATGCATGTCAAATGTTTGACAAAATGTTGACATCTGTCAAACTGGCAGAGTAATTGAAAAATATCGATCAAATTCAAGAGGGGGATCTTACATGTCATTACAAGGGTTTTGATCAGAACTCATAATTCCTCAACGGATTTGGAAATCCATTTGGAAGATGTGTGGTTGTCAATTGCAGCTCTCTATTAGTTCCCATTGTCAAACTAATCGTTGGACCAAAGTCTTACAGGCCCCATCATCAATGAAGTGAGCAATAGAATAAATACCTCTACATCTATCCAACATAGCTATTCTAGGGTGCCAAATGTCTCAAGTGGACATCCTTTCAAGGTTTGTGATAGGATTCAGCATGAGATAAGCTCTCGATTAACCTTTTGGTCCTAGAACTCATAAACAGATTGATATTCTCCATAAAAGTTGGGATATCTGTGAATTCTTACAATCTGGGTAGTGTAAACATCACTATCTGGTGGGATACAAAGTCTAGCTACACTAAATGCAAAGACTCGTGAACCATCAACATCACAAAGCCTATAATCTATACTCTATCTGTGATTCTACAGACAGTCAGACCAGATATATTCAATCTTATTCTTCTCACTTGTTTATACATTCATGATGTAGTTAACTCAGAAATTTCAAAATGGATAGGTTACTTGCATTCAAAGGACAACCAGAAGGAAGTAGACTACATATTTGAATTTCAGTCAGAAGAAAATAATCTTTTTTCCAATTAATTTGATCTCAGCTCACATATGAGCTGTAGTTTCTCCATGCATTAAGTGAATGGGAATTGTTTTCTCCTATGCAGGAAAAAAAGACTACAACGTTTACTTTTACTTTTAATTTTAGCATATGCTAATTGAGTTGTATCTTATAATGTAACCTATCTTAACACATAATACATTTTGTTTAACACTTGGTGTCTAGTTGCCACTGGTAAATACTGCACCTGGGTGGCACTTAAATTTTGTAATTTTTAACTATAAATTCCTTTCTTAAATTTGTTATAATCAGAGTTACTGAATACACAACACAGAGTAGATATCTTGTGCTTTGTAGCTTTTTATTGTTGTTTCCACCATCTTGCTCCATCTGAGTGATCTGTGTTCCTTTTGAGGATATAGTTTGTTATTTCCTATAACCAATAGGTAGGTATGTTTAAGGCAATAACTTTATTTAATCCATATGCCAAATTTGTTCTAAGTAACAATCTCTATCAGATCAAAAATTTCTTCAGATTTCCATATAATGAACTCAACAATCTAGATTCTAAACAGTTCATACTTGTAAATATTCAAATTTGTAAATAGTATCTGTATGTAACTGACACTTCATACTTGTGATCCATCTGATAGTAGTCCAAGATAAACAGTGCCAAAGCCACCTTCCCCAAGCTTGTTATCATAACTGAAATTGTCTGTAGCTTCAAACAACTCCTTCAATGAGAATATTCGCCATGTAGTACCCTTTGGTTCCATATCAATCCTGCAAAATTCAAAAATTGTTGAATTAAAAGTTAAAAACAATCATGCCCAAGAACAGATACTATAAGTATATATATATACCAAGTTGTTAATTACTATATTTTAATAATCAAGGAAGGCATACGTGCTAGAATGAAAACAAAATATGTAAAACAATCACAAGGACTTTTAAAACCCTTTAAAATGAAAAATGTTAAAGAGTATAGAAGAAAACGATAGTCATGATATTGAAAGCAACTAATTAAAATGTTTAGGTAAAAGTAAAAGTTGTTTCTAAGACACACCCAACGCAAAGACCAATTTGGTGTTAAAACCCCTTTGTGGAAACCTGTTAAAGGCTTCTTTACATCTAAATTACATATTATCAAATTTTGTACCCCTAGGTTTTGGCCTTATCACCAAGCTTAGAAGTAACCTAAACCTTGCCAATTTATCTATATTGAGAATGCAAAGATAAAGATTGTTTATAGTTAGGGCCAAGCATTAACCAAATTTGGCACTTAGCTGGAGTAATGTGCTGAAATGAACGCAGAAATTAGATAAATACAACAAAGGTAATTAGCCGAGGATCTGATGTAGATATTCTGTGACATCTAAAAATGGTTCATCAGCATGCAGAAAATCAGGAATGAACATATGAAAGCTTTGGGATCTGAAAACTCGTTGTTTTCACAACTACAAAAGTGATGTGCGAAAGTGTAGATCTAATCCAAGCCTACGGATCTGAATTATGGTGAGAAAATTTGATCTCTACTGAGCTTTAATGTATGCTTTCTTTTTCATCTAAATGTCTGACACCTGTAATATATGATTAGCAGTGTTCAGGAACACCTTCAGGGAGTTTGCTAGTGTAAAATCCCAGACTGGAAATTCTTTGGAATTTGATAAATGCTTAACAAAATGCTCACAATTGCAATGACAATAATAATTTTTCAAATATTAACTCACTGCTGTAGCATAATGTTATTACAAATTTTTCCATAAATATGTTACTTTTCAGATCAAATAAATGTCAAAATCATACAAAAATATTGTTGCTGGAGCACAAGATTATGACATAGAAAATCCATATACATTAATTATAGAAATGAACTGGTAACCCTGTCCTGAGTGCTGCTGTAGAAGAACAAAAATGACTGCAGACGAGCTGCTGGTAATCAGAAATATATATTCTAATCTGCCCTTTACTCCATGTCCTTAATACAAATTTTAGGTACCAAAGATTCCCTTAAAGGGGAATCAATACCCTCATACTCCTTCCTTTTAAATTTTCAATCTTCCTTTCAAGGCTGTGATTGGCATAAAGTCTCAAATATTTTCAAAGGGAATACATTTCCTCTTAAATTCTCACACCCTCCTACTCTTGCGATCTCCTTTAGAAAATGCAGCAGCTGGATATTAGCTGATATAAGCAGCAATATTGTCTCTAAAATGGGACTGCGGATATAACAGGGTATTAAACCCTTGTTGTGTAGACAGTAGAACCACACTCCCAAAGTGTAAACTTCAATATGCTCCACACAAATTTATTATTTGTTTACAAATCTCAATAAACGTAACCTGCAATAGAATACCAAAAATCTGGATAGATAAATCTTCTTCTTCCACACAAAATCTCAATCTAAACCCTTTCAGCACATTCTGTGATCCTGAATGAATCATACCATATTGGCCAAGAAAGATCTTTCACTGCCAAATCCAATCTGTACCTTTGGGGTTTTCATCCTAAGGCTGTAGAAATCTGCTCAATTCCACAACTGGGGTTTCAATAAAATATTAAATGCCAAGAATGTCCTCTCTTCTCAAAAAATTCTCATTTTTTAGGCACTTTTAGCAAAACTAAAATAATCTCTTTTATTTCACTTTTTTTTTACTTTTTGAACTCGTTTAATTTTGATAATACTTTTAATCCTTATTTTCTAAGCCACTTTTAATGTTTCATTTAAAATAACCTTTTAAATCATCACTTTGTACTCTATAACGAATGGTTCATAAGGCATAACACTTGCTGAAGGTTTTGCAAATGGGGTAGCAAGATAAGTGGGCTTAACCTTGGGGAAAACTCCATGGTTAAGCGCGCTTGAGCTGGAGCAATACTAGGATGGGTGACCTCCCGGGACGGACCAATGCTTCACCTCTGTGAGCATCACCTAGATGAATGAGTGCTAAGTGGACCATTCATTATCATGAGAGATGGGTTCTTGTGAACCACTACTCATGAATCATGGGTCAATGAGTTTGACTTGAAAACTACACGGTTGAATCTTGATAGCAATATCATAATTTGACACGCTGTGGAAGAAACCTCCTACTTATCAATTGATGAGCTAAAAGGGCTCTATAATGAATGGTTCATAAGGCATAACACTTGCTGAAGGTTTTGCAAATGGGGTAGCAAGCTAAGTGGGCTTAACCTTGGGGGAAACTCTGTGGTTAAGCGTGTTTAAGTTGGAGAAGTACTGGGATGGGTGACCTCCCGGGACGGACCAATGCTTCACCTCTGTGAGCATCACCTAGATGCAATGAGTGCTAAGTGGACCATTCATTATCATGAGAGATGGGTTCTTGTGAACCACTACTCATGAATCATGAGTCAATGAGTTTGACTTGAAAACTACATGGTTGAATCCTAATAGCAATATCATAATTTGACACGCTGTGGAAGAAACCTCCTACTTATCAATTGATGAGCTAAAGGGGCTCTATAATGAATGGTTCATAAGGCATAACACTTGTGAAGGTTTTGCAAATGGGGTAGCAAGCTAAGTGGGCTTAACCTTGGGGGAAACTCTATGGTTAAGCGCGCTTGAGCTGGAGCAGTACTGGGATGGGTGACCTCCCGGGACGGACCAATGCTTCACCTCTGTGAGCATCACCTAGATGCAATGAGTGCTAAGTGGACCATTCATTATCATGAGAGATGGGTTCTTGTGAACCACTACTCATGAATCATGGGTCAATGAGTTTGACTTGAAAACTACATGGTTGAATCCTGATAGCAATATCATAATTTGACATGCTGTGGAAGAAACCTCCTACTTATCAATTGGTGAGCTAAAGGGGCTCTATAATGAATGGTTCATAAGGCATAACACGAATCATGGGTCAATGAGTTTGACTTGAAAACTACATGGTTGAATCCTGATAGCAATATCATAATTTGACATGCTGTGGAAGAAACCTCCTACTTATCAATTGGTGAGCTAAAGGGGCTCTATAATGAATGGTTCATAAGGCATAACACTTGTTGAACCCATCTCTCATGGATCATGAACCATTCATTATCATGAGAGATGGGTTCTTGTGAACCACTACTCATGAATCATGGGTCAATAAGTTTGACTTGAAAACTACATGGTTGAATCCTGATAGCAATATCATAATTTGACACGTTGTGGAAGAAACCTCCTACTTATCAAGTAAATAGTTGTAAAGGGGTGGGGGATAGGTATTTATTGTTAGAATTGTGAATAAACACGAGACGCAAGATCAAATAATGAACAAAAAAACCTTCCATGCAAAGAGAGTTGCAAATAATGATTTTCTATATACTCAGCAAGAAAATACTTATAGAATGAACCTCAAGAATCTTCAAGGAGATCAAGAGATAATACAATGAGGGTGAGTGTTTTATAAGAGAAACCCTAAATGATAAAGGGATTACATCATGACAAGTGTCAACATCCTATGTGATGAGGCAAAATGATCTAATAAAAGCTCACTCTAATTAACAAAGAAAAAACACTCCTAAGTTTAGCTTAAGTGCATTAGAATCAATTAGCCTAATAATCAATTAAAGAATAATTAATTATTTGCTAATGCATAATCATTACTCTAATACCCCCCCTTAAGATGAACTTAGGGAGTAGCCAAAAACCCTAAAAACCCAATGCGTAAAAAACAGTGTTACCCCAAGTTTCCGGGACGGGGACGGCGAAATGAGTCCCCAAGTTTCGGATTTTTCAGGCCAAATTTAGGGACGGCAGGGGACGGCTATATAAAATATAGAAAAATTTAAAATAATAAGGAAACATTAAATATTCATATGAAAACATGGATAAAGCATGCATATATACATTATAGAAACTTAGCATATAACATTTATGTTAAGAATTCATTGCCAATATAGTTTTTTTTCAATTACGATATGAAAATCAAAATAAAAAGAACATGGTACATTGTTGCTGTCCCCCTAGCCGTTTCCGGGACGGGGACGTTTCCGAGACGGGGACGGCGGGGTTTAGACCAGGGGACGCGTCCCCGGATAACACTGGTAAAAAACAAAGAATGCATGATGGATCCCAACAAACAAGACTTGATGAGATACCCATGTACAAACAATCTAATCTCTCACAACTAGAGAAAAAAAGGAGAAAACCTCATGGGAAAGACTCCTCTCCAAAAGAGAGAAAGGAAAATGAAGGACTGAAAAGCCTCCAAAACAATGTCCTAAAAACAATAGGAACATGAAGAACATCGCACAAGCATGAAGAAGCTATAAACAACTGTTGAATGATGACTGCTATAATACTGAAATGAAGAACCTACTTTGAAACAGATGATGATCAGGAGCAAGAAGACAAGAATCTGCATGAGTGCCCCCAACGACACTACTCAAATCAAATGGAAAACTAAGGCAAACATCTAGATCTCGAAGATACAAATGGCACAGGTACCAATAGTTTGAAGAACATTGATCAAGTGAAAATAGGTCACCTCCAAAAATAGGAATGCAAGAGTGTCCATGTGGTAAATGCTCCATCTCACCGAAATGCATGGGTAACTAGCCGCTACATCTATCTATGTAATGACCCATTTTATTCCCTCAATCACAACACTATATATTAAACCCTGGTTGTTGACTATTATTAAATAGCTTCTCCTTAGAAAAGACAAATAAAAAAAATATTTAGTTCTTTCTTGTTTGACCACCTTTGCCAAGACAAATTTATGAAATTGCCCACACTAAATATGGATTATGGAAGTGATTAATGTTAAAGAACAGTGAATACGTTAGAAAGAAGGTGCATCGTATATCATTAAGGAAAGAGAGCAGCATACAGCGAATACCTTCCAAGCATACAACAATCTTTGTAAATAATAAGCAGCAACGATTCTTAAACTTAGAAACACTTATTAACTAGCAGCGCTCCCTAAAAGATAATTAATAAGGAATGCGATTTGCAAACAGCGCTTGAGTTAAAGAAGGATGTGTCCCTTGTGGGAGGATGTGAAGTTTGTAAGGGTTGTGACTAGTTAGCCCCCCCAAAAGGGATATAAAAAGAGATAATATGGGGGATCAGTGAATCATTTTTTGAGATCAATGGAATGTGACTGGAAAGAAGAAAATGAGAAAGTGGAAAAAAAGATATCTATTAAAATAAATATTGTGTGCAGCAAGAATATTATTGAAGTTGTGGAATATAAATAAAGAATAACTATATATATATATATATAAAGAATAATTATATCTAAAGAAATATATGAATACCAATCAATATAAATAATGGAATAACTATATAGAATATATATATGTATATAATTGTCAATCAATCATTGAAGAACATCAGAAATAGAAATCTGCATTCAGAAAAGCAGCCGCTATATATACAATAAGTGATTGGTATGCATTTGATTGTATATACATGTAATGTATAATTTTGATAAATATATAGCTAATTTCATAATGACTAATATGAGAAGAAATAGGTTATGTCTAATTTGGTAAATAAGGGAAATAGTGAATTTATTTATTATAATTTGCATCCTTTCAAGCGGTATGGGAATTGTCTTGGTTGGATGACCTTGCCACTTGGATGTTCTCACAACATAAGTACACCACCCTAAGTTGGATGGAATTGTCTTGGTTGGATGTTCTTGTCACTTGGGGCCAAGGGGTGTATGAGCATGCCCTTGGGCTTACTTGTGATGAATAGTTTTTCTAGTGCCCTATCATGCATTTCTCTCCAATCCCTACCATGCTTGGTTATTGAAAAGAGTCTATAGATTGGATTCAAGTTTAAGTTGTTATTCATTATTTCAAGAATGTTAATAGTCCATTTATTCCTAAGTTCAATATCTATTATATAATTTTCTATGGAATATTATTTGTTAAACAATTTTATGTTGTGTAATGGTCACTTAAAGCAAATTCAGGCATACGCCAAGTAGGGACATTACAATTGGTATTAGATCCTTAATCTGGTCAACCTGTAGGACAAACCTACTATAATTGTCAGTTGATGCAAGAGCATCAATGGATGGTTGGCAATCTTGCATCAACCAAAAAAGAATCAAATTTGGAATTTGAATTTGCATTTCATCTTAGAAGGCTAAATTGAATAAGTTTGGGCATAATTATATTTAATTAAATAAATATCATTTTTGTTATGCAAGTTGGCAAGTGGAGGTAATGAAGGTTGTGTTGCATGTCTATGGTCATGATTGTTCACTGCAAGTTTTGAAGAAGGGAGAGCTTGGCGTGGTATTTCTCTGGAGGTTATTTAAGATTTTTGTTGTAGGTTGAGAGGATTATTGCAGCCATTAAAGATTGAAGGCTCCATTGTTGAATATTGAAGGGTTCCATGTGATTGATTGCAGGAGAAAGGTGCAGATTTGGAGGTGCTCATAAAGCACAAAGTTTTCTTTTTGTTGTAGTTTATTTTGTGTTTGATTTTCAGATTATGTAAGTGGCATACATTGCTACCCATCAGTCATTTGATGACTGAAAATGACAGTGTAATCAGATTTATATAATGAGAATACCTTTTGTTGCAAATTTCAAATAATTTCACGAGACTTTGTTGTAGATTTGTATGCACTGTTGAGATTGTTTGAGTGTTTGTTTTCAAAAAAGAGGGTTGTTGTGATCCCCTATTCATCAGTGGTATCAAAGCAGAAAGATTTTGAGTGTGTGAATAGACTGTCGAAGAGAGGCAGTGTGCACCAAGATTGAGTTTGTGGGTGTGTAGAAAAATGTATGCAAGAGGAGCCCCACGTGGTAGGGGTAGAGATAGAGGGGGAGGTGATATTTTTTTCCACAACAATGATTTTAGGTCCTTGAGAAGATAGGTTGAAGTCTTATGGGAGGAAATTAGAAGAGGGTTTGCACAAAGAAGAGAACCAGTAAGTGATGAAGAAGAAGAAACCTCAGAGGATGCCAGCCAAACAAGTGAACAAAGAGATGCAGCAGCGGCAGTTGCTAATGACCCATTGTTGATTGCCCTATCAAGGGTAGGAAAAAGACCAAAATTTGATGTTCCTACATTTAGTGGAAATTTATAACCAGAAGAGTTAGTGGATTGGGTCAATGACATGGAAGAGTTCTTTGCATTTGAAGAAATTGAGGATCCTGATAGAGTGAGGTATGCAAAAACCAGATTAAAGGGACATGTTTCAATTTGGTGGAGAGAAATCCAGATGGAAAGAGGAAGAAGAGGAAAGGATAAAATCACAAAGCTGGAAAAAATGGTGGAGAATATGAAAAGAGAGTTCATACCGATGGATTATGAGCTTGATTTGCTCAAAAAAGTGCAAGGGTTAAAACAAGGAACCAAAACAGTGAAAGAATATACAAAGGAGTTTCATAGGATCTTGATTAGAATAGGACATGCTGAACCAGTGTTCCACGGGGTTTTAGGGATGGGGACGGGGGGACATCAGGGGACGTGTTTCGGAGACATGGGGACAGGGGGTCTAAGTTTGGGGACGGCGAGGGGACGGCGAGGGGACAGCGGCAGGGTGCTGAAATACATATAGTACTTGAAAAAATAGTTATAAAAAGATGTACAAGTATAGAAATTATACATCTTGGAGACAACTAGGAGTCCCCTAGACGTCTTGAGGACACCCCAACATCCTCAAAGTCCTAGTGGCATCTTGGAGACAACAACACTGGTGGTGGGATGGTGGCGTTGGTGGTGGGTTGGTGGGGGGACGTCCCCCCCAAGTCCCCAAGTCTCTGAGACGTCCCCCTCTAGGAAACGCGAGGTTTTTTGGGGGGGACGCGTCCCCGTGGAACATTGTGTTGAACCAACTAAGGAGAAGGTTGCAAGATAAATTAACGGTTTGAGGCCAAGCATACAAGAGGATATGACTTTGGTGAGAGTTTTCACAATGGAAGATGCATATCAGATTGCCTTGAAAATTGAGGATAGAATGAACAAAAGATATGAAAGTAAGCAAAGAGAAAGAGGTCATGGAGGAAGGACTGGAGGAAGATCTTACAAGAATGATAATAGCAATCAGAAAAATGAAGATCAAGGTAGCAGCACAATTCAAAGGTATGATGACTCATATGGTCCTAGAGATCAAAATCCAAGAGGTAGAGGAAGATCGGGAAGAGCTTTTGGAAGAGGAACGTGTTTTAAGTGTGGAGAAGAGGGTCATAGAGCATATGATTGTCCTCATGAAGAGGAAAGACCAAGAAGATCAGAAAATCAGAATAGAGAAGCAAACATCAATGAAGTAGATGCGCGCTCATCACATTCAGAAGAAGTAGAAGGAGGTGAAGTCTTGATGACAAGAAGAGCATTGTTGAATGAAGAAAATGAACCAGCTCAAAGAAAGTGATTATTCAAGACAAGATTCAAATGTGAAGAGAAGGCTTTTAATGTCATCATAGATAGTGGAAGCACATAAAACCTTGTATTTGAAGAAATGGTGAGAAAACTGAAGCTAGAGAGAAAGAGGCACCTGAATCCATACCGGAGAGCATGGGTACAAGACAATCAAAAGCTTTTGGTCAATGAACAATGCCTAGTAAAATTTAATAGGAAGTTACTTTGATGAAATATTATGTGATATAATTCCTATGGATGCATGTCATATTTTGTTAGGAAGGCCTTGGCAGTATGACAGGAAGGCAATGCATGATGGTTGTGCTAATACATATGCAATAACTAAAGATAGAGTGAAACATAAGTTGAAACATTTGAAAGAAGATTTGGTTCAAGTTTGTGGTAATGCAAGAGTTTGTTTGGTGGATGCAAGGAAATTCTTAGATGGTATGAGACATGAGGAAATTTGTTTTGCTTTGATTCCTAAAACTAACTGTGAAAATGTGGAAGATGTTCCTATGGAGATTGCAGATTTGTTGCAAGAGTTTAAAGATATTGTTTCAGACCAGAAGGACTTCCACCAATGAGAAAGATCAGTCATCAAATTGATTCGATACTAGGGGCGAGTTTGCCAAACAAGGCAGCCCATAGAATGTCACCTACGGAGAGTGAGGAGCTCAATAGACAAGTTGCAGATTTGTTGAGGAAGGGTTTGATCAGAGAAAGTTTGAGTCCATGTTTAGTGCTTGTTGTTTTGGCACCAAAGAAAGGAGGAGAATGGAGAATGTGCACAGATTCATGTGCCACAAACAAGATTACCATCAAATACAAATTTCCATTACCTAGGATGTATGATATCATGGATTGCTTAAGTGGAGCGGAGTACTTCACCAAAATTGAGTTGAAGAGTGGATACCATCAAATCCAAATCAGAGGAGATGAATGGAAGACGAAATTCAAGACTAAGGAAGGTTTGTATGGGTGGTCGGTCATGCCATTTGGGTTAACCAATGCACCTAGTATGTTTATGAGATTGATGAATGAGGTATTGAAAGAGTTCTTGGCTAGATTTGTAATAGTTTATCGTGATTATATTTTAATCTTTAGTAAGACTCTAGAAGAACATTTGATGCATGTTAGACTTGTTTTTGAGAAGCTTAGAGATGAAAGTTGTTGATTAACCTCAAAAAGTGCAGCTTTGTGAAGAGGGAATTGGTATATTCGAGCTTTGTTGTATCGAGAGAAGGCATCAAGATGGACCCAAAAAAGGTGAAGGCTATTTTAGAGTGACCAACACCTAGAAGTGTAACAAAAGTGAGATCATTTAATGGATTAGCAAGTTTTTACAAAAAGTTTATTAGAGGATTCATGAATGTTAATAATCCATTTATTCCTAAGTTCAATATCTATTATATAATTTTCTATACAGTATTATTTATTAAACAATTTTATGTTGTGCAATGGTCAATTAAAGCAAATTGAGCCATACGCCAAGTAGGGGACATTAAAGTCTAGTACATAGGATTAAAAACTGGATACATAGATCAATCCAAAAACGAACCAAGGAAGCATTAGCACCAACAGTAGAAACCCCCCCATAATGTGGAAAAGGAAGAGTCAAGATAGGTCCACTGAAACTGTGTGTCACCAAGAAGTGCATGTAGGAGAACAAAGAACATTTGAACGTGCACAAAAGAGTACTTGCAACTAAAAAGGGTGTGCAAGCCATGGCGCGCACACATGATGCAAGTCACTAGGATTCGATGTTATTGTGGAAGGAACACTCATTTGACAAAGGTGTGATGGCAAAACAAAGGCACTCATAACCCACCCATGACACTTTATATCATAGTGTGAGTACAAAAGGCACAACAAAATGTGCAAAAATCGCCAAAAAACATACATTAGAATGACAGTTTATCTCAGTGCATCTACAAAAAATAAATTGCTTACAAAAAATGTCAATAATGCCCAAATAGGACAAAATGCTAGAAATACATATAAAACAGCGAAAAAACAGTCATCCCATGCAAACAAAAAGTTTCCAAGAGCTAAAACGTCCAAGTAATCCACCAAAATGTGAAAACACAAAAAACTAAATAAAATGTACCTAGAGAAAAATATGGAAAAAGTGCATGGATTGCTGTAAAGAGCTCTAAAAGGCCATCCCAATGTCGTTGGAATCGCAAAAAAATGAAGAAATGGGTCAAAAGTTTTGATATCGGGAATTAAAACAACACATCTGACTTTGATAGGTGATAAAATGTACCAACAACAAAATCTAAGAAAAAACCAGCAACATTGGATAGTGCTCAAAACCAACTTTCCGAAGATATCTCGTTTGCCCTATTTCGATAACTGAATGAAAAATTACCATTATTTTCCCAATCTTGCAAAAATTGCAAAAAAAAAAAATTTTTTTTAGCCCCCAAGGGTTGGACGTTGGTTGCCCATGCGACCTTGGGGTAGCAAGAGTTTAAAAAATAATAATAATTTACTTTTTCGAAAAAAACATTGTATAGTATGTGCACCAAAAACTAGCCTAACTACAAAAATTGCAAAAAAAACAATGAAGATTCTAGATTTGCTTCTATAACTCTAGTTGAGAAAAAAACTCAAAAATGACGAAGGGGTTCGCTGAATGCATGTTCTGATACCATGTTAGAATTGTGAATAGCACAAGATGCAAGATGAAACGACGAACAAAAACACCTTCCACGCAAAGAGATGCAAATAATGATTTGTTATATCCTCAACAAGAAAATACTTACAGAATGAATTTCAAGAATCTTCAAGGAGATCATGAGATAATACAATGAGGGTGAGTGATTTATAAGAGCAACCCTAAATGATAAAGGGATTAGATCATGACAAGTGTCAACATCCTATGTGATGAGACAAAATGATCTAAAAAAAGCTCACTCTAGTTAACAAAAAAAAAACACTAATAAGTTCAGTTTAAGTGCATGAAATGAATTAGTCTAATAATCAATTAAAGATTAATTAATTATTAGCTAATGCATGATTACTCAACATTTATAGCAATATATTGTAAAAATCAACAATGAGAAAAGACACCATTTACATGCAACAACTACAGGGACTATAATGGTTATTTTGTGTTCTCGTAAAAAACGAATAAAAGAAACATTTCCACAACTTTGTGTCTATTTTGCTCCTCATGATTTCTATATTATTCTTAAATCTAAAACAAAATCTTTTCTCCACATAATCCTTTGTTCCTTTGTGTAAATGCAGAATAGTAAATCATTATTCACATTTAAAGTCTTATGTATGAATTGAGCTTTGTTTTTCTATCTGATTCTACATACCTTTTTTCCCTTGATTTTCCAATTCTTATTGGAGAACTCCTAGATTGTCTCCTATGTTTATCTCACCTAAGGCTTTCTCAATGTTATTTTCCTTTGTACCCTTCTATACTTTTAGGTAAAAGGTATGTAAAAATTCCAAATGCAATCTTGTATAGCATACAACATTAGAGTAGTTCTCAATTTTGGCTTCCAATAATAGGAGGGGTTTTTACCCAAATAATCGTTGGGAATTGGTTGGACCAATTCATTTACTAGTATTAGGTTCACTTATAATGTAGATCATTGATAGTACAAATGATGATATTTATTTTTCTGCATGCTTTTTCTTTACCACTATGAACATTGATTGATTTTAGGCAAGGAAACAAAGACAAGAAGAATTACCCCCATATATCTTTTTTCAGTTTCCTCAAAATTTAAGCAATTTTACACCACCTAGTGTGATAAGCCTGCTTAAGTGGGGACAAAATGTAAAGTAAAAAAATGCATCTATCAGAATTTCTACTCCATGTAATACATTCATTGGGTGATCATGCCCTTAGCATGTTTAGTTTAGACTTAGCCAAATCTTCAGCGTTTTTATCTGTTTCGAAAATATCAAGTGACCCCCAACATTTTAAGTTTTTTTCCTTCTAAACAATTCTCAAACTTTGTAAAAAACTTCACCATCCTTGTAATGTGCCAAACTGAATTTTCTAATTTTTACAATTTTCACAATGATCAAATGCACGAAACCTTTTCAAATTTTGATCACTGAGATTTGGATTTGGGTAGGGTGAGAGCATTCAATGGAAGGATATGAATAATATTAAATTATTATGCTTGTTGACGGCAAGCCACACAATACAATGCATTTAAACAAATATACAGTGCTGGTTTTGGTAGTAAGATTTCCAAACCAAGTACAACATTTATAACAAATCTGGCATAGAATCGCACAAATTGATATTATGAAACAATAGAAAATTAGTATTGATTAAATGACAGAGTCCTGAATATATGATTGCTCAAAATCACCTCTAAAACATATAAAAGAACTAGCTTAAAAATATTCACATACAATATCAATGAACAATTCTAAAATTAGGCAAATACAAGATGATAGTTGCTATCACAAAACCTCTATATGGCCGATGCACAACACTAGATATTAATATTCAAGAAACTCCGAATCTTAAAGTATACAGCAGAAAATTTGAATTTGGCCATATGACCACTCAAGTTAATAGCAAATAATAAAATACTGATGCTCCCAAGAGATGTGATTCTGTTTCCAAAGGTACAACAGACTTTAAATTAATATCTTCAACCTTTTAAAAGTTCCAGCTCCTCTCCAACCCAGAAAGGAGTACGGCAGCTTAAGAGTATTTAATCTTGATAGTGTTCCACCCCGAATTTGTATAGCTACTATTTTAGCAATGCTTAGAGCATTCTGTTTGTAAGAAAGGATTTGGATGAATAAAATGTGTTGAACCTTGTTATCAATTTGAGAATCTTTTTACATGTTATGGTTGATTCATGCTGTGTTCTTGATTGATGTTATTCTTGGATAAAGCAATGCATAAAAGAGAATAACTAGTCTTGTTTTTATAATTGATTTATATACTGCAAAATGTTATGAGCAAGTAACTGTCGTGGTTTTGTGCCAATGGATGCAGGAATAGGAACCATTCCTCCAGGCGGAGGGGAGACATCACTCGGGAGAGGGGCTTGGTCGATTAACCAGTAAAGTAAATCAGTTGAGCATACACACACTTCACTAAGGGTTTAGAGGAACTCGGTCAGATAGAGTTGTCTTGATAAGTCATCCTTAGGCTTAGGAGTTTTCGATTACTTCTTTGTGCTTTGTGAGCGGTGCTACTTGTTAATTGACTTACTGTTCTGTGACCTTTGATGTGAAACATGGATTGATATGTGAACATAGGCAGGATGTATATGTGTATACATGTATCGCTCATATGTATGCATCAATAAGTATGACATGGCGATATAGACGTATGATGGGCAATTACTATGCCATACGCATGTGTCGACATGGCATACATACAGATACATACACATGACTAACACACCTATAAACATATACACACTATCTATGATGTTTGTTATAACATTATTATGATGCCTTAAATTTACAGATAAACGTATATATACATGTTTGCACAAACAGGTGTATTGGAAGTATGCTGACTGGCTCGCAATACACGTATTTGAATGATTTAATGCAAATATGTATATGTATATTTAAGTGTAAATATATAAATAAAAATATATATATTTAATATTATATAAATATATATGTTATTATAGTCTTACCAGGAATAAATATATAGATATATATAGTTATATTTAATTATTAAAACATTTAAATATATATATATATAAATATATTTATTATGGTAAATAAAACTATAATAAATTATATTTGATATAATATATAATATAAATATAACAATTTATTTATATTTTAAATAAATTAGATCTTGGAAAATAAATGAATTTGACTTCTATAGTCACTTGGTAAATAATATATATATTTACCATGAGAAAGTAAATGTATTCGACTTCTATAGTCTTTTGGGGAAAAACGTATGAAATATGCCATGAGAATTAAACAAATGTTTTAATATTGGAAATATTATAAGAGGTTTATCAAATACATTTTATAAACTTTGAATTATGCTGAATATTGCGAACCATGGAAAAATACGCCAAGTTCAAATGTTTTTGGAAATGGTCGAAATTATGAATGAAGGAAATCGCGCGACTGTGAACACGCGCGTGCGCGGCTACAAAACTCACGCCCAAGAGACCAAGTCACAATTGTAAATCCGCCATTTGTGAATGTGTGAGGAGGCTGGAAGATAGGCCAGGTGGGACGCTTCCTACCTTGGACGTTTTCCTGCAAGGTATAAAATCCGCCATTTTTGGGCGCCTCTGATGAATACGCCTGTAGGTGTCTTTCATCTGATTTTTATCATGTGTGAGTTGAAAAATTCTCCCTGGATAAAGGTCGAATCATCTTTAAATTTGTTGAGTAACTTGCTAAATAGCTGCCACTTCATGAATTGACTAGTTCAAATATATAAGGTGTCAATTCTCATGCCAAAATGGTAGCAGGCATGAGAATTTGAAACCTATATATAGAGTTTCTCACTCTGTCATTTTTACCAATTCACTTCTACCTTTGCTATATCCAAAATTGTCTTTTGAGAGCCACATTTTGTCATTTGTTGTATACGAATTTGCTTAGAGAGCCAATTCAGAAGTACCATTGCCATTGGAGAGGACTGTGGATTTTTATATGCTGCAAACATATACATACCTCTTGTAGAATCCAGAACTGTGAAGAGTGTAAACATACCTGGAAAATACTCCATCCAACCTGGGATTAGAATCTGAAGGAGATAGAAAGGAACTGAGATTAAAAGAAGAGGCTACCAGACTGAATTCGCTAGCAGCAAGGAAACAGGCATGAGTTATCTCTTAATACTTTTGTTGTATGAATTAGATAAATCTACTTGTTTAATTGTGCATTACTTTGTATTGTGGTATAAGAAGAGTAGACAAGTAAAGGAGAAATTCAGTTTCCTATTTATGCTTGTTTATATAGGAACAACTTGTTTATAAAGGAATAGCTTGTTATATAGGAACAGCTTGTTTATAAAGGAATAGCTTGTTTAAATAAGAACAACTTGTTTATATAGGAATAGCTTGTTATATAGGAACAGCTTGTTTATAAAGGAATAGCTTGTTTAAATAGGAACAGCTTGTTTATAAAGGAATAGCTTGTTTATATAGGAACAGCTTGTTTATAAAGGAATAGCTTGTCCAAATAAATGAAAGGAAATGTTGGAATACTTTTTAATAGAATTTACTTGATGAATTGTATTTACGTGAATACTGTTTGATCTCCTTATATAAAGGAAGTGAGGAAACTAGTTATTAAATACTAGGACGACGATGCAATCAGTACCAAGGTAGTCTAAAGCTTTAAAGTTAGTAGGTTAACTAAGAAAAGCTATGTACTCCATGGATAAAGAATTCCAGGATAGGAGCTACCCGAGGGACCCTTGTTGACTGCATTTCAATTCCTGATTAAGTAGATCGTTGTAGGAGGTCTAGGGTGATTGACTACCCACGGTAAAGAACTTAACCTACGTGTAGGATAAGATAGCCTCAAGTCAAACTGAACCTAACTTAGTGCATGTGATAGATGACCGTCAATTTAAATACTGCCTAAACACTTTGGCCAAAGTAGTGTAGTACACCTACGTCCACTTAGACTGTGGGACGATTACACTGTTAGTTCACCGTAGTCCAGTTTACATACTAGATTGAGATTGTAAGGATACAAGGACTTAGTTATGTAGGACTTCACACTATGCTCAGTTGGTCATACAGAACCGGTTACCGAACCAATCTCTTCGTAGAAGGAAGGGTCGTCTACTTAACAGTAAACGTGCGGGGGACCGCATTATAAGTCCGTGGTTGGCGGAAAAGCACCTGAATGATGTTTCTCCTCCACAGTAGACTTCTGATGAACCAAGGTTTGAAAGGGAAGAACCTGGACCGTCTTATTCCTATTTGCTCAAAAGCTTATGAGCTACGATTGAAACTTGTAAGACTCTTTCTCTGTTATTTATTTGAAAGAAAAGTAATTATGAATTGCATAATCTGTTATTTACTTGGAAAGGAAAATAATGATGTATTGTGTCAATTATTTTTTTATGATGAAATGTTGCAATAGAATGAAAAGAAAAGTTTATTTACTTTGTCATTATGTATGTCTTTCTTTGTATTTTATTTGTGAAAGTAGAAAAAATTTATTTACCCAGTTTGGGGGTTGTTACATGTGGTATCAGAGCTACCAGGTTTAGCTCTGGAACCTATGAGTTCACCAAGTTTTCCCTTTCCAACATTACCTAATGTTGTGAAAATTCTTGTGTTAGGATGGTACGTGTTAGATTAATGGCGAGAAAGTCCGTAATCGGAAATGAACGCTACCTAAAGGCCAAGAAGGAAAAGGAGGCAATTGTTAAGACAATTGAAGGAACCAACTACGACAACGCAGTATGGTTAAGTGATACAGAAACCTTTAGCCATGCCCTTTCTCGAATCAATGGTGAGAAGAGAAAGATGAAACTGAAGGCTATGTACAACTACCTTCCCTTTGTTACACCTGAAGAGTCTGAACCTTTATCTCTATCCAGAGACATGTCGTCTGAAGAAAGCTCCAGCCCGGCATTCATATATAGGGATCCTAGAGTCCTTCCAATGGCGGAAGTTATCATGATTTCTTCAAGCAAAGAGTCTGAGGGATACACACCAAGGACCCCGCCAGTGGAGAAATGGTCTCATGAACAAATGCCTGCGAAAGGCATGGACCATAAAGTAGATGAACACTTAAAGGACACTACTTCCCGAATCTATGTATCGGACAATAAATCCGAAGGTTACTACCCGTTTTGGGATAGAAAAGACCAGATAAGAGAAGAACAAAATGAAAGAAAACTTCAATTCTCTCAATCTGTAGGGTATACACCTCTTAGCTATGTATCCGAAAGTGAATCGGAAGGGTATTCACCCCTTGACTACCTGAATAGTCATTCTATGTAATCTTGTGGATTCTTTGAAATCCTCCTATCTATAAATAAAACGAGGTTTTTCTATCAAATCAAAATGTCAAATTTTGTGTGAAAACAATTGTTTGTATGAAATGGTGTTTGTTTTTATGTTTACATAAAAAGTAAAGTATGTAATGACCCCTTTCTAGAGGAGGCACTTGTGACTAGAATCAATTAATAATTGTATGGTTCGATTATGAATTCAAGTAGATGGAACCCATATTAACTATGAAACTAATAACATGACATGCATATCTTGTCTATAATAATATGATATGCATGTCTAACTAACTATAAACAATCGTAATTATCATATGCATACTATACTAACCACAATCTATGTGTTGTGATGCACACTAATCTAACTCTTTTCCATACATTATTATATTAATCATACTGTATTTAATATATATATATTTATCAATCCTTATTAATTGAATATTTATCACTCATAAATATATTTAAATATAATTATCCCATATAATATATTTAAATATATTTATAAAGCATCAACCATAATATATTTAAATATTTATCCATTATTAAATTCCAATTTAATCTAACAATCCCTAGCTACTGATTTCAGCATGTATTTATTTACATTTATTATTATGTATCCATTCATTCTTATTTTATTGCTGAATGCTTACCTTTTGACCGATCTGAAAGAATAATCTTATTTTCCCTCTTTTCTCTTTAGCAGATCACAAATCTTAGTAACTGGTTATTTGTCTGTACGTATGCAGCCACTATTTTATTCCTTCCTTACGTTAGACTTTCTTTCTTAAGCTATCTTCCTATGGCCCCCCTTGAATTCACAAATGTTACCACCTTATATATTCTCACAATAGATATGTCTCTTATGAAGAAATGTGTCTTTTACCAAAAGTTGTGTCTCTATTAATAATCGCACCTCTTCCAAAAGTAATTACTGCCTTTGAAAACTAAATCATAATCACCTTTTTGTCTTCTATGGAGCGCTGACTTTTCTTTAGTATATTTACTTTATTTAATTGCTACCTCTTTTTTAAGAATCGATTCATGGATTGGTTTTCACATTTATTATTTATTTATCTTACTTTATATTTGCTAATTGTTTATTTATTTTATATTTTATATTTGTGTATTTTGTATTTTACATTTAGTCTATGAATTGGATTTTGTTTTAGTTTATCTTTGTTACTTATGCCATTTATATTACAATATCTAAGGTAGTTTATATAATATCATTTTGATATATCTTTAATATTTATTTTATTATCATTTAGATTAATATTTAATATTTAATATTATAATTACAATATCACCTTTGATAATTATGATAGTATTATATAAATGGATTTCATTGTGTATATATATATATATATATATATAATTACAATATTATCTTACAATAATTGTAATTATAAAAGTATTAAAACGATTATGTTTTCTTTTATAATTCTAATATGTATTTTCATTTTCACTTATTGTACTTCAAGGTGTTCAAATTTCGGGGACATGACAAAGTATAACTTAGTCTAACTTGAAATTAAAATTTCAAGTTATAACTTCATTAACCTATGGTTCAAGTTTACGAAAGAACTCGAAATAAATCCAAAGCAAGTCAGCAAGAAGAATCATCACCAGCTGAAATGGAAGCTAAACTAGATCAAATCTTGGCCAGATTAACCAATCTTGAGCAAGAAAAAGCCAAGGATAGGGTAGAAAAGGAAATAACCATAGAGGAACTAGAGGAAAGTTCTTCACACCATGAAGAAAGAGAAAAGTCACCTACTAACTCTATGGAAAGAAACAAAAAGATGATATCCCATGAATTGACAAGCGATATGAAAAAGATATATCCACCCAAGTTCGATGGAACTGCTGGAGGTGATAAAGCCGAAGTATGGCTTGTTTAAATGGAGAAGTATTTTGAAATCCGGGACTATGACAAAGTTACTAAAGCTGCATAGGGAGCCTACCAATTAGCTGGAGAAGCCTCCAATTGGTGGATGAACAAGGAGCTGGAACTCAACATAAGTTCATGGAAGCTGACCTGGAATGAGTTTGTGGAAATCTTCCGCAACCGATGGTTACCCCAATTATACTATGATCAGAAACTGTCTGATTTCCAAGAGCTGAAACAAGGAACCATGACGGTTCATGAGTATTGGGAAAAGTTCACTCGCCTTATCCGCTATGTTCCGATCTATCTCAAAGACAAACGATTTTGTATACGGAAGTTCATATTAGGATTGAATCATCGGATTGGAAGAGAAGTTGACATGCATGGTCCAACCACTATGGACTTGGTGTATGAGAAAGCTATCCGACAGGAGCAGAAACTTTAAGGCAGATTCCTACCACCAGGATAGGAAAGATCAAAGGAAGGACAGTGATGCGGTCAGCAAGACAGCATCTAAGAAGGAAGAACCCACTTTCATTTCAAGGAAGCAAAAAGGAAAACGATCACGGTTCAATGGCAAAGACTACAAAGGTGATCGCAAAAGAAGTGACAACACTAGCAAGACTAGTGATGGAACAAGCAAATCCGAAGTAACCGCTGAAAAGAAAGGACCAAGGGCCGGGTGTTTTATCTGCAAGGGTGATCACTGTGCAAGTGAGTGCCCTAATAGAACTTTCAGTTCACAATCACGTGGAAATGCTTTTCCCTCACAGCAAGCAATGTTCCAACAAAGGATTCATGTTGCGGTGGACAATCGGCAAGCAGACTACCAAATCACTCCGATTGAAGTTCCAGGTAACCTTTTTGGACTACCTATTTCTATTTTAATTGACACCGGTGCAACTGAAAGTTTCATTTCACCTAAGGTAACTAGGCAATTGTCTAGGAAGGCAAGACACATGGAAAAGGCATGGAATGTAGAGTATGCAAACCAAACAAGAGCAAGGGTTGACCAATGTCTATTTGAGGCTAGGTTAGAATTACCCAACTTTGCCACTGAGGTTAACCTTTTTGTCGCGCCACTAGGGTCTTATGATGTAATCCTAGGAATGAATTAGCTATGGAGACATAGGGCCATTGTAGACTGTCAAGCCAAGACTGTAAGATGGCTTGATGATCTAGGAAATCAAGTAGAAATCCAAGGGATACTAAGGGAAGTAACTGTTCGGCAAATCACAGCAATGCAGCTTGTGAAAGCCAAGAAGAAAGGTTGTCAACTTTTAGCAGTTAAAATTGAAGAACTAGGGCAAAATGATGAAAACTCTGTGTATCAAAGTTCCCAAGAACTAGAAGACAAAGAAGTGGAAGAAACAAGGAGATTGGATATGGAGAAATATCCTATCCTAAGAGATTTTGTTGACGTATTTCCAGAGGAACTACCAGGTCTTCCACCTAAGAGAGTGTTCGATTTTTTAATCGACATTGTACCAGGATCTGAACCGATATCTAAGGTATCGTATAGGATGACTACTACGGAGCTCATGGAATTGAAGACACAATTGGATGAGTTGCTGTCCAAAGGATTAATACAGCCTAGCGTATCACCATGGGGAGCACCAGTGATATTTATCAAGAAGAAGGATGGTACATTATGTTTATGCATCGATTATCGAATGCTAAACAAAGCAACAATAAAGAACAAGTACCCGTTGCCACGTATTGATGATCTATTTGATCAGATGAAAGGAGCGGCAGTATTCTCAAAGATAGATCTAAGATCCGGATATCACTAGCTAAGGGTGAAGGATGAAGATAATTTCAACACAGCATTCAGAACTCGTTATGGACATTATGAGTTCACAGTTTTACCTTTTGGTTTAACTAATGCGCCTGCAGCATTCATGAATCTCATGAATAGTGTATTCAGAGATTATTTGGATAAATTTGTGTTGGTTTTTTTGGACGACATATTAATTTACTCCAAAAATGAAAAAGAGCATTGTAAACATCTAGAGATAGTTTTACAAAGGTTAAGAGAACACAAGCTTTACGGAAAACTATCCAAGTGTACTTTCTTTCAAGAAAGAGTGCACTACTTGGGCCATGTTATTTCAGCTGAAGGGATAGCAGTGGACCCGACCAAGATAAAAGCAGTTATTCAATGGCCTGTACCCAAAAATGTATCTGAAGTAAGAAGTTTTATGGGACTAGCTGGATATTATAGGAAGTTTGTGGAGAATTTTTCAAAGATTGCCTTCCCTATAACATCCTTGCAGAAGAAAGGAAAAAGATTTGTTTGGAATGAGAAGTGCCAAGAGGCATTTGACCTTCTCAAGGAAAAGCTAACCACTGCACCAATTCTAAAGGTACCAGATCCCGAAGGAAGCTTCACAGTCATTACTGATGCGTGTGGAGAAGGATTAGGAGGTGTGTTAATGCAGGAAGGACAAGTAATTGCTTACGAGTCCAGAAAACTTAAGCCATATGAAATGAATTATGTTTCGCATGATTTAGAGTTGGCAGCAGTAGTACATGCTTTACAGATGTGGAGACACTACTTGCTTGGAAAACCATTTGAGTTGAAAACAGATCACAATGGTTTAAGATATCTCTTTACTCAACCCAATCTAAATGCTAGACAAAGAAGATGGTTGGAGTTAATTGCAGATTATGACTTTAATATCAATTATATTAAAGGAAAAGAAAATAGAGTTGCTGATGCTTTAAGTAGAAGACGCCATATTGCATCTATAGTGACAATTCAAAGCGACTTCAAGGAACAAGTGCTTCTGAAATGCAAAGAGGATGAATTTTACTTAAAGGTTAAGCAAGCACTCATTGAGAGTCCTCAAGACTCTAGGTATGAAGGATATCAATTTGAGTCCAGTAGGATATTAAGGTACAAAGATAGAATGTACGTACCAGATGTCAAAGAATTGAGGAATCTTGTATGGAAAGAGACTCATGAGGCACCATATTCTGGACACCCAGGAGTGACTAAGATGATGGCTGATCTAAAACCATTATACTTCTGGAAGGGAATGAAAGGAGATGCTGCAAATTATGTAGCTCAATGCCTTGAATGTCAAAGGGTAAAAGCAGAACATCACCATCCAACAGGATTGTTGTATCCACATGACATTCCTGAAAGAAAATGGCAAGTTATAAGTATGGACTTTGTGCAAGGATTGCCAATGTCTAGGAACAAGCATAACGCCATTCTGGTAGTAGTGGACAGGCTAACAAAAGTAGCACACTTTATACCAAGGAATCTAACCAATGGAGCACCGATCATAGCAAGGAAGTTTGTACAGGAAGTTTTTAGGTTGCATGGTACCTGAAAAGATTATATCTGATAGGAATGCACGCATCACTTCTAGGTTTTGGCAAACCTTGTTTTCTGCATTGGGAACGCAGTTAAACATTAGCTCAGCATTTCATTCGAAAACGGATGGGCAAACTGAGAGGGTAAATCAAGTTATGGAAGACCTACTTAGAGTATATTGCATGGATCAGCAATATAAGTGGGAGGACTATTTATCCTTGGTCGAATTTGCATATAACAACTCGTATCATTCTGCAATTAAGATGGCTCCTTTTGAAGCTTTGTATGGTCGGAAGTGTCGAACTCCTATAAGTTGGGATAAACTTGAGGATCGAGTAAGTCTTGGGCCTAAAATGTTAGCAGAAATGGAAGAACAAGTTAAGGTTATTAGGCAAAGGTTAGCAGAAGCTAACAGTCGACAGAAAAGTTATGCAAATACTAAGAGAGTGCCTCGAAGTTTTGTCATTGGTGACAAGGTGCTTTTGAGAGTGAAACCTCACAAAAGTTCCATTAACTTTGGAAAGAATTCTAAATTGGCTCCACGTTATGTTGGACCCTTTGAAGTCTTAGAAGAAGTGAACCCTGTGGCATACCGAATCGCTTTGCCACCCGCTCTTGCCAGGATGCATAATGTCTTCCATGTGTCTTACCTTAAAAACTATATAGCAGGAGATAATCATATTATTGATTGGACTGCCTTACAGGTAAGGGATCTCGGAGTAGTAACTCTCGAGCCCGTAAAGGTGCTGAAAATACGTAAGCTACATTTACGTAACCGAGAAATCTCGCAATGCAAAGTTCAGTGGGACCAGTATGCGGAAGACTCAGCAACTTGGGAGGACTATGCGGAAATCCGAAGAAGATTTCCTGACATTCTTGAAGCTTTTGAGAATGATGAACAATAATTGTTTTGTTTGTTTTATGCTTTCAATAATACCTTTGGTCATCGAGGACGATGAATCATAAAGGGGAGAGTATGTTACACCCCGAATTTGTATAGCTACTATTTTAGCAATGCTTAGAGCATTCTATTTGTAAGAAAGGATTTGAATGAATAAAATGTGTTGAACCTTGTTATCAATTTGAGAATCTTTTTACATGTTATGGTTGATTCATGCTGTGTTCTTGATTGATGTTATTCTTGGATAAAGCAATGCATAAAAGAGAATAATTAGTCTTGTTTTTATAATTGATTTATATACTGCAAAATGTTATGAGCAAGTAACTGTCATGGTTTTGTGCCAATGGATGCAGGAACAGGAACCATTCCTCCAGGCGGAGGGGAGACATCACTCGGGAGAGGGGCTTGGTCGATTAACCGGTAAAGTAATGCAGTTGAGCATACACACACTTCACTAAGGGTTTAGAGGAACTCGGTCAGATAGAGTTGTCTTGATAAGTCATCCTTAGGCTTAGGATTTTTCGATTACTTCTTTGTGCTTTGTGAGTGGTGCTACTTGTTAATTGACTTACTGTTTTGTGACCTTTGATGTGAAACATGGATTGATATGTGAACATAGGCAGGATATATATGTGTATACATGTATCGCTCATATGCATGCATCGATAAGTATGACATGGCGATACAAACATATGATGGGCAATTACTATGCCATACGCATGTGTCGACATGGCATACATACAGATACATACACATGACTAACACACCTATAAACATATACACACTATCTATGATGTTTGTTATAACATTATTATGATGCCTTAAATTTACAGATAAACGTATATATACATGTTTGCACAAACAGGTGTATTGGAAGTATGCTGACTGGCTCGCAATACACGTATTTGAATGATTTAATGCAAATATGTATATGTATATTTAAGTGTAAATATATAAATAAAAATATATATATTTAATATTATATAAATATATATGTTATTATAGTCTTACCAGGAATAAATATATAGATATATATAGTTATATTTAAATATTAAAAAATTTAAATATATATATATATATATATATAAATATATTTATTATGGTAAATAAAACTATAATAAATTATATTTGATATAATATATAATATAAATATAACAATTTATTTATATTTTAAATAAATAAGATCTTGGAAAATAAATGAATTTGACTTCTATAGTCACTTGGTAAATAATATATATATTTACCATGAGAAAGTAAATGTATTCGACTTTTATAGTCTTTTGGGGAAAAATGTATGAAATATGCCATGAGAATTAAACAAATGTTTTAACATTGGAAATCTTATAAGAGATTTATCGAATACATTTTATAAACTTTGAGTTATGCTGAATATTGCGAACCATGGAAAAATACGCCAAGTTCAAATGTTTTTGGAAATGGTCGAAATTATGAATGAAGGAAATCGCGCGACTGTGAACACGCGCGTGCACGGCTGCAAAACTCACGCCCAAGAGACTAGGTCAGTTGTAAATCCACCATTTGTGAATGCGTGAGGAGGCTAGAAGATAGGCCAGGTGGGACGTTTCCTACCTTGTACGTTTTCCTGCAAGGTATAAAATCCGCCATTTTTGGGCGCCTCTGATGAATACGCCTGTAGGTGTCTTTCATCTGATTTTTATCATGTGTGAGTTGAAAAATTCTCCCTGGATAAAGGTTGAATCATCTTTAAATTTGCTGAGTAACTTGCTAAATAGCTGCCACTTCATGAATTGACTAGTTCAAATATATAAGGTGTCAATTTTCATGCCAAAATGGTAGCAGGCATGAGAATTCGAAACCTATATATAGAGCTTCTCACTCTATCATTTTTACCAATTCACTTTTGCCTTTGCTATATCCGAAATTGTCTTTTGAGAGCCACATTTTGTCATTTGCTATACACGAATTTGCTTAGAGAGCCAATTCACAAGTACCATTGCCATTGGAGAGGACTGTGGATTTTTATATGCTGCAAACATATACATACCTCTTGTAGAATCCAGAACTGTGAAGAGTGTAAACATACCTGGAAAATACTCCATCCAACCTGGGATTAGAATCTGAAGGAGATAGAAAGGAACTGAGATTAAAAGAAGAGACTACCGGACTGAATTCGCTAGCAGCAAGGAAACAGGCATGAGTTATCTCTTAATACTTTTGTTGTATGAATTAGATAAAGCTACTTGTTTAATTGTCCATTACTTTGTATTGTGGTATAAGAAGAGTAGACAAGTAAAGGAGAAATTCAGTTTCCTATTTATGCTTGTTTATATAGGAACAGCTTGTTTATAAAGGAATAGCTTGTTATATAGGAACAGCTTGTTTATAAAGGAATAGCTTGTCCAAATAAATGAAAGGAAATGTTGGAATACTTTTTAATAGAATTTTACTTGATGAATTGTATTTACGTGAATACTACTTGATCTCCCTATATAAAGGAAGTGAGGAAACTAGTTATTAAATACTAGGACGAGGATGCGATCAATACCAAGGTAGTCTAAAGCTTTAAAGTTAGTAGGTTAACTAGGAAAAGCTATGTACTCCATGGATAAAGAATTCCAAGATAGGAGTTACCCGAGGGACCCTTGTTGACTGCATTTCAATTCCTGATTAAGTAGATTGTTGTAGGAGGTCTGGAGTGATTGACTACCCACGGTAAAGGACTTAACCTACGCGTAGAATAAGCTAGCCTCAAGTCAAACTGAACCTGACTTAGTGCATATGATAGATGACCGTCAATTTAAATACTACCGAAACACTTTGGCCAAAGTAGTGTAGTACACCTACATCCACTTAGACTGTGGGACGATTACACTGTCAGTTCACCATAGTCCAGTTTACATACTAGATTGAGATTGTAAGGATACAAGTATTTAGTTATGTAGGACTTCACACTATGCTTAGTTGGTCATACAAAACCGGTTACCCAACCAATCTCTTCGTAGAAGGAAGGGTCGTCTACTTAACAGTAAACGTGCGGGGGACCGCATTATAAGTCCGTGGTTGGCGGAAAAGCACCTGAGTGATGTTTCTCCTCCACAGTAGACTTCTGATGAACCAAAGTTTGAAAGGGAAGAACCTGAACCGTCTTATTCCTATTTGCTCAAAAGCTTCCGAGCTATGATTGAAACTTGTAAGACTCTTTCTCTGTTATTTATTTGAAAGAAAAGTAATTATGAATTGTGTACTCTGTTATTTACTTGGAAAGGAAAATAATGATGTATTGTGTCAATTATTTATTTATGATGAAATGTTGCAATAGAATGAAAGAAAAGTTTATTTACTTTGTCATTATGTATGTCTTTCCTTGTATTTTATTTGTGAAAGTAGAAAAAATTTATTTACCCAATTTTGGGGTTGTTACAGATAGGCTGCAATTATTTTCTAACATGCTATGCCAATCATAAAGGGAAAAAATGTGGTCTTTGATAATGATATAGCTCCTTCCTTAGATGGTATGGCAAACAATATAAACAAATACAACAGCATGAGTAGTACAGCTAGACCAAGAATGGTATGACCTAAATAATATAAACATATTTGCTTTTGAAAAATCAAATAAATAAATATTCTAAAATCACCTCAAATATATTATTATATATCAAATATGAAATCTTCAAGCTCACACGAATATGAAAACATTAAACTATAACTATAAAATAGCTACAAACTCTCTGCACATATATGATCTAAAATAGTTTCACAACACACCCCATTTTTCTCCTAGCAAAATGAGGACCCCTCTTTTGTTCTTGCTTTTGTTTGTTTTGGTAGTAAAGGCAAAATCCTCTAAAGCCTTCAAACTCTAGGTTTAGCCACACAGTTGACTGAAATATCATCAAAGATGGATAGAGCATTGAATATTAGCTTGGGTTGCCTTTTGTAAATCCTCAAAATTTGTTAGGAGAAACAAGACATATCATCATAGATGGATAATTGAATATTAGCTTGGGTTGCCTTTTGAAAATCCTCAAAATTTGTGAGGAGAAGCAAGATATATCATCATAGATGAATAGAACATTGAATGTTAGCTTGGGTTGCCTTTTGAAAATCCTCAAAATTTGTTAGGAGAAGCAAGATATGCCTCAACGGGTGTTTTGCACCTTACCGGAAAAAGTTTCTAGTTCACCTTGATCTCACCACAATTTCTAGTTCAATTAGAAATTTTCGCTAAAACTGTTGTTGCATTGACTTTTTGAAAAAAAAGTTAATCATGCATAAAACACTCTAGTGTAAGTAATTTCCCCAGACACAAAAAGGTTATAAAATGCAGCTTAAACTTAGTGGAAATCTGCAGCCCAAGTAAACTGAACCATTTAAATGATAATTTCCCGTTCACTTAGAAATGCTCGCTATTTATAGTATCATTCAAAATCCCTGCTATTGCGGAAGATATGGTGGTTACTGAACATGCCTATCCCAAACCTTTGAAATCTTAAGTCTTTTCCTTAATCGGATCCGACACATTTATCAATCAGAAATTATTCTCAATCAGAATCCAACCTCTAAGTGAGCTAGAACTCCAAAGTTTTAATATGAAGTTACTTAGTTTTCCCCGCAATATCCTGTAGCAATGAGAATCCCCGCTATAGCCAGAATTCTATTCATTATTGAACCTATACTTTTAAAAGGTTCATCAAGTTGCTACAAACATCTCTATCGAAACTGAAAGATTAATAAAATGAAATTAAGTCTTCAACAGAAATTTGAGACCCTACCGAACCGGATGTATTTGAATCCTAATTTCAAGTTTATTTGAAAATTCCCATAGCCATACAGTTTTGTGAACTATTTGGAATTTCCAACTAAACTCAATATATGAAATGAATATTTCCACATCCATTAAAATTCCCTGCTGCCAGTAACATTTAAATTCCCCGCTAAGAAGGTAAAACTAATCCCAATGGGAACAAAATATGATAAGCATAATATGAACGCTGGATTTTAAATTTAAACTTGAAAAGTTCCCTTTTGAGCACATCAAGTGAATTGTGGGTAAATCAACCCCTACTGAACATATTAATTTTGAACAAAAAAAAAAGCAATTGGGAAACTAAAATTCCTGCCTCTACCATTAATGCCTCTCTACTGCAGCTCATGCATTGATTGCATGCAGATTTTTCTGATTTTTAATGTTATAAAGCATTATTTTGGCTCAATTGATCACAAAAGCTAAAATTAAGCAAGCGAAAGAGTGACTTGGTGAACAAGAGCAAAATTGAGCAAACGACGCAAAAATGTGCAAAGCAGAAATAGTGAAGAACCCATAGTTGCAAAGCTTTTAGAGACTTTTTTAGTAAGCTAATTTGTGCGAAGATGTGAAAAGTGACCAACTTTAAAAGTTTAAGTGTTTTGCGAAAATAAAACCAAGTACGAATTATGGGTAAATTGTAATGAGCTTCCATGAATTGAAACTGTATTGCAAAAGTTTAATATAAATTTCATTTCAATTTGAATTAATAAATTACTTGAATTATGGTGAATTTTCGTTTGCATTAGGTAATTTGGTGAAAATTGAAACACTAAACTAATGCAAATTAATGGAAACCCTAGTTTTGCAAATGGGTAATCGCGAGTATTTTTCCTAATTCAATACAATATTTTTCCTAATTCAATGCAGGAACCATGAGCCAATAGTTGAAGAAGGTGAAAGACAAGCTTTGAGGATTGCTACCTACATCTCATATTTGACCTACATATGGGATAGTATCGAGCACCCATTTAGAGCATTTCAATAACTAAGGAATTCCAAAAAAGGGTAATTGATAAGATGTGCACATGTTTGCAAGGAATATAGAAAAAAGTGGACTTCACCGAGCAATTGGATTTCCAATGGTTGTAGAGGCACTAGAGTTGGTTCTAGAATGCATTCATTTTTATGACATGGATAAGAGGGTGGTGGTTAAGGAAGGTAGAGTGTATGTTGAATCAACTCCAGAAGGGATTGTTAGGACCTTCAACATCCCAATTCATCTTGTGATGAGCCCACTTGAGGAGCAGGCTACAAATCAATATAAGGCAAATAATGATCAATATAAGAAAATTATGCATTAAACTTGGATTCTAGATGACAAAAAGTCAAAGGCGGCTTCCAAAATGCCTAAAAATCTGTATCGAATTGATTCTAAGCAAGGCATTAGTGACATAATCACTTTACTCAATAGAGTAGCAAGACTTCCTATAGGCAGAACGCTTGAGCCATGGATGCATAGTTACATCAAGCTAGTTAAGAATGATGAAGGGAAAGTTCACTGGGCTCAAGTTATTAGTGATTCTATTAATGCACAGATGAGAAGCTTTAGAAGATCAAGTGTAATGTCCCCTTCTCAGCAGTAGTCAGTGCAGTTGCCCGTCAGCCTATTCTGGATGCCCGTAGGCTTGTCGGAGGTAAAATTAGGGTTTCCAGCTATTTGGAGGTTTTTGGTGTTTTCAAGGGTTTGCATGTTGGAGTTTTGTGATTTGGGTTTTGGATTCTTTTAGGGTTTTCAAAAATCTTCACAGTGGTATGACATGCATCTGAATCAGGTAACTTTTCCAGACTTACTATTTTTAGTAAGTTTCGACGGTTGCTCGGAATATGGTTAAAATGAGTTTGGAACAACTTACTATTTTTAGTAGTGTGCTATTTTTAGTAAGTTCTATTTTTGGCAGTGCTCCGATTGGCAGTAGTTCAGCAGTCCAATGCAGTTTCCATTTTGGGCAAAGCAATTTTGGTAATTTGGCTTTTAGCACTTTGGGGCTTATTTGTGGCAAATTGATTTACTTAAGTCATTTTAATAATTAAATTCATTTTTGGGCCCCATGGCCTAGATTAATGACTTAAGTTGTTTTAAAAGGTGGGACTTGAGGGTGGACGCCACACTTGGAGTATTTTATTTTTAATGATTTTAAAATATGACTTTATTTGCCTAAGTGTGGGACACCTACGGAGATGGGAGAAATGATGTTTAATTTGAAAATATTATTCAAATGTCTCTGGGGCGTCCATTCTTGGAGGGAAAAGAGGAATTCAAAGAGTCTCCTCAAAAGTGCTATAAATACAGGGCTTTGCTCCAACATTTGATATCCATTACTATTGACGACGAAGTGCTATTGAAATGATTTCAGACCCTTGGCTTCGAGGAATGCATACCTCCTAGATTCTTTTTGCTTCTCTTCTCCCTTTAAAAGTGATCTTTTCAATTTATTTGTGCTTCTAGATTCATTCCACTCTAGCTTTTCTCTAGTTCCTTGCAACGCTCTTGGCTCTTGCAGCTCCATCTCCCTTATCTCATGCTTGTGAGTATCTTGGGATTCCATATCCCCTATCATTTGCATCCTCACTTTGTGATACGAGTTTTCCTCCTTGAGCGGGGATTGCTTTTATCACTCAAACTTTATGATACAGATTCTCCTCCTCGAGCGGGGATTGTTTTTATCACTCATACTTGGTGGTGCGGATTCTACTCCTAAAGCGGGTTTTTCTTTCACCACACACTTTGTCCATTTCGGTTGCACTCTCTCTTTCTATTTGGTTGTCTGTGGAGGTGGGAACACCAAAACAAGGGTTTGAATGAGGCAAACCCCTATACAAGCCCAACACTTTCTCCAAATATTACACATGCAAGTATTGAAGATATTTCCTTGTTGGAGGCTTCGTTACTTGGCTGGTTGTAAGCACTTTCTTTCTTCTCTTTATCTTTATCATTTATTCTTCACTTTATTTCAGTTCTATTGTATTCTATTATTTTCCTGTATTCTAGAAGTTCTTAGTAATCAGATTGCTAGTAGTCATTTAGCTATTTTCTATGATAAACTCGCTTTTTGGTCCGTATGGATGCCAGTGTGCTAGAGAGACGCTAGCGTGCCCACTGTCATCCCATACCCGCGTTGTTGTCCTTTGGCCGAGAGCTTGTCAGTTTGCCCAGAGAATCTTTGTGACCTGCTCTTTCTGATTCTAGAACTCTCACTTTGTTCTTTGAGGTACTTTAGGGCAGTTCGCTCCATGAGGCTCTTTGAATGAAGAGAACTCGTGAGCCGCAAATCCCCCTTCTCTACAAGTTCTAAGACCCTTCTCACCAATGTGACCAAGTCGTTGGTGCCATAACATTGTCTTCTCTGCAGGAAGCTTCATTTCCATGGAATGAGCACCCTTAGGTACCCAAAATGCACGACTATCAAATGTAGTTGCAACATGCTTCTTCTCTACATGATCTGATGGTGAGGATGAAGAATCCAAAGCTCTCTTCTTTGGTACATCAGAAGAACTATTGCACTGTACAGTGCATGCATCAAGCTGAAACAAAGTGCCAATACGAATATCATTAGCCAACAACATAGCTCCTCTAGTCATCTTACATCCTCCACCAAAGAAAACAACTTGCACTCCTGAATCATTTAGTTTACTTACAGAAAGCAGGTTTTGTGCCAAACCTGAGATATGCAAGACACGATCAATCCCCTTCACTCTTCCAATAGGAAATCTGATTTTGACTCTTTCACGGCCAACAATCTTCAAGTGAGAGTCATCACCCAAGTACACCTCTCCACCATCGAACTCCTCATACTTCAAGAACCAATCTCTATAAGAGGTCATGTGAAAGGATGCACCCAAATCTATCAACCACACATCATCCAATGCATGGGCTGCCAAGGCTGCAATAAATGCTTCTACATCATCTTGAGATGATTTCTCATATTCAAAATCATAGAAAGACTTGTTTTTCTTCTTCTTCTCCTTCTTGCAATCTTTTCGAATGTGACCAATTTCACCACAGTTCCAACATTTTTCCTTGGACTTCTTACTAGGAGACTTAGATCTCCCCGGAGACTTTGACTTAGATTTCTTGTCTTTCTTTTTGCCTCTCTCCTTTGGTCTGCCATGAACCACAGGGGCCTCCTTGGCTATCTCAAAAAACTTCCTTCGCATCTCTTCAGATAATGAGGCAACAACCTTATCCATCTTGAAGGTGGAAGTAGTGCTTCCAATAGCCATTACCAGGTAATCCCAAGAGTATGGCAACAAACACAAAAGGAGTATGCAACAGTCTTGTTCATCAATCTTGTCTCCAACGGAACCCAGTTGTGCAACCAACATGTTAAAAGAGTTCAAGTGATCTGCAACGGATTCTCCATCTTCCATTTTCAAAGAATACATCTTATTTCTCAGGAAAAGCTTGTTTACCATGGATTTAGCTTGATAGACATCACCAAGCTTTTTCCACAGAAAAGCAAAAGTTTTCTCTTCATGGACATTCAGGAGGATAGAATCAGCCAAATAGAGTCTAATGAGACCCTTGGCTTTCCTATCCATGAGATCCCAATCCTCTTGTTTCATGCCTTGTGGCATAGTTCCAGAAACTGCAAGCCATAGATCACGGTCTACAAGCATGTCTTCCATTTTGAGCTTCCACAACTCAAAATTATTGCCATTAACATTCTCCATCTCAATCCTCCCAGATGTGCCTGCCATCTCTTTCCTGCAACAAGGTCACGAAATACACTTCTGCAAAACTCCCACTGAAACAAAGATTAGCTCAAAAAACCCTTCTAACCCAACAAAGGAACCAAGGCTGGCCAAGCTCTGATACCACCAAAAAGGAAGTCGGGTGAGCGGAAACAGCGTCCTACACTAATCTAAGTAGGGGAGAGTTACAAAAAAATCCTTTTAACACCTTATACAGTTACAGTAATGAAAAACACATAGGAATAATGGAATAAAATAGCAAGTACACATAAACTAACACACACTAGATATACGTGGGGAAAACCCTTTCAGGTAAAAAATACCACCCTCCAAAAGGATAGTACTTCTATATTACTTCAAATAGGAGATACAATATAGCCCAAGTACAAAGCTTTTACACAAGTGCTTTGTCACAAACACCTGTTCTGGAGTTAACCTGGTAGCACTTCGTTACCTGCAAACAAAACTATGCATTCTACAATGCAAGTCACTCATTTTATAGAGAGATACAAGTTTCAAGAAGCATCTAGAAGGAGAGGGGCATCCAAATCCACATGGCACAATATCCCACACCATAGACATGGATTTGGATACATGTACAACATTCCCTTACACCCCTTACAATTGTCAAACATGCAAATATTCCTTCCTCAAGCTTGGGCACCTAGAATATGCTAAAAACAGCTTCTGAGAAATGCCTTACAACTGTCATAAAATGTCATAAATCTGCCATAAAATTTCTCATAGAATTCGTAAGAGAATCTATCATAACTGACCAAAAATAGTCGATTCTCTTACATCTTGTCATAACCCGACTTGGGCGCCAACTTTCTCCAATGCATTCAAAGATGCCTTATGACGTGTCATAGAATCTGTCATAGGTCAAAGACTCCAAAGTGGGATGCCTATATCCACTTGGGATGATTATGTGTCATCCAATCACCTCCAACGGGGATGCCACCCAACTAGTGGGTCCCAATTAATGACATGACACCATAGGTAATTAAATAATACAAATAAATACAATAATACATCAATTAAATCAATATTAGGACTCTAAGGTTGAGACACCTTAATCCCAACAATTATTTGATGTTTTTTTATTTTGGAGTAGTTTTTCAGTTTTGGTGTTGCTGGTTTGGTGCTTGGCTGAAGCACATTTTTTATCATTGCTCTCTGTATGATTTTTATTTGGTTCTGGGTGTTTGCTCTATCTTCTTTCCCATCCTAGGCGCCTCATTGCTCCAATTTTCAGAATTTTTGGTGAGGTTTTTGAATTTATATGCTGGTCACCCTAGTTTTAGAAGGTTGTACCATCTTCAGTAGTGCCTTGGGAAGCATGCATAAAAAATGTGAGTTGTTTGGATTTGTTTTCTTAGCTAGAACTTGGATGCCCTTCTCCTATGCTTCATTTGCACTTGATTTGACTTCATTCAGAGTATTGGCGAAGTTACGAGCATAAAGGTGAAATTTGTACTTGATGATCTAGTTTTCAGTTTGCTGCAATTTTATATCAGACCTGATATTTCAATCATTTTTTCATAATTCATATGTTGAATATCATGTATTTTTTTGGAAATTATGCTCTAACATTTTGGTGAATCTCATTGTATTTGCAGATTATACTCCATATTGTAATGTTGAATTAGTAGTATTGAATCTATTGATCAACCCTTTATATTTTTGCAATTTACATTTTTTATTCCCACTTAAAAAGTGGAAGAGACAAGCCTCGCCGTCTTTCTATTTCATTTCAGTATTGTTCTTTGCTTTCATACCCACGAAAAAGTGGAAGGGGTCAACTAGCCGCCCAAACATTTCATTTTTGCATTTTGTTCTTCCATTCCCACTGAATAAGTGGTCGAGTTGCTTTCATTTTCTAGTTGGTCGGCTGAGCCGTCAACACATTGTATTTCCAATTTTTAATATATTTCAGCTAACGATCCCCTTTCCACCGTAAGCTCTCACCTTGCCCACATTGGGAACTTGGTGATTAGAAAGTGAAGGGTTGATTTCAATACTGTACTTTTAGTTTCAGATTTCATCTAACAATCCCCTTTCTACCGTATGCTCTCACCTTGCCATCATTGGGATCTGGGTGATCAAAAAGTGAAGGGTTGCTTTCAGTTGGTTTATCATTTCTCTAATGTTAACAGGTGAAATCTTGTGCTGCATAATCGAAAAAATTATAAGGGGATATTTCAGAATTTGAAATTAACCGTCTGATTCTTCTCTCCATTCAAAGTTGGGACCTTCGAGTGCACACAGAGGGCATCCCCACAATAAGAGCATGAGGAGGTTGTTTTGCATTATTGGAGGCTTGTGTGAATGTTGTTATAATTGAATTGCAGATAACTCATTTGTAGGAGACATTGGAGAATAGACAGTGAACAATCAAAGCAACCAGAAGTTGTATCTACTCTCTGTACTTGTTGTCTCTTGACTAATGATATTAGCACGCAAGTGCCACTACCAGCTGGTTTTTCCTCTTGTTGGGGTTTTTGAGGATAAATCTCTCAGTTTTGTGTTGACTCCTTCATTTCTGCATTCAATTATCAGAATTGCACAACATTCTATACTCTAAGACTATCATTTGGATGCTACCTACTAGTTTTTCCTCTTCTTGGGGTTTTCCAAGATAAATTTCTGAGTTTTGTGTTGACTCCTACATTTCTGCATTTAATTATCAGAATTGCACAACATTCTATACACTAAGACTGCCATTTTAATTCAGCAAGTAGGTCAATAATTTGAATTGGTTATCTAATAGTTTCTATAAGTTTTCCTTATAAATTATAGATCAATTAGGGATTCTCCATGGAGCCAAAAGGGTGGCCATGATATCACTGTTAAATTCCTAAACTGAAATTGTTGAAAATAAATTGGTCGTGCTATGGATGTAATGTCCCCTTCTAGCTAGACATTGACATATCAGCATGATTAGCCTATCAGTGGCCCTCATAGGTTAATAGGGCATGTTTAGAGGGTCTTTGTGGCAGTTACCTAGTTGGCAGTTGGCTCTTTTCGTGGATTCAGTGGTCGTATGGAGATTTTCTAATGTTATTAACAGTTGTTTCTATTTTTGGAAACCTCATGTTATAAGATGATGTTATATTTGTACTTTATGTTATAACTTATAATTTTATAATAAAGTGCAAATATAAAATATAATTAAGCTTCTATAAGGCGCCCTTAATGGATGAAAAGAAAAGTATAAATAGAGGGTGGGCTGCCATTGTTGATCATCCAATATTTGTCGTTTGCATTTGATGAGATCAATTGTGGAGCCAAGGGTTTCTGCAGGTTGTCTACTTGGTCTTTGGGAACGAAAAACTCCTTTAGATTGGCATAACTGAGGTGGTGAGATATCCTCCGAAGGGTTGCAGATTGGAGAGGATATATCAGTCCTTTCATTGATACAAAATTTGTGGCCAAGGGCCAATTTTGCATAGTTCAATTTAGGGTTTTGATTGGAGACATTTTGGAGCATTGTGTCTTCACCGATTTTGCTTTGTGAAGGACGATTTGCATTCTACATCATCATCATACATTCTGATTTATTTTATCAGTCCTTATGTCAGCTATGGAGACCACGATTTCAGTCATGGAGGCACACTTATGCATCAATTTCTCCTTCTAAGTGAGGCACTTCATTTGTAAGGCCTTGTAGATGATATTTGGTGATTGATAAAGGGAGTAGAGGCTGCATATTATTTTATATTTTCATTCACATCAGAAAACAGGGGCGGCTGGTCAAGAGTTTCGATTTGGGCTTGGAGGACTCCATTCACATTGGATATTGCTTGCTTCTTCTTCTACATCATCTAGTGCTGCCATAATCAAGTTCCATTGAAATTTATATGTAGTTGCATGATAGTATTTATCATTGTAGGGTTGCTGTTGTAGATGAATGTTCATATCAGATCTGATAATGTATTGCATTTCAAAGTAAGCCAAGAGTCTTGGTGTCTTCATGCTAGCATTGTACTTGAGGTTTGCTTTGCAATAAGGTGATACAAGTTTGGGGTCACACATTGGATGTAATGATCATTTTGATAGCATATTAGTATGCATGCCAACTGTTTGACATAATGTCACTTGGCTGTAGGTGTTAAAATACTCTTGCATAATCATTTATTGCATTTGAAAAACACAAAAACACTTGCATTTCATGCTTTGTTCATGCTTTGATCGTTTAGCATTCATTTCAAGCAAGTTACATCCTTTTTATGTTCAAAAACACACAAGGCAGCAAACTGAAACATCAAAACAACAAACCACTACTTTGCAAGACAAGTGTTTGATAATATTCCTTGAACAAAAATTCAGTTGTTCGAAATCAGAAACTGCAAGGGATATTACAGTGGTATCAGAGCTAAGATCTTGCCATCCTGTGCTCAATTCTAGTTCAAATGTCAAATGAGTGAAAGAGGTATCAGATATTATAGCAGGGAACAAAGAAGGCAGCAATATCAAACTCCACCAGTACCAGAGGCAAAGACACTTTCAGAAGCTCTAAGAGAAAGAGATACCAGAAAAGCGATTGAAGAGATGGAAGAGAGGGAATCAAGAACTGAAAAGAAGTTTGATAACATGCTTGATATGATGTCACGCTTGTTAGGAAGAATGGATCAGATAGCCACTCAGATTCAGCCTCAACAACAGCAAAACAATGTGGGAGAAAAAAGTGGTGTTAACGGAAATAATGGCAACAATGAAGTCAATGAAGATGATAGAACAATTGGACAGCATGCTGCAATCACTAGAGGATCAGCCTCTAGGCCTCTTTTTCCTACTTTCACTCCTAGGGAGGAGCAACCACAGGGTGATGCAGCAGTACCATTTGGGGACGATGCAAGGCAAGCTTACTTGGAGTATGATACTTTACGTCTTGATCTTAGAGAACAATGGACCTTTGATCAGTTCATGAATCACAGGAATAGGAGGAATGGAGGAATAAATGATCACCGTGCTCCAGTAAGAACAAATTATCAGCAAGCTCTTGGGAAGGTCACATTGGCCTATTTTGATGGAAGTGACAAATGCACAACTAGGTCTTAGGTACAGAAGTTGGACAACTATCTTTCCTTGAGACCAATGCCCGAAGAAGATGCTATCAAATTTGCTACACTTCACTTGGAGGGAGCTGCTCATGAATGGTGGTACCACAGTTTGGTCACTCTTGGCCATAACCTCATTCATACCTATGAGGAATTCACTAATAAGCTGATAGAGAGATTTGATGCTAAGGATTTTGAGGTGAAATTCCAAGAGTTGGCACAATTGAAGCAACATGAGACTCTTGAAGCATACATTGTTGATTTCCAAAGATTATCAGTCATGGTACCCAATATTTCAAAAAGGAGATTGGTAGTTTTGTTCACTGAGGGATTGATGGAGCCATTGAAGGGTTGGATAAAGGCCTTTGATCCACCTACATTACAAGAGGCCATGAAGAAAGCTAGGAGTATGGAACTTGCAGCCCCACAAAGCAAGTTATCATCAAAGGGGTCTTCTTCACATCGAGACAGCAAATCCTTCTCCAAAAAGAAAGACAAATCAGACTTTAAGGACAAATCAGCAACACCTCTAGATCGTGATACACTCAATGATTTGCGCAAGAAAAAGTTGTGTTTTTACTGCAAAGGGCCCTATGATGTGAACAATGATTGTCCTTTGAGACCCAAGGGCAAGGCAAATAGGGTAATGTGGGCTTTTTATAAGGATTCTGAGTTTGATAAATCAAACCAGCAATCAGATTCAGAGGATTCTGGATCAGTATATGAGGAAGCAAAGTCTGGAAATGAAGAAGAACAGGAAGGAGAAGCGAGACAAACAGACACACGCATCACTAGCCTACAGCAGGAAGGCTCATTTAGGATGCGTGGGGTCTTAGTAGGACAAAAGATCATCACCTTACTCGACACAGGTGCCACACATAATTTCATTGATGCCAGATTGGTTGAGAGGCGTGGCATTCGGACCGAAGAATTTGAAGGTATCAGGGTAAAGGTGGTAGATGGTTACACTCTTAAGTGTGACAGGATGATTCCGGATCTCCCAATGCGATTGAATAATTTTGAATTTAAGGCAGATTTCTATGTGGCCAATATGGGAGATACTGATATGGTTTTGGGTATGAAGTGGCTTCATGATATTGGTGAGTTCACCCTCAACCTACAGGAGATGGAGATGAGATTCCAAGTGGACAGGAAGACACATGTGCTTAAGGCCATCTGTGACACTAGCTGCAGGATGATATCATTTAGGAGGATCGAGAGACTTATGTGACATGATATGGTTGAATGGGCAGCAAAGTGTGTCTTGATGCCAACACAAGGAGAACAGCAGAAACCAGTCTACCATCCAGACATATAGGAGTTGAGGATTAAGCACACAAAAGTATTCAGTGGCATTCCACCCGGTAGACCTCCAGACAGAGGGATTGAGCATATCATTGAGTTGGAAAAGGGTGCCAAGCCAGTGATGGTTACTCCTTACAAGCATCCCAAGCGGCTTAAGGATGAGATAGAGAAAACCATTAAGGAGCTGCTAGCTATGGGGCACATTAGACCTAGCAAGTCACCATTTGCTTCATCCGTTGTTTTGGTCAAGAAGTAGGATGGTACCTTGAGGATGTGCATTGACTACAGGTTATTGAATAAGAGAACGATTAAGAATAGGTATTCTATCCCTAGGATAGATGAATTACATGGTGCCCATTACTTTTCCAAAATTGACTTAAGGTCAGGGTATCATCAGATTTGGGTCAAGGAGCAGGATATTGAGAAGACCGCATTCCGTTGTCATTGTAGACACTTTGAGTTTGTGGTTATGCCATTTGGGCTAACCAATGCACCAACGACATTTTAATCCACTATGAACAAGGTTTTCCAGTCACAGTTAAGGAGGTATGTGTTGGTCTTCTTCGATGACATCTTAGTGTACAACAAAACATGGGAGGAGCATGTCGCCCATCTAGATACAGTATTGGGTATTCTCAACAAGGAGTCTTTGTATGCCAAGGAATCCAAGTGTGATTTGGGCATGACAGAGTTGTTGTACTTAGGCCACATCATCAGTGCAGAGGGTGTGCGTATGGATCCTGACAAGGTCAAGGCTATCATTGAGTGGCCTACACCAAAGAATCTTACACAACTTAGAGGGTTTTTGGGCTTATGTGGTTTCTACCGCAAATTTGTTAATGGATATTCACGGCATGCAGCACCACTTACAGACTTGACTAAAAAGGGGGCATTCGTTTGGACATCGGAGGCACAAGATTGTTTTGAGATGTTCAAACGACTTATGACTACTTGTCGTGTACTTGCATTGCAAGATTTCACTAGACCCTTTGAGCTATAATGTGATGCGTCGGGTGAGGGGATTGGTGCAGTCCTTATGCAAGACAAGTGCCCGATTGCTTTTGAGAGCCGGAAGCTAAGAGGTCCAAAGAGGAGCTACAGCATATACGATAAAGAGATGTTGGCCATTATGCATGCATTAGCCAAGTTCAGGCAGTATCTGGTGGGCAACAAGTTTGTTGTGAAGACAGATCACAACAGCTTGAGACATTTCCTAGGGCAGCGGGATCTTAATGACCGTCAGCAGAAGTGCGTGAGCAAGTTGCAGTCCTATGACTTTGACATTGCCTATGTCAAAGGAACACAGAATGTAGTTGTTGATGCTTTATCTCGCTGTCCACATTTGAGCTCCATGGCAGAGGTCTCAAAGGATTGGAGGCATTTGATTGTGGCAAAGTATGCCAAGGACTCTTGGGCTTCAAGCATTGTTAAGGGGTCGGCACAAGATAGCAAGTACTCAGTTGTAAATGACCTTATCATTTACAAAGGGAGGATCTTTTTGACCCTAGGATCGGAGGTGAAGAACTTGGTTTTGAGGACCTTTCATGACATACCCATGGTAGGACATCCCGAGTACTTCAAGACTTATAGGCAAATATGCGAGAGGTTTACTTGGAAAGAGCTCAAATCAGATGTTCTTCGTTACGTGAGAGAGTGCCTTGTTTGCCAGCAAAATAAACAGGAGCACACATACCCTGCAGGCTTACTTCAGCCACTTCCAATTCCTAATAGAAAGTGGGAGTGCTTGTCAATGGACTTCATTACAGGCTTACCAAAAGCCCAGGGTAGGGATTGCATCTATGTGGTTGTGGATCGTTTAACCAAATATGCACACATCTTTCCTATCACAGCTACATATTCAGCTACACAGGTAGCAGAGCTGTTCTTTCGTGAGATATTCAGGTTGCATAGATTACCTCGAAGCATTGTTAGCAACAGGGATAGTCGATTCATGAGCCACTTTTGGCAAGATTTTTTCAGGTTATGTGGAATCGAGCTCACTCCGAGTACTAGTTACCACCCTCGGACTGATGGGCAGACAAAGATCGTTAATAAGTGGGTGGAAGGATATCTCAGGAACTACGTTGCAAGGCAGCAGAAGGGTTGGGTTAAGTGGATACATCTTTGTGAGTATTGCTACAACACCACTTACCATCTCTCAATTTAGATGACACCATTTATGGCCTTGTATGGGTATGAGGCGCCTAGCTTTCTGGATCTATTGTTGAGTGACAGTCGTGTGCCTAGTGCTAGGGATCTATTGCAGGAGAACCGAGATATCATGAGAGCTCTTCGGGAGAACATTCTTAAGGCACAAAACCAACAAAAATAGTATGCGGATCAAAGGAGAGTTGAGCGCTCATTCGAGGTTGGGGATATAGTGTACTTGATGTTGCAACCCTATAGATAGTCCACTCTTAAGAAGAGTGGTGCAGAGAAGCTCAAGCCACGTTACTATGGACCATTCAGGATCATCAGGCGAGTGGGTGAGGTGGCTTATGAGCTAGAGTTGCCAGAAGATAGTAGGGTGCATAATAATTTCCATGTGTCACGCCTCAAGAAGGCATTAGGACATCGTTTGGTTCCTTCTACGACTTTGCCACCCCTGGATGATGAGGGGAAGTTAATTTTGGTGCCCAAGGCTATCTTGGATGTTAGGGAAAGGAGTTTGCGGAGGCAGGTCATAAAAGAGTACTTGATCAAATGGAAGGACTTGCCGGTTGAGGATGCCACATGGGAGAGCAAAGAGATCTTACAGCATCCTGAGTTGAGATTGCTTGGGGACAAGCAATTTCAAGAGGGGGCGGACTGTAATGTCCCCTTTTAGCTACACATTGCCATATCAACATGATTAGCCTATCAGTGGCCCTCGTAAGCTAATAGGGCATGTTTAGAGGGTCTTCATAGCAGTTACCCAGTTGGTGGTTGGCTCTTTTCGTGGATTCAGTGGTCGTATGGAGGTTTTCTAATGTTATTAACAGTTATTTCTATTTTTGGAAACCTCATGTTATAAGATGATGTTATATTTGTACTTTATATTATAACTTATAATTTTATAATAAAGTGCGAATATAAAATAAAATATAAAATATAATGAAGCTTCTAGAAGCCACCCTTAATGGATGAAAAGAAAAGTATAAATAGAGGGTGGGCTGCCATTGTTGATCATCCAGTAATTGTCATTTGCATTTGATGAGATCAATTGTGGAGCCAAGGGTTTCTGCAGGTTGTCTACTTGGTCTTTGGGAATGAAAACTCCCTTAGATTGGCATAACTGAGGTGGTGAGGTATCCTCTGAAGGGTTGCAGATTGGAGAGGATATATCGGTCCTTTCATTGATACAAAATTTGTGACCAAGGGCCAATTTTGCATAGTTCGATTTAGGGTTTTGATTGGAGACATTTTGGAGCATTGTGTCTTCATCGATTTTGCTTTGTGAAGGACGATTTGCATTCTACATCATCATCATGCATTCTGATTTATTTTATCAGTCCTTATGTCAGCTATGGAGACCACGATTTCAGTCATGGAGGCACACTTATGCATCGATTTCCCCTTCTAAGTAAGGCGCTTCATTTGTGAGGCCTTGTAGATGATATTTGGTGATTGATAAAGGGAGTAGAGGCTGCATATTATTTTATATCTTCATTCACATCAGAAAACAGGGGTGGCTGGTCAAGAGTTTCGATTTGGGCTTGGAGGACTCCATTCACGTTGGATATTGCTTGCTTCTTCTTCTACATCATCTAGTGCTGCCATAATCAGGTTCCATCGAAATTTATATGTAGTTGCATGATAGTATTTATCATTGTAGGGTTGCTGCTGTAGATGAATGTTCATATCAGATCTGATAATGTATTGCATTTCAATGTAAGCCAAGAGTCTTCGTGTCTTCATGCTAGCATTGTACTTGGGGTTTGGTTTGCAATAAGGTGATATAAGTTTGGGGTCACACATTGGATGTAATGATCATTTTGATAGCATATTAGTATGCATGCCAACTGTTTGACATAATGTCACTTGGCTGCAGGTGTTAAAATACTCTTGCATAATCATTTATTGCATTTGAAAAACACAAAAACAATTGCATATCATGCTCTTCTTGTAGTTTACTTGTTTAACATTCTTTTCAATGCAAATTACATCATTTTATGCATAACATTTCAACAAGCAGACAAACTGAAATCTCAGAACAGCAAGCATAAACTTAGCATTCTAAGTGTTTGACAATATTCCTTGAGCACATATTGGTGAAATTGGGATCAGAATTTGCAAGGGATATTACAATGGACCAAATTCTGAAAAACTGAAATTTGCTAGAAATCTAAAATTATTGAAAAACTAAATCTCAAATGATATAAAACTCAAATCTGCAGCTATTGCAAATCTGTAGACACCAACTTTGGCCAAATCCAGGACAGTACCAATTTGATCTTGGCAAAACACTATCATCAGACTTGTGCACAATAGCTTCTATCCAGAAACATGTTTCTACTACTACTTAATAGACCATTTGCAATATTTTTCACATTTTAGCTCTCTTGCCTCTTGCATATGGGATAATTAGTTTACATCTGGTGAACTAAAAACCAAGGGAACCAAGAAGAATGGGCACCATGGACAAAAGAAACATTTAAAAAAAAAAAAAAGCAGTTTCTAGTGGACACATACAACTGGTCCTATTGGACCAATCAGATACGCATAATTATTTCTTAATGGGTGCCACTCATTGAAGTGCACAATTTTAAATATGATAATATCTATAAAAAAAGTTCATGACATTGCTCTTGCATGAAGGATATAATAACAAACAAAATGAGTATTGTAAAGTGGAAATATTTTTAGTTGAGAGAGAAGAAAGGAAAAAGCTATACAAAACGCTAAAAAGGAATCAAGAAGTTTGGCTGACGAAATTTATTACTGCAGATTTCTTAAGGACCTAGAACAGGATTTGTCATAAAAGAAAGTGGGATTAAGATCTTTGGAGACATAAAGTTTGGCTGAAGAAACTTGACTGTGTCAACAGTTATGGTTGTGTAAGACCTGTAATCCATGTACGGAACTTTCAAGTGATATAGAAGGATTTCTTTGCGATCAGATATAGATTGTCTTGAAACCCGCAACTTCATCAATGATGGTGGTATTGTTTGTGGGACCAGCATTTTCCCAGATGATTGATGCAAAGGATGAGAGTCATTATCATCAGATGATGATATTGTACACATGCAAAATACTAAAATGCAATCAAGTAGTAGAATTTGTAAGGTAGGGAATGATAAGAGTTGAAACTGAAAGTCAAATTGAAAGGTCCAAGGTCAGTTGTGATCTAAATAGATTTCTAATTTCTAACGGTAGCAAACCTAATGGGAATTAATTTGTATCATATTCTCTCATATATTTGTACTTATAGGTTATTTTGTGCATGTTTTTTCTGCACATTGGCTATCATAATTCCAAAAAATTGAATGGTCAAACAAACCATCATAAAATTGCAGAATTGGCATTATGTGTCAAAGATTTGAGAGTAACTGGCACCATGAGCTCATTGACGGGGCCCAGCTCTCAATTTATGGAATGCACAACCTCAACAATGGTGATCATATTCACAAACAATCAATGTGGCCTTTAAACTCCTAGCTAATTGGATTGATCATATAAAAAAGGATTAAAGAATAAAATACTTTAAAGGTTGTTGTAGATAGACAAATAATCATATAGGAGTGTATAGGAGCGAATTTGCACCCCTTAAGAAAATTCCTCTTTTACCCTTCTTCACTTTAGAAAACCAAATCCAAAGGCTAAAATCCACATAAGCCTGCTGCCTCCGTTCCACTTGGCGCCTGTTTTGTGCGTCGGTAGAGGAATAACTGTCGGGGACGCCCATGCGGCGCGCAAACGTCCGCACGGCGTGCTTACGTCCCTGGCAGATTCCTACGGCTGGAGCCTGCAAAGGCGTTACACTTCCCATTGGAAGCCAACTTGTAACGCCCTCTTCGGATGACTGACCCGAATATGGCTGTTTTCTTCATTCCTCCTTCAAATTCACTCACTCTCATTCCATTTCATCTTCTTCCATAATCTCATCTACAAATTCTAGCATTCAAGCAACACTCTTGCAATCCATAGCAGCAACTCCATCACTCCATCAACTCAGTAGAGCAAGTGTAGAACAACACCATTATAGCAGAGGCTTGAGTCCTCTCATTTTCTCCCCCATTAGCCTTGAGTGCTCTTGGTGGAGGTGGTAAGCTTTCTACTCCTCTCCTCTATTATTTGGTTGAGTAAGCACAATACTGTTTTGTAGTGTTTTAGTGTTATTTGCTTTATCCCTTTCTTTATCATACTATTTCTCTATCGTTGCAAACTTGGCTGTCCGTGGAGGTGGAAACACCAAAACAGGGGTCTAACTAAGGCAAACCCCTATACAGCCCCCCAACAATTTCCCTCTTTATTGTGTGTAGGTGGACGTGCTTCGTGGAGCTAGCTGGCGAACAAGCTTCTCGGTGAGATCATTCTTATCACCCTAGTGTTAATCTACTTGTTTTATCATATTCGTTTACATATTTCTTATTTCATAGTGTTATTTTGATCCCTTAGAAGCCATTAGCTAGGTTGTTAGTCCGTTTTCTAGTGATTCGACCTTGTCTTTCTGGTCCTCTAGCCGTACGGACGCCAACGCACTTGAGAGACACCAATACGCCGCGCTGTCATCCCAAAACCGCGCTTTTTTCCTATGACAGAGAGCTATCTGAAACGCAGAGTTGATCTTGAAAACTGACTCGCCTAGCCCCCTTTCAAATCTCGGGTTTCCAGAGTGATCGAAGGATCTTATAGTCCTCATCATTCTCATCTCGCATCTCCTAACACTCCCTTAAGTTGAGGTAAGTTAGGGCAGCCTACTACTCTCGGCCCTCCGTGACCTGGGGCCTTGACGTGGTTGGTCCCCCTCTCTTACATTTTTGGTGAACCCGACGTGAACCAACGTCTACTCATTTGTTGGTGTTTGAGTTTTTCCCTTTGTACCCTCCGATCGTGGTACCCCTACATGTTGTGAAGGTTTATGAGCATCACAACCTAGTCCACAACCTCTGGGTATATTGTTAGGAGAAGTCTACGACACCTTCCGATAGAGAAGACGAAGGTCACTTATAATTTCTCTACAAGTCTTTTCTTCGATTCTACGGTTGGCCTTTCTACTCGAGAGCAGGTGTCATGGAGCGAGTCAAGATTCCTCGAAGAAACTGACCGCATCCCTACTCCTGCGTCTCCTACATCATCATCCATAAACGAGCGTAAATTTGTCCATATCCCATCTAATTATGTCGCTAGCCTTAGCAAAGGGTTAGGTGCTTTGGAGAATCACCTGGAGAAAAACCCGAAGCTGGCTAGGGCCGCTAAGGTTATTAGCGAAATAAAATATATGGTAGGAAAAGATCGAATAGGCGTAGAATTCCTAGCTAGTCTCACTAGTCTAGCCGAAGCGTGCACCCCTTCAAACCATAGTAGCATGATACGAGGTGGCCCCTTCGAGGAGCATGAGAGACAGTTAGGAGTGTCAATGCCTCCCACATCCGTGTACATGGCCGACATGGTCCCTTCGATCAGTATCCCCGTTGCTTCCGAAATTTTTGAAACTGTCAAAGTAAACAAAACCCCTTTGGGTTTTCACTTCACCCCTCCTGTTGCCTCCGATGGTGGAGGATTTGGCGGGATGATTGGTGAAGGCTTTGGTGGTGGTAGCTTTGGTGGTGGAGGTGGCACTGGTGGAAGTGGTTCCGGTGGAGGTCATGCTAGTGGCTTTGGTTCTAGCGGTGGCTCCGGCAGAGGTCCCTCTAGTGGCGGTGGCATCAGCGGTGGCCCCGGTGGTAGTCACGGCGATAGTTCTAGCAGTGGCTCTGGTAGCGGTTCCGCTGGCCCTATATCTTCTAACGACCCAATTTTGAACACCCTTCTTCAAAATATGGGGAAGATGCAGAACCAGCTGGCAAATCTCTCCCAAGCTTCTGCCCAACCTATCTTCCAACCCTTCTTCCGACATAGCCCATTGTCGATGGCAATCCTAAACAGTCCTTTCCCGCAAGGGATGTAAATTCCTAAATTCGAGGAATACAGTGGCAAAGGGGACTCGCAAACGCATGTGTCCGCCTTTAATGCCTTATGTATTGACTTCTTCCATCATGATGTGTTGATGGCAAAACTATTCCCTCAATCTCTCAAGGAGACGGCACTCGAGTGGTACTATTCCTTGCCTGACAATTTCATCTTTACGTTTGATCAGATTGTGAACCAGTTTCTACAACAATTCCAAGCCAACATCGGACCTAAGATGACCTTCTTTGACGTTGTCCGATGTAAACAAGGGATAATGAGAAGATTACTGATTTTATAGCGTGATATTAGGCGCTCTTTTCACAAATCTCATACCCGTTACCTGATTCCGATGTGCAGAAGGTGTTCATAGGGAAATTACAAAGGCCTTGGCAAGAGAAGTTTGCCCTTATGAAATACCCTTTGTGATGAGCCCTGCTGGCTCAAACCTCAAACCCCTGTCTTTATTTATCTTTATTGTGTTTTTACGTTTTTAGAGAAGAATTTCTAGAGAGAAATAGAAGGGGCGCACAGCATAAATGCTTATAAAATGTAAATCTGAGCTAATTTAAGCAAACTGAAATTACAGAAGGTAATGAATAAGCTCAACAATGGATTCAAAACTCATAAACATACCCGAAAGCTCCCAGATTATTTATTTAAGAAATGTAGTCCAGTTTGCCAGCCAAGATGGTGCAATCTGGCTAAATCCAGTGTAGGAAGCTACAGAAGGTGAAATTCAGCCCTGAAACTAAGGCAAATGAGAAGTGTATGCTAGACGCATAGAAGAGTGAAGAGAAACCCTCAAACTGGAAGGCATTTCTCGAAGAAACCCCAAACGCCCTTGCACAGAGAGCCACGCACTTCAAGCAAAAAAGCCCAGCTCTCAACTCTGAAGGTACGGCCATGATGTCAAATGCCTGCCATGATGAAAGAAGGACGCCATCTCCACAAACCCTCCTGTCTCAGATAAAGAACTCAACAAAACTCTGATAAAGCACAGTAGAACCTCTATATGAAGCTCTCACAAATTGCACAAATTCGACTGGTCTCTCACAATCTCAAAAGTGCTCAACACTGAAGAGATTTCGTTCTCCAATGGAAGATTGCTCAAAAACCTGATCACAAGTGAAAGCACAGGAAAAATGTCCAAGGCAAAGTCAAAATATTCAATAGATGAATTTCTCATTACCAAAATGCCTTATATGCAAAAAGGCACGACTTCCAAGAAAGATACGCCCTTCTTCATATTTTAAATCTTTTAAAATATATTTAAGTCATTTCAATAGTTTTTGACTTAAATACTTGGGCGCCCTTTTATATTTTAAGTGATTAAAGTATTAAATCACCTTTATAGAATATTTAAGTGATATAAAATGTATAAAGTCAATTTGACTGTATAATAAGGCACTAAGTTAATTAATTAACTCAAATCACTTAAAAAACCATAACTCTCTCAAAACTCCAAATATTCCCGTGCCGTCAAAAGTTGTCAACCCCTGAACTGCTAACGCCTACTGTGAACCAATCACTGAGCTTTGAAAACGAGAACAACCAAGCTCTCCAGAAAGTACCACTGACCCTCTAACCAGATCTTGTTAGCCTACGAGAGTCTGAGTAATAGGCTAACCACCATCAAATAAGATCACGCCAAAAAGGGGGACATTACACCCTTCTTTCGTGCATTTATGTGCAGCCCTACGAGAATATCAGTAGATGGTGGTTCAATTTGGGGGACCTTCCTCGCGCTCCCATCCTGAAGGGAAGTCCATTGTGTCGATCTCCAGAAAAGGAAAAGTCATTGTGAATGTAGTAGCCACTATGGATGACAATGGCCTCAAGCGCAACCGAAAGTTCACAAAGTTATCAAAATCTTATTCCTCCATCTTATAAAAGTTGTTGAAGGATAAGATCGTTAACTTACCAAGCCCTAAACCCGTTAGGGAACCTTACCCTAGCTGGTATGAAGCAAACACCTATTGTCAGTACCATCGAGTTAACGGACATGATACCGAACGTTGCATGCGCCTGCGTCATGAGATACAGGATTGCATCGAGGACGGTACTATTCGTCTCGATGGAAGCAAACAAAATACAAACAAATTAGTGGCAAAAGCTAATAGTGAATTGCAAACATACACGGACCCATTTCCGTCGCATTCTACTAACATGATTATCGATCCCTCTGATTCTGTTACTTAGCCTGAAGCATATGTTAACATGGTTACTGTTACACCTTCTCCTCATCTTGCAACCAATTCGCCGGATATAACATTCACTTCGCAAGATGTACCGGCAAACGACAAGCCTTCTCCGCTTTACATTCCCGCTCGCCTCAATGGCAACATTGTGACAGGAGTCTTAGTCGACCCCGCGAATAGAGTGAATGTCATTACGGAGGAGACTCTACTGTTGAACTCCTTGCAAAGGGAAGAATATGAAAAGACAAAGTCCATCAACCGAACACATGATGGCCTTGCTCTCAAACCATATGGATCGATAACTCTGTCCATCCTAGTTGGACCTAGGAACGTAGACGCAGTTTTAGACACGGTTTTCGATGTTATTCCTGAGTCGAACCTATTCAAGGTGAAGCTAGGTATATCGTGGCTAGCTTCCATGAATGGGATCGCCTTTGTAATTCATAAATGTTTAAAGTTTTCCCATGAAGGTGTCGTGCACATAGTGCATGACACTGGATACCAGCCCATGGTGTCTCGTGGGGGATATTCATTGGATCACTTTTGGCCCGCTCCAGTTGGTCTGCTTCCTCCAAGAACAAATCTACTCTACAAGAACTACGTAAAGTACAAAACTGGGGGCAAGGGATAGCCGAAATTGACCCTTCCCATACCGGAGCAGCCACCTACCTCCTCTTCCCAAAAGGGAAAGGAGAAAGTTGCTCCTTCTTGGGCAGCCTCATCCACCCCCCTCTCTTGGGAGGAGTATTGGATGAGTAAGCCCGGTCTTTATCCACTGAGTCCGATGGTGTCTGCTTGGCGTAGACCCAAGATCAGGATATCGGATCTCCCTACCAAGCCCCCTGAACCTTGGTACTACTTGTACAGCAAGCAGAAGGCCCCCCATGGGGAATCCTCTGCATTCCGGCCTCCATGGCCTCTTACCGCCCCTGCTTCTAAAGCAATGAACTGGAAGAGGCCCGTTGTCGAGGCGTTAAAGTCGATTGCCCCCGTTGTCTCTTAACCTATCCCTCCTACTCCCGTTCAGGAATCTGTCCCTCCACTGGAAACAATTGTGGAGGACACTCTCATGGTTGAGCAGAAGCCTTTCGTTCCCTCGCAACCTCCTGCCTCTAGTCCTAAGAGTCACAAGAACCGCCTTGCGCGCGAGCTCAAGTGTCGCGCAAGGCTCTCTTGGCTAAGCAGGCCGCCTCACAGAGGAAGGAAGAAGAGATGACCGCCCCTATATCAGGACCTCCTGTCACGCCCTCCTCTCTCCTCCCCTATGTTTCCGTTCAAACCATCTTTGTATCGCTTTCGGCTTCCACTGCAAGTGCAAATGCCCCTGACCCTAGAAAGGTGCGGGTGTTCATCGCTCCTTCAGTGGAGCCGCCTTTGCTGACATCCATTCCGGATGTCCCGCCTTTCCCAAAGCCCATAGATATGATTAACACCTCAGTCGTATCTATTGCGATTCTTTCCTCTTCTTCCTCTGTCCTCCTTGCCTCATCTGTGGGGAGTTCACCTCCTCCGACGAAGAAGAAGGTAGAGAGTGGTCCTTCCAGCAACGGAGGACGTAAGAGGAGCCCACCTTCTCCAAGAGGTGGCCCTTTGCTGATTTGTTTTGTCCTAGTAGCAGAACCAGTCCCGACTTCTCCTGAATTCGTCACCGCTCCCGAATCTCTCGGTGAGCTTAGCGGTGAACCTCGGGCACAACCTTTTCCGTCCATTGAAGTGAAACATGGCACTCCTGTTAAGTGCATGTTTAACTCGTTGGATGAAGTTCCAACCTTGTCAGCGATCTTCACAAAGCCGTTGACCTGAGACCCACAAGAGTTGAGTGACGGAGACTTCACAGGTCCTCCTTTCTTAGCCTTTGTTGCGGGAGGGTCAGAAGCTCCTCCCCTTAACATTCCACCACTGCAAGCTCGTCCTTCTCCCTATGATGATCTAGAGTGGGAAGGTGACGACCTCTTGGTTGATCAGTGTTAAGGGGAGACCTATTCTTTATCTTTAGATAAGATGTGTGTGTGTTGTGATGTGTTTCCCCGTGATCATGCTATGTGTGCCTGGATGACCCTCGTCACCCTTTTTGGTGCTTGGATACAAGCGTGGTGTTTGTGTTGTAAACCTTCTTCTATTCGTATCATCATTCTTCCATGTTTGTGATTGACTTTCGGCAAATTGGGGACGATGCAAAGCGTTGGAGGCATTTAGGCTTCTCTTTCATGTTGACCCAATTTTTTATTTTTACTTTGTCTTCTCGTGCATTCCTCACACAACCTGATATAGTAGGGGGTTGATGACAATTCATTTATATACTATTATTATACTTATATATATTTATGAGCAGTTCTGACTCCGAAATATCAGGCTACCCCTATGCCCTTTGTTCATGTGCTCTTTCCTTTTGCTTTCTCTTTATCTTTCTCTCTTCTTTGCTTGAGTTGTCCCTCTCGTGCGTGACAACGCCGCCTCTACACCACTTTGATCTTTAGAAAACACATTCGTTGCCAACAAATCTTTTCTCAAGAATTTTTCACACTTCTTTGTAAGAATTGAATTCTCATCTTGAAACCCTAACGGAACATGTTTCCTTCATCATGGGTTCGTAAAGAAAGAACTTGGAAACCTTCCTCCAAAGTGGGAGCAGCTTTAATCTTCCCCTCACGTGGGGGCATATTCTTCCTTTCGAATTCCTTGATGAAGTGAGCATCTTTCAGAAGGATTCCTTGATCATGAATCGATTCAAAAAAGAAGACACCAGCTTTCGAACAGCGCGTCCCTTCAGTGGACCCTTTCTTTTAACGCCAGGTTCCTGAGGGACCCCTTCAAAAGTTTTTATCTCAAGTAAGTTCTATGGTGCCTAGCTCAGGGGCAGCCCGACTAGACCTGTTTCCTATCTTTGTGTCTAGCTCAGGGGTAGCCTGACTAGACCTACTTCACATCTTTGCGTCTAGCTTGGGGGCAACCTGACTAGACCTCGCTTTCAAACGATGCGTCCCTTGAGTGGACCCCTCCTCCTTTTGAAGGGTTCCCAAGGGACCCCTTTGAAAGTTTTCCAACTTGTTGACGGTCTGCATGACTGTCCGCTTACTTGCCTGCGTGGCCGCTTCCTGACATGTTCTATCTGCTGGTAAACATGTCGCTTCATGGGTGCGCCTGTGGAGCCGCTTTTTGGCTTTGCGGAGTCCACTTTTCTCAGTTTCCCTCATGTGAGAGTTCTTGGGGGATACCTTCCTTGCAGGTTTGCGGGTCTGTCAGGCGCTTTTCTCGGTTTCCTCCATGTGAGAGTTCTTGGAGGATACCTTCCTTACAGGTCCGCGGGCCTATAAGACGCTTTCTTTCTTAAGCTTCATGGTTCTGCGAAGCTGTAAAGTCCTTTGCCTATCCCGTACTCTCGGGTTCGCCAGATCGTAGTCTGCTTCTTCGATGGTTTAGGTATACATCTCTAACCCTACTACTTCTTCAATCTACTTTACCGAAGCACTCATCAATATTCGTGCTCGCTAAAGTGGGGGCAAAATGTATAGGAGTAAATTTGCACCCCTTAGGCAAATTCCCCTTTTACCCTTCTTCACTTTAGAAAACCAAATCCGAAGGCTAAAATCCACATAAGCCCGCTGCCTTTGTTCCACTTGGCCCCTGTTTTGAGCGTCAGTAGAGGAATAACTGTCAGGGACGCCTGCGCGGCGCGCAGACATCCGCGTGGCGCGCTTACATCCCTAGCAGATTCCTGCGACTAGAGCCTACAGAGGTGTTACACTTCCCATTGGAAGCCGACTTGTAACGCCCTCTTCGGTTGACCGACTCAAATATGGCCGTTTTCTTCATTCCTCCTTCAAATTCACTCACTCTCATTCCATTTCATCTTCTTCCACAATCTCATCTACAGATTCTAGCATTCACTTCAAGCATTCAAGCAACACTCTTGCACTCCATAGTAGCAACTCCATCACTCCATCAACTCAGTAGAGCAAGTGTAGAACAACACCATTCCAGCAGAGGCTTGAGTACTCTCATTTTCTCCCCCATTAGCCTTGAGTGCTCTTGGTGGAGGTGGTAAGCTTTCTACTCCTCTCTTCTATTATTTGGTTGAGTAAGCACATTACTGTTTTGTAGTGTTTTAGTGTTATTTTCTTTATCCCTTTCTTTATCATACTATTTCTCTATCATTGCAAACTTGGTTGTCCGTGGAGGTGGAAACACCAAAACGAGGGTCTGACTGAGGCAGACCCCTATACAGCCCCCCAACAATTTCCCTTTTTATTGTGTGTAGGTGGATGTGCTTCGTGGAGGTAGCTAGCGAACAAGCTTCTCGGTGAGATCATTCTTATCACCCTAGTGTTAATCTACTTATTTTATCATATTCGTTTACATATTTCTTATTTCATAGTGTTATTTTGTTCCCTTAGAAACCATTAGCTAGGTCGTTAGTCCGTTTTCTAGTGATTCGACCTTGTCTTTCTGGTCCTCTGGCTGTACGAATGCCAGCACACTTGAGAGACGCCCAAAACCGCGCTTTTGTCCTATGACGAAGAGCTATCTGAGACGTAGAGTTGATCCTGAAAACTGACTCGCTTAGCCCCCTTTCAAATCTCAGGTTTGCAAAGTGATCGAAGGATCTTATAGTCCTCATCATTCTCATCCCGCATCTCCTAACACTCCCTTAAGCTGAGGTAAGTTAGGGCATCCTGCTGCTCTTGGCCCTCCATGACCTGGGGCCTTGACGTGGTTGGTCCCCCTCTCTTACAAGGAGCTCTATGGGCATTCAAATGTTAGGTATATAACTAGGTTAAATGCCAACTTGTGGAGTTAACATAGTTAATAAGTATTGATGCCCTCAAATAACCCCACTATGTTCCTAGCTTTTTCATATCTTCAACAAGCAAGATATATACGCAAGGATTTATATGGAAAAGAAGCATACATCAGGACTAATGTAGAGGGACCTCATAAACAATGTTAAATAATTAAAAGAGATTTTATCTAGTACAAAAGCTTGTCAAAGAGCATATTTAAGTTTTAACCAAGTTCAAGTTGTATTCTCAAAACCCTAGTGATTCCTTGAGTAAGTTGAGCTTATAAACTAATAATGTATCATTGTTTGTTATATTTGTGACCCTTTAGTATTTACTCTTCTTCAAACTAATACCATTCTTACATATGGTTGATTAAGCCAAAATACATGTCTTTTTGGATTAAACTCCATAGGAATGCAAACAAATGCTCATGTAACTATGCTAAATGCTAAGAAAAGATAGTTCAACCAATCTCATCTACAAAATAGATTTTGTGTCATAATGTACTAGTCCTTTGATGGCATAATGTCCATCATCAAGGGTCATATTGGTGTTCTAGGGCTCAAATTTGTATTAATATTTTGAGCATGTTTTTGTATTGTTTAAGACCCACATGATTTAAGTACTTGGATGTACTAATTGTTGACCTCATTTAAAGGCACTCAACTAAAATGATGGTATCTACTTGTCTAAGACTAGTTTGAATTTAATATTGATATTTGTGGATATTGACCTCTACCAGCCTTGAAAAATGCCTATTACTTTTGGCATGTTGCCTACCTCCTTGATTATACTTGTAATTTAGAGTGCCATATGTTTAGCATCTACATGTCAATTTCACAGAATTCATACATATTCTTGCTGGCATATATGCTTGAATTGCCTATCTTAGCAATATCTATGACTTTATGTTGTCATAGAGCATGTTATGTTGATTTTGCCAATAAATATATGTGACTATAAACATTTAATGAAGTAGCGGACAATCATATTATGAACCAAAGTGTTGAAATTTTAATATTCTTGGGGTCATATATTAGTCATCACAATATTGGTGGAATGTGTACCATCCTAGCAAAAAAGTTGACTAGCATCAGGTGTAACTAAATCTCTCATTATGTGAATGCCCTTTAAGGATTTGATAATACCCAAAATATCTAATAGAGTTGTCATTCATGTGAGAAGGAAACCTATCTCCAAAGAAGATAAAGTTGATAGAAACCTCGTTTGGGTGCAAAAGCTGACCCTATTTTGTATCAAGATCTAAAGAAGAAGAAGGTTCAACATCCTTATTAAACACAATGAAAGAATTCATACAAGATATCCGGACTACACAAGCTTGGTTAGGAAATCCCAAGAGAGCGAAAGAATATTTCTAGAATACCTTCTGCATAGACATGGTCAAAGATCTTCCACAAGTGAAAGAAATTTGGTAATGTGCATATGTTCAAATCTCCTAGAATGTAGATAAAAAGAGCTATTTAAACCCTATTGTCAAAGAACAATGGACTCACCATGACAAGTGCAAGAAAGGGAGGAAGATAGAATTTATTGGTAGCTACTTGTGGGGATTACAATCTTGCAAATCTCTCACTTCCAACAAGAGATTGATAGTCTAGTAGTCCTACAAGTCCCTTGCAAAGACAAATCCATGGAGGTGACTGGTTTACAAAAGTAAAGATACAATCATCTATGATCAAGAAAGCATCCAAAGATAATAATTGACCCTCTTGAATCTTTGCACAAATAAAAAAATGTCCCTCAATTATTTTAGTAGACAAGGCACCTGAAAATAAACTATTCTTCTACCTCTCCCATCAGCTTGGCAAATGTGGTGGTCGATGTCATTTTGCAAGTGATGAGAGAAAACCTTCAACTAAATAAAGGAATCTTGAGGTGAGGAGTACAATGATTTTTTACAGTGTTCAAGGCTTTGAATGCATTGAAGAGTTTTGTTGGTGCCCTTTTCTTAACAGTTTATGCTGACTCCCTCAATTGTCACGTGTCACTCGTACTAGGATTTGTAGCCAATGCTTGGATACTACTCTCAATGTTGAGACAGTTGAAATTGGGACCAAATAGAACAAGGAGAGTAAGGTGATGTCTTATGAAGGAAAGCAACACTGGAAGCTGGTACATGGGCCCTAATACTAAAAGGAAACAGGAAAGGATGTAGAAACAAAATTCAGGAATGCCATGAAGACAAAGCAAATTGGTCAAAAGAAAGCCTGCTATACCAAAGAATTTAAGCCAACAAAGGACCATGATAAAAAAGATTATATAGAAACTAAAATTAAGTGAAAAGCAAAAATATTGATAGCCCAATTAAGAACTAGCTCACATCATCTTAGATCTGAAACTAGCAAAAGATCAATACCTAAGGTGGAGTGGGAAATGATAACATGTCTATTTTGTAAAAAAGGTGTGTGGAAGACAGAATGCTACATTATAAATGGCTCAGTCTAAAACAACCACCATATCAATTACGAAGACACTTTGAGAGTGGATAATCTAAATACCTTGTTTGAGGAGGCAAAGTTGGACAAAACTGTAAAGATTTTGATGAAAATCCACAGAAAAAAATCAGACATCAAGAAGGGTTTGCAAACTTCATAAGCTTTTGGTACCCTTGTGTCTCAGGATTGGGTTTGTGTGTTGCTCCTGTCTTGCTGCTCTTGAACCCATAGGGTGTTTTGGTCTCATGGATTTTATTAAAATCTCTCATTCATTCATGGCACAAAATATGCCACAAATGCATGGTGTGGCCATCAGGGCCAAAAGCGGCAATTTCCATCTGAAGATTGTATTCCTCGAGATGTGGCAGCAAAAGAAAAATTTACCTAATCTAAAAAAACACGAATTTAACTATGTATTCTATGATGCCTGTATATGGTAAACTCTACTATAATGAGGCTTTAAGCATAGCAACAGTCATATCTTGATCACCTCGTTAAGTACATTAGGAATTTGAGAAGCAAAACAATGCAAGAAGTACGCATGTCAGGCAATTCTACACGATCTACCCAAGTCAGACATAATCCCCACCAAACCAGGGTTTATAGCACATAACAGTCAGTCTTTCCCTTCCCCTTAAAGTTGAACCCATTGAAGCGTGTTACCTAACACATGCAAGCAAGAGAGCATAAAATCCGATGAAGTAAGTCATAGCACGAATGTAAAGTGTTAAAACAGCATACTTCTTGTTGACGGGATCAGCACAGCAGCATAACAGTTTTTGCAGCTTTTCCATAACGACACCAACACCAACACTACCACGGCCTCTCGGAGGAATGTTTGATCGCTTGAGCTGCTTGCCACTTTTTAAAATTTTCAGATTAAACCCATTGTGCGAACGTGACACCCAATATAAAAATACTACAAGAGTTTCAAGTTTCTGCTCTATTCAGAGCTTTCGCCTTTCAATTTTCTATTTTTCTCTGAACGTTTCTGACCAACTTATAATCAACGTACACAAAAGAAGATGTTCTTTGGAGGTATGTTTACTTTCAGACCGCAATCCCATGTCATCGTTTTTGTTTGTGGACGTTGACAGCAAAACAAGGAAATTTATGAGATGCGCAGGGCCGTGATTTAACATAGCAACGTTGGACAAGGTATGGCGTGGGGTGGGAAGTATTCAACAGCTGGTCCTAACACTCCTCTCATTCCGTCTATAACACGGTTTTTCTGTAGAATACGCTTCTTGTTTACCGTATACACATATTCTCATTTCAAGAAACGGAATTTAGAGGGATGGTTAAAAAAAATAATATACAATATCTTACATGAATGTTTTAAAATAAATCAATTTATAATATAGTCATATTTAGTGGATAGGTTACATATAGTGTGATATTTGAGCCTAAATCAAGTCTCATGTCTGCAAACTACAATTGAATGGTTGAAAAACAAGTTCCAGCTTCCAAAATGTCGCTTATGACATAAAAGGCAGATAAATATTGATTTGACAATTGAATGGAAAACTTCTATTTTCATTTACAGGTTTCTGTTTGTCAATTTGATGGCAACTTTCTTTTCTCATTTGCATTGGTTTATGTTTTAAATATATTGATTTGACAATTGGATGGGAAACTTCTATTTTCATTTACAATTTTTTTTGTCAATTTGATGGTAACTTTCTTTTCTCATTTGCATTGGTTTATGTTTTAAGTCTCTATGCAAATATTTCATAATCAGATAATAATTAATTTTTTTAAGGAAAAAATCTAGATTTGTCTAAATTTATTTCATTCTATTATTTAGCATTTATTATTAATTGTTTAATCTAGCCACATGCAACTAGAATTCATAGTGCATCCATGCACAAACACATACTCTCTAACATATTAAGTTACATATAAATTAATATCGGCATAATCCTTGAACCTCCTTTAGATGCAAGTGCTAGTAATTATTTAAATTTGAAATTTGAATAAATAAAGAATGTTTAATTTTTAGATTGTCTTTTAGTTGTACTATTCAATTATGATTCTTAGTGTGTAGGTATGATCTTTATAAATGTTTATGTTGGTATTTAGCTCTATCTTAAATGTTTAAATGTAATGTCCATTAATAAATCTTAGAAAATGTGGTTAAAAACTTCTTTAAAAAAATAAAAAAATAGATAGAGATTTTTCATATCATTAAATATAGCACATGAATCATCACCATATGCAATATGGTGTGAAGTTAGTATATGCAAAGGTAAATGTTTGATATTGTGCAAAAGACAAAAGAAGAAACACATTAATGTAAATAATTCCTATAATTGGGTGGCTAGATGATGCAACATCAATGGGTTCGGTTAAGGTTGGTTCTTAAAAACATGGGTTCAAGGCACTCTTAGGTGAGGTATGCCAAGAGAATTTGGTTAATAAATTGGCAACGTCAATTAATCAAATTAAAATATTAATATTAAAAAAGTAACATCAATCATTTAAATATAATTATATGCAAATTAGCATACTGTGTCTACCTAAAGATTATACAAGCATTAAATAAAATACCCCATTCATTTTTACACAACTTACTTGCAGTTATAAGCTAATAGCATTCAACAATGTATATAAAATAGCATATCAAAATCTTTTATATTATAGATTTTAAATGTGAACTCGAAATCAAATTTACTCGTTAAATTTAATAATATATAAAAATAAATTAGAAAATCAATCATAAAGTTAAACTAATTCATTTTAAATATTATTTAAAAAAAAAAATTATGGAAATTTATGCAACAAAGTCCCTACCTTAACTTAAATTATAAATTAAATTAACTAAAAATGTTATAAATTTCAAAAGGTTTAAGGAAAAGAGAAGGGAAGACGAGGATGGAGAATTAAAAAATTCAAAATAGCCATTGACCATAAGATTTTTTTAAAATTTATTTCTTCTCAAAGGTAGCAACATTTTTTTGGATTCGCTAGTAATCTTTTGAAATTTATACAAACAAAAGTTCAAGTAATTTTTTTTTAAGTTCATTCAAAATTGATGTTTTTTTTTAATGTTAATGCTTGTCATTATTGTAGCTTAAAATATTATTTTATTAAAAAAAAAAATTATGATAACAAAAAATAATTTGTTTTCAAATGTTTGTTTCTATGCATATTGACAATCAATCAAATTATTTTATATATATACATATTGTGGTAAAGCAAAAAAGAAAAAGAAAAATGTATGGTTATTGTTTGCTACTGTAATGAAAAAAAATTTAAAAATTTAAACTTGTAATATCAGAAAAAAAAATCACGATTTTTCCTTTGGCACCATATTTTATGTTAAAAATGAAGAAAATGGTTGATTTTTCATTGCACCTGATTTCTCTTTTCATGGGTTTTTGAGAAAATATTTAATGAATAATTAAAAATGTTTATGAGGTATATAACAAAAAATTTGTTTGCAAAAGTCAAACTTGATTTGCACGTTCAACTCCAAATAGGAATTAATTAATTAAATCAATTAATTCATATTCCTCGCCCACTTTTTGATTGAGCAAATCACCATTGTTGACTAATCAATTTAATTGCTAACTAAGTCATCAACCTCCTAACTAATCAATCTAATTTCCTAGCTAATAAATAAAATTTTCTAACTAAGCCATCAATTTCCTAACTAAGCCATCTAAATCCTAACTGATCAATCTAAATCTTGACTAGCCAATCTATTTATCAATCACACAAATTGTGCAATCAAGTTTTCACAATTTATTCATGTCTATTTCCTCTCAACAACTTTTGACCATTGATCTTGATCCAACATTATTGAATCCTGATCATCCATTTTGAATCACATTTTCTATATAGTAAACCTCTTTCCTCACAAATAATGATCGAAAAATTAACATACCTTATGTAACAAAGTACTTTAGAGATCACCATTGATAGAGCTTCAACCTTTCTTCGATCAAATGACACACATCATTCATCAAAGCTTTGTACACCAACAATGGAGGATTCACAATGATACCAACAACCCAACATCATACGAATACACTTCGACATGGGATGGTAATCTCTCTTTTGCTTTGAATTCATTGTGTTAATCTTAGGATTTTATTACATAATTTCAATAGCTTATATTGTTCATTTCAATAGTGATGGAATAAAATCTTAGATTAATTGTTTTTAATTAGATAGATTCTTAATTCATCATGTTTTGTCTTTCTTTGCATTCTAATGGTTTTCCCCCTCACACAAGTTGTGATGTTGAAGAAGTGTTATGAGGACATGGAGTTATCCTTATGTTGCTATGTTTGGAGGTGTGTTAGAGTGAAGTATGTGCTACAATTATGTCTCTAGTACTTGGGTTCCAAGTTCTTTTGAGAAAATTTGATAAATAGTGAAAACAATGTTATGTAGGTATTCAGTGTATGCTTCAGGATGTGCTCCATGTTTCTCTTAGGTTACTTCTATGCTTGTACAATTCTGACATATTGTTCATGGCTATTGGTAGCTACTATATCCAAAATTTGGGCTTTTGGATCATTGTATAGTGCAAAATATTTTCACCAGTATGTAATCTGTGTATTTTAGTGTGGTCTGGGAGAAATTTATTTGCTCTGCATTTCTCTACATTTTTGTTTCAGAACTTGTGATTATGAGAATATGTTGATAAGGTTTCTCTCTTAATTTTTTCAAGATTAATTAAGATTCGACATTATTGTTGATGAGTTTTTGTGTTACAGTGTATTATAGTGGCCGACTGGGTTATTCAAATATACAAAATATTCATGCTCTTTAGGTGAAGTTTGTTGTGAAGCTTCTAGATGGATTTTCAAGTTTTTATAACTCACTCCATGTCATGTTCAAATGAATTTTGTTGTCTGGAAAGATTGGACCATGTTAAGTATGTGTATGCTTAAATATTTTATGTGTTTTGCATGGGTGTTGTTCGAACTTATGTTAAACACTACTTTTGAAATTTGTGGAAGCATGGCGAAGCATGTTGGGACTTATTTCAGTCCAAATTAAGTATCTATTTAGGTCGTCATCATTCTCTTCCTCCCCGAGAATGCCTTGGTGTTGACCTAGTTTAAAATTTTTAATATAAATGGTGTGTGGTGAACCTTGGAAGGGTTTCAAGGTTGAAGACAGTATAAGTACAGGTCAAGATGTTTGTGAAAGACAAGATAGATACAAGATAGTGTGTGATATGAATTCGAGAAAATCAATGCGAATTTTAAAGTGTCGAGTTCTTGAATGCATTGAGTTGAAGGTGTAATCTTGTGACCGACATATTAGCATGGATTGATTACACTTGATCTATGAAGAATTGAATCATAATGAAGCCACTAACATCAATCTCAACAAGATCAATCAAATGTTTAACTAAACCAAACATCCACTAAAACCAAGCATTCTAAACTATGAAAGCGTTAAATTGTCTACTCTAATCCATTCGAAATTTATCCCATTGTGGGAGTGGTGTCATGTTGATGTGGAACGACGACCCTTTCCCAATCCTGTGGATAAATGAATTTGTTTCAACTAGTTTTATTGAAGAAAATTGATGGAACAATTGTGAGATGTGTATAAAAACACGATTTTAATCTAAATGAGCATGATGCAAGCTAATATAACATGATTTTTATGCTAAAATGATCTAGATATGTAAAATCTAAGCTAATATAAATGGATTTTAAACTAAAAGTTTCAAATCCTAATTAATAAACAAGCTAAATGGATGTATTATGTGATCATGGAAGCCATTAATGAAAGATTAAAGTTAATTAATGCAATTAAAATAAACTAAAAGATGTTAAATGTGTTCTAAATATGAGTGTGATTGTGAGTTATTTTAACATCATAACAATGATGTTAAAAGGTGAATCCATTTTTCCAAATAGTACTTTATTTATAGGAAATCAAATGAAAAATGAAGGGCTAAGATTGAAAAAATTAATCAATGGTCAAAGATGGTGGAAATTGGAGGCATGGATCATGGATTCTCATCAACAGGTGAGAATGCAAGATGATATTTTAATCAAGGGTTTATATTCCTTCAAATAAACACACTTTTGACCTATACAAGAGGTCACAAGTTAACTTGCACAAGAAGTTTTGAATTAACTTGCACATGAAGCTTTGTAAGAATATTCCCTTTTTTCAAATGAGTGAGGAGAGAGAATATTCTTTGGGATATTCTCATGGGTGAGAGAAAAAGAAAATTTAGTTAATTAAAACCAAAATAAATTATGCAAAAGGGCATGGGAATATTCCTTTTTGGAAGAATGTGCAAAGAATAAATATTTCCTTAGAATATTCCCTTGCAAGTGGGGGAAAATTAGATCAATTAATAATTGACAATTAAACAATATTAATTATGCAATTAGGGGATTAGGAAGAATTAGATGATATTCATTAAATTGAGTGATTTAATGAAAGGGGGAAAGGTAATGACATTTAATTAAATAACTTAGGGTTATTTAATCAAATAAGAAGATTTAGGGTTTTTAATTAAATAGTTTGATTTATTTAATTTAATGAGATGAAATGAAATGTTAGCATGAAAATGGATGAATTAACTTGATTAAATTAAAGAGGTTAATAAATGAAAATGGGGAAATTAATTAAATAGTTAGGATAATTTAATCAATTAATTGAAAAGAGGATGGGTTTCAGGATGAAATAATGTTAGTATACTTGATTCGAGTGTATGATATCATTCAAGACATTTTTTAGTGTCTACATCTTGCCCCTCTTTGAAGTGAGGTATCTACTGCTTTGGTTCAAAGACTGATGCTTTTCGGATAATTTTTTATTTTATTTAGATGCCCCAGTGGAAGGATTAAGCTGGTTCCTTGCCCCCTCAAGAGATCGGGTGGAAATTTTGAATTTTGGGTTGATTTCTCAACCAAGGTAAAATACTACCCCAGGGGTCTGAAAAGGCTCCACGATGTAAGAAACATAACAAAAATGTAAGAAACGATGTAGAATAAGCTCCATTTTGGCAAGATTGGTGAAAGTGATGAAAAACCCTAGCTTCATGGTTAAATTAGGGGAAAAAACTTAATTTGGAGGCTAAAAAGGTGAGAAAGGGTCAGTTTCAATTAATTTGTGCATTCACACTTGAGAGAAACCTTTCATTTTGAGCTCTAAACCTTTGAAAAAATGGTGCAATGAGTGCTCCCATGACACATTTCCAACCGGGTTTGTGAGTACCAGAGGCTTCTAGGTGCAGGACCCATGGTATGTGATTTGAAACTTGATTTGAATTTTGACGTTTAAGTGCATTTATTACATTTTGAAATTTGAAATTTGGCGACGTTGTTATATAGCGACGCTATTTCTAGAATTGGTGATGCTATTTTGATTTATAGCAACGCATATGTGTTTAGTGACACAGTTCACAATTTAAACTTAGGGTTTTAGATTTTAAATAGCGACACATATGTAAACAGTGATGCATCTTGTGTTTTAAAATTTAGGGTTAGGGTTTGCCCAGTCCAAATAGCAATGCATGTGTGTTTAGTGACAAATATCATGATTTACAATTTAAATTCTTTAAGCGTCGCACTTTGGAATTTGAGATATAGAGATCCTATCATAAATAGAGATGCTATTATAATTTTGGGGGATAAAAACTCAAAACTTAGCCAATTTTTACGATTTGAACGTCATGTGCTTTGTGGGTACAAGAGGTTATCCCACCTTTGACATCCCACGAGCACGAACGGACTGTTTTATCTAGACATGGCAATTTTTGTCTGAGTTATGATAGGAGCACCTCTGAGAGATTAGTTTGTGGTACGTTTCTTACATGCCCGTCGTCCGAACCCATTTGGCGATGATGACAATATTGTGTGAGTGATGACATAGCGAGACTTCATCATTCCACTTACCTATCGATGAAGTGACAATGACACTGGAGGATGTATGACAGATTTTATGATTGTTGATACATGGTGAGCGCGTGATATATGGCATTGATGTTGGCTATGATGATTTTCATGAGGTGCTTGACCAGGAGGACATTGTCTTGGTCACCTCCCAGATTGACCTTGAGATGTATAGAGGTCGGGTGTTGACTTTCAAACTAATCATTGTGGCAGTTATCTCAGGTTTGGTTGCTCTAGATTGACGAAGCAAAGGATTCAGTCTGGGATGGGGCTTGTCTTGGCACATGATGCTCTTTCAGAGGAATTAGTATGCATGGGGGCCAGTGATGTTGGCCTCCCTTTACCATGATATGCATGATTTTATATACTATGATGGCAAGGATATTGGCACAGGGGTCACCCTTCTTCACATTTGGCCCTAGGAGTACATTGTTGTGCTTCGTCCTATTGTTCAAATGGTAAATGCAGAGCCATATGATCCCATTTTTTGGAGATATAGGGGTGCCATCACATTACAATAACTCAGGATTCCTTATTGGCATCGAGTGATTGATGGTATGATAGTTTTCAAATGCCAGCCCTAACTTCAGATGCTAGCTTGGAATGATGATGTGTAACAATTGTTCTTTGCTTGATAGACCCAATTCATGTAGGATCAAGAGCAACTCATAATTGAGAGGTACCTACCCAACATGGTTTCTAGATAATTTTGTGAGAGGAAGGACATGCCAGATGATCAATATACCGCCATCTTTGTCAAGTCAGCTCGAGAGACAACATGAGGACCTACAATCCCAATCCATGAGGTTGTTGAGGGCTTTAGACAACTGGTTGCTAGGCCCTGGGCCTATGATCAGGGATAGGAAGATGCACATACAATGTTTACTTATGATGCATGGTTCGTACCCCCTCGTTGATTGACAGATCCAACAGGTATACCTCCATGAGGGAGATTAAGAGGGAGGGGTGCAAGAAAAGGCCAAGGTCAGCCAGATGATGGGCAAGGTAGAGGATGAGGTACAGGACAAGATTTCCAGCACCATAAGGATGGATAGGTCCTAGGTGAACCACCATTGCACCAAAAACAACAACCACCATCGGGGCTAGATCCCCATGATGCTCAAATTCAGTAGTTGCAGTTGGTGATAGGTGAGAGGGATCGGATTCATCAACATATTCTGGTTATCACTACTGAGAGAGACTAAGCTAGGAAATAGATATAGGTTGTTACAACAGAGAGAGACCAGGAGCATCAACTCAAGTAGACCATCAAGATGCAATTAACACATGAGGTTGAGCAGCATCAAAATTTGGAGACTATTATAGCTACAACATAGGGGCAACCAGTGTCTACTCATTTGTACAAAGAGGTCATGAAAAAGGCAGTATATTATTAGATGCACTACCATCGGGATGTCCCATAGGCACTTAGATATCCAAATTACTCATAGAGGAGTGAGGTACATCCTCAGGCTGAGGATCAGCTAGAGAGACAACCTGGTGAGGGGAGCAACTATAAGGGCTAGCTTGCTTGTATAGACACTTTTTGATTATTGCCCAATTATTTATACAAATATACATTCATGGGCTCCTTTTTGATAGACTTGTGGATATTGTATTTTTTATCAATATACATACACTAATTCACATATTATACCATGATAGTTATTTTTTGATATATATGATATGATACAAATTTGATATGCGATGTGTTATTTTATTTCATGCTTATGAATGTATGGATGCATTTGATGTGAGATATGATGCAATATGCTTATGTATGAATGCACTTTATTTAGCTATGCAATATGCGATGTAATGCAATGAAATGGATGGATGGACTCCTTTTTCAATATTTTTTCATGACATGTTTATGGAATGTATGATATGATATGTAGATGTTATGCTTATGCAAATGATATGGATGCATTTATTTTTGTGTATTTTTCTACGCCATTTATGAGATGATGATGTATGCATATGGATGTATGTATGGATAATGTAGATGTTCATGCTTATGATATGATAATGTGATGTATGTTAATGATATGTGTGTAATGATTTAATATGATTAGAATAACAAATCTATATTGTTTGTCACAACTTAAATGATAATGATGATGTGGGATGTATGTTTTATGATATTCTATGATTATGTTGTGATGTATGCATGTTGATGGTTTGTGGATGTAGGATGGATGCATTGATGATGCTTTTGTTGATTGTCATGATACCAGGTTAGCGTGGAGAGAAGATAGAAGAAACAAGATGATTGATTTTGACCATTGATTTTAATGATTGCTTCAAAAGATCCAACAAGTCTATGATCCACTGAGACTTTATTAGAGATGGTGATGAGAAATGCATGATTATGATAATGATGATTTTATCATATCTTGGGATTAGGATTTTTTTCGTCATTCCTTATTATTTGATATAACACATAGATATGATGCATCAAGGTATTAATAACCAGGATGGCATTGTATCTAGTGTAATGGACTTTGACTGTGAAAATAGATAGGATAGTTTTTGTTCACACCTTGACATACAAAAACCTCATTGGAATGTAAGTTATAAGCTTAGAATATATCAAACCAAAGTATACACAATAGTCAACAATATACATCGAACAACTTCCCTACACACAACTAAGCAAGTATGTGCCAAGATTATTTTACAAGAGTATCAACAAACACAACAAACAAAAGATAATGATTGATGCCCCATTATTTTCTCTCTAAATCATTTTGATAGACATCATTGAGAGGTCCTCAAAATGGGTCATTAAAATAAATCATAAGAAAAGATCAATGAAAAGCAATCAGTGTTATCGATATGTCTTGCTAGTTTAACTTAGCTAAGGCGTTTTCTGATAATGATGTCCATCATAGGAAGCATACATCCTAGGACATGTTGATTAGGTGTTTTGATTAGGATGAGGTGTGTAATAAGTTATTAATACAAACTTCACTAACTCACTTAACTATGATCTAGACTTTAGATTTTGACACTTAGGTTCTCACTTTATGACATGTTATACTTGCTTTCTACTTGTTTTGCCAAAGGTTGAAGATGACAAATGATTTATCATGGGTGAAGCTTTATTGTAGGTGAAAGAGAGGTGGGATGGATGGTTTTGGATTTTTTTGGAATATTTCAATATTTTTGGTATTTTAAAAATGTTTTGAGGTTGTTTTTTATTTTTTTGAAAGTTTATGTGAATGTTTTGGTTTTTGGCTATTTGAGGTTGTTTAGGGTTTTTTCAATATTTGAATGTTTAGGGGTTTTTTGAATATTTGAATGTTTAGGAGTTTTTGAGAGTTTTGAGAAAGAACCTAACCTAAAAGATCTATCCTAGGGGCCTCAAAGGCTAATCAAAGATTAGCCTTGCCTACATTATACACGCAGAGACCACGTAGTTCGACTAACTTTAATTATTGAAGATGAGATATGAACAGTTGATGGATTGCCAATTTATTATGATGGACTCCTAAAGATTGACCTAGGGTGTCTCAAGGGCACATCAATGATGGCATTGCCTATTTTCAAGCTCAAAGACCTATAGTTTGACAAGGTATTGTTTTTGGATTTTCGATGTTTTGACCTTTTTAGGGATTTTTGATGTGTTTTGGATGTTTTGGATTTTGAATTTACAATTCTATGAATGTTTTTGGATTTTGATGAGGTTTTATGATTTTTTTGGGATTTTTGATGAGATGTCCAATAACCTTAGGATATACAAGAACTTAATATGATCCAAAACAAATTTCTCCCAGCATGACACAATAGACTACCTTGATGTAGGTAGGACAAACTGGCCTTAGAAATATGCCAAGTAGTACTAAATTGGATACAATACTTCACAACATCAAGCTATGATAAGGACGTAGATGGGATATGGAATAAATAGGATGGATGAGGCAATGGATGGATAGTGATGCAAAGAATGATAGAATAAAGAGCCAAAGAATAGATGGATGTGCTTTATTTACATGAGGAATATTTTTGCCAAGTTCTCAACAAGGTACTTGCCTAAAGCACCACCAAAGTGGTTTTCACTAGAGGATGATTTTTTTTCTATACTGTTTTCAATCATTTTTCTTATTTTTTTGGATTTTGATCACTTTTTTGTTTTTTTGTATTTTTAAATTTATACCCTTCAAGACTAGGCATAATTTTTTTTAAGATGAAAACTATTGGTTGGCTCCTACATGGGTTCACATTTAGGAATTTACAATTGGTATGATCTTTATCCATAGCTCGTTGTGATGACAAAGGGACCCAACTAGTTAGGCTCAAAATTTCCTTTACTATCTTAATCTAGAAGATTCTTCTGATTCTACTTTAGGAAAAGATCCCCTACCTGAAAAGACTAACACTTGATCTTCTTGTTATATCTATGTTTCAATTGATTTTTATATACTTGCAAGTGGTTAAGAGCGTCAAAATGATGCTCATCCAAGAATTCTAGCTCATTCAACCAAGATATTTTGTATTCTTCATCGGTGATTAGGTTCTATAGTGACACTCACAATGAGGGTAGCTCAAACTCAATAGGAAAGATAGATTATGATCCATAGACCAAGGAGAAAGGGGTTGCACCTGTATGTATGTAGATGTTGGTTTGATAGGCTCAAAGAGCGAGATTTAATTGCAGATTCCAGTCACGGTCAACTTCATTGACCATTTTTTTAGGATTTTTACAATGGTCTTGTTTATAGCCTCAACTTGACAGTTTCCCTAGGGGTAATATGGGGTAGAGAATTGGTGTTGGATGTTAAATCTTTGGAATATCTCTTTTACATCCTGATTCTTGAAGGGTGTTTCATTGTCTGAGATAAGGGTTTACGAAACATCGTAACGACAAATTAGGTAATTCATGATAAACTTGGCAATTTGGTTCTCCATTATGTAGGTCATAGAAATGGCTTCAACCCAGTTGGTAAAGTATTAAATGGTTGTTATGATAAACTTATGGTCATTGGATGAGGTTGGAGTGATCTCGACTTTGAGGTCAAGCCCCCACTACAAGAAAGGATAGGGTGTGATCATTGGTTGCAAATCTTGAGTTGGAGCATGAATCAAATGTCCATGATGTTGAAACTAGACACATTTCTACATATACTGATGGGCTTCTCTTTCCATGGTTGGCCAATAGTACCCCGTCCTCAATAGTTTCTTAGCTAAAGTCATACCACTAGAATGTGAACCGCATATGCCATTGTGGACTTTTGTTAAAGCAATCAAGGCTTCCTCTTGGTTAAGACATCGTAGTAATGTTCCTTTGATACTTTAGCGATATATGATATCACCTAGGATCATGAATTGGGATGCCTTTTTGATAAAGGTATTTTTAAGGTTAGAGGTGATATCAGATGGGAGGGTTCCTCTGCTTAGGTATATGAATATGTCATGATACCATGGGGATCCAAACCAACAATAACACACGCAAATTTAGATTTAGGGATTTCAAAAGTTGGTACGAGAATTTGTTCTACCAAGAATTCACATTGAAAGAAGTTGTCTAACATGTCTAGCAATGATCTAATTGTTGTCATAGAATCTACTGCTTTGTTGTTCATGCACAAAATTTTCTCAAAAGTTATATCTATGAAAAGGTCTTTGAGACTCTCTACCATCTTCTTGGAAGGAGTAAGCTTTTCATCCTTAGTTTGATAGTAGTCATTGACTTGGTTGATAACCAATTGTGAGTCTCCATAGACTTTCATTTATTGTATCTGCCACTAAACCGCTATCCTTAGACCTTTGATTAGGGCTTCGTACTCAACAATTTTGTTAGTACAGGGAAATGATAGCCTATATGACTTTGGAATGCAATCAACTTGAGAGGTGATGAAGAGAATACCTGATCTTGATCCATGTTGGGTGAATGATCCATCAAAGTACATCTTCCACTGATCTATGAGATATACAAGGAACACTGATTCATCAAGGAACTTAGATATCAAGGGGTTCTCGACATAGATAGGTGCATCTGCTAATTGGTCTATGATTACTTGTCCTTTGATCTCCTTGCACTCCACATACTCTATGTCAAATTTAGTTAAGATCATTACCCATTTTTCCATTTGTCTAGTGAGAGTTTCTTTGGATATAACACATATTTCAATGGGTCAATCTTTGTAATAAGTTTGATTTGATGTGACAAAATGTAGTTTTTGAACTTTTGTGAAGGCAAAGATACTGCTAAACATGTTTTCTCAATGGATGAATAGTTCATTTCATATCCCACCATGTCCTATTGATGTAATATATAACCCTTTCCTTTATGTTTTTGTCATGTTGAGGTAGATGAGCACCTAGTGATGCTGATGTTGTTGAGATATAGAGGATTAGTTTGTTCAGTATTGGTAGTATGAACAACAGAGGTGTCAATAAGTAGTCTTTGATTTGTTGGAAATCTTTGTCACACTTCTCATCCCACTTGCAAGTTATTCCTTTATTGCTTCAGTGTTTGTGGTGGTTCCATGTCTAGGATGGCCTTCACTTTTTCTAGATCAATTTCTATCCCTCTTTGCGAGATGATATAGCCAATAAGTTTCCCTGATGTAACCCCAAAGACACACTTTTTTAGATTTAGCCTTACTTTGTATTCTTCAAGTCTATCAAAGATGGGTCCTAAGACTTCTATGTGTTCACTCCTTTTCTTTTATTTTTCCAAAATATCATCCACATAATCTTTGACTGTTTTATGTATCATGTCATGAAAGATGAGGATAATTTCTCTTTGATAGGTCGCTCCTGCATTCTTCAACCCAAATGGCATCATGTTCCAGCAATATGTTCCCCATGGATAAGTGAATGTGGTTTTGTGTTGAACTTCCTTGGTGATCATAATTTGTTTATAGCCTAAAAAACTGTCCATGAGTGACAACATTTCATGCCCAACTATTAAGTTCACGATGAGGTTAATGTTAGGAAGAGGGAAATCATCCTTTGGGCATGCCTTGTTTAAGTCTCTAAAATTTGTGCATATGTTGATGCCCCCAGTGGGTTTTGAGATTGGTACCAATTTTGAAACCCACATAGGATAATCTATCAGTCGAATGAATCAACGCCAAGATGTTTTTGTAACTCTAATTTCACCAAGAGTGCTATCTGAGGGTGCATATTCCTTAATTTTTTCTTTACTAGCTTAGCTTTAGGATAGACTACTAAGTGATGCACAACTACTTCTAGATCGATCCCTGACATATCTATGTATGACCATGCAAATTTGGCTCTTCGTTCTTTTAGGAATGCTGCTAGGTTTTTGTGTTCTTTGTCCAATAGGGATTTAGCATAGAAAATGATATTGGGTGCTTCTTCCATTCCCACATTGACTGGAGTGTCTTTTTCTGCTAGTACTGTTGACTTCTCTAGATGTATTGCACTAAGGGGTAGATTGAATCCCTCATCCTTGGGAAATTTAGAGAGGTTTTCACCTTCAAATGCGTCCTTTATTTTTACTATTTCATGATCAGAAAGTGCCATAGTATGGTTTTCACTTAAATATTTGCATGTTAGTTGTATGCCATCAATTTTGCAACTAAAGGATTTGATCATCTCCCATAGTACGCCCCTGTGTCTAGCTTTATGTCAAAACTTGCCTTGTAATCTGCCCATCTCAAGTTATCATGAAGTCCCATTAATTTTGAGATTGCTTCATTTTTTTCAAATAAATCAAGAATCGATGGTCCTTGTTGCTCCATGTCAATGAGTTGTGGGTATACTAGGCATATTTCAGTCGATTGATTGCTTAGAACAAATGATGTAATGGATATCATGAAGAGGGAATTATTCTCAAATAGGCTAGTGACATCAAGGGGGAAGTCGTCTAAGGTCATATCACGTGATGTAGGTAACCAAGAGGAAGCCTCAACTCATTTAGAAAAAGTACCTTTACCAATAAGGGTGACATTACTACTAGTACAACCTAGGACAAAATTTTTTAGTCATTTATTAGGAATGATAAGTTCTAGCAAACTATTATCATTATGTCCTAGCTTATTGTTCTTGTTATAACCCATCCCCTTCATTAATTGCAAGCCTTTGTTATAAACATCCACGAGAAGAGTGGGGATAGGTCATTCATCCTAATAGAGGAGTTTAGAGACATCCTCCTCATTGACATCTTGGTTCAAATCCCCCCACTTGGTGAAGGTGGTAGCTACCGTCTTGGTTATTTTGAGCTCTTTGTTGCTAGATGTTGGTTTCTCGTGGGTTTGAGGAGAAAGAGGTAGCTACCACTTGGTGAAGGTGGTAGCTACCATCTTGGTTATTTTGAGCTCTTTGTTGCTAGATGTTGGTTTCTCGTGGGTTTGAGGAGAAAGAGGTAGCTACCACTTGGTGAAGGTGGTAGCTACCATCTTGGTTATTTTGAGCTCTTTGTTGCTAGATGTTGGTTTCTCATGGGTTTGAGGAGAAAGAGGTATCTCTCCTAAGACAAAGGTATTCTTCATTAGCTTATAGTTCCCACAACCATCATCTTGAATCACTTATTTGATATCGAGAATGTTATGTACAATAGGTGGTTTAATTTATGAGGTCGATGCAAGGGATGATGGGTCAAAAAATGAGGTAGAAGGTGTAGGCCCTTCATCATTCTTGGATATTTGGTGGGTTTTATAGAACTTGGCCTCAAGATTCTTGCAATAGTAAAAAGGTTCAGGATCTCCATGGATGGTAATTTCTCTGCCCTTAAAAGAAAACTTTACGCATTGATGATAGGTCGAGGCTAAAAATTTTAGGGCATGGATCCATGGTCAACCAAGTAGGATGTTGTAGGGAAGATCAAGGTCTAGCACTTGGCATGTAGTTTCTACAATGATGGGTCCCACTTGGATGGGTAGTGTAATGATGCCTTGTAATACCTGCTCTTGGTCATCAAATGCTCAAATGGTGGTACTCTTTTCTTTCTCAATAGTATCCTTTGAATATCCCAAGTTCTTGATCAACTAAAGGGTACAAATGTTTAGACCAACACCTCCATCTACTAAGACTCTTTTGACCTTATTCTTATGAATAACAACCTCAAGGTGTAAAGCACAATTATGAGATGGTTGTGATGGTAGGTCTTGTTCTGAGAAGGTGAGAAGATGATTACCTATATGACTCATCTATATCAATATCCTTTGGGATGGATGACTCTGATAAGGCTTTCTTTAATATTTCCCTATGTGCAGGGGATAGCATTAATAGTTCTAATATTGATATTTGTGTGAGGGTCTTCTTAAGTTGGTCTAGGAGATTTTACTTGTGGGGATTTGATGCTGGAAAAGTAGGTTGTGCCCTAGATTGATATGGGACTCCTTGGATGGTGATTCTTCCATGTTGTGTGGTGACTCCACACTCCACACTTGGCCCTTTGGCGGTGACAATGGTGATAACACTATCATAGGAAGCAACCACATTAGAATAGGTATGTTGCACATTTGTGTAATTCATAGCTTTTTTATTGTTGTTTCCTTTCCTATGATATAGCATAGGGTTCTTGTATATCTTAAGATCCTGATTCTTGGTTGGTACCTCAACATATATGGTGTCATTCTCTATAAGGTCTTGGCTAATATTTTTGAGCCTCATGTAGTTTGTTGTTTTGTGTCCTTTGATTTTGTGAAAGTCACAAAGATCGTTCTTGTTGTACCAAGATGGTTTCTCTTGTGGTTCTTGGTAGTTTTCAAAGTTGGGAAGTGTTATTAGGTTTGAATCTACCAAATTCTTCATGATGGTCTCGATGGGTTCAAATAATTGTGTGTAGTTGCATTTAGGAAATTTTTTCTTATTAGAGGTATGCCTTTGTTACATTTTGATGTTATTGATATGATTTTTTTGAGGACATATTGTTTTTTGCACAATTGGTTGAATGTTAGCAACTTGATTGTTGTTTGGTCTAGGAGAACTTAGGACTACCTTAGCATCTACCACACCATCATTTGTTACTTTCTGGTTCTTAGCCCAGACATGAGGCTTGTCATTTGAACTAGTTGATGGGCGATTGTCTTTGTAAGCTTGGGTATTTCCCTGTGAGATTAGAGCTCTCTCAATGTTAAGGGCTCTAGGAACAAGTTCATCATAAGATGTGATGCACTACATTTTCAAGTGGAAGGATAAATCCAAATCTATATTTTCTATGATGATCCCTATTTGTTGTTCATCGGGAAGAGGTTGTTTGCTCTTACTCGCTCTTTGTCTCCACTATTGTAAGAAATTGGTGAATGATTCTCCTTTGTTTTATCTAAGAGTATATAGTTATTCTAGGCTTACATCCGTGTCAAGGTTAGAGGAGAAGTGATTGATGAATTTATCGGTAATTTCTTAAAAATTCTTGATATTGGGAGGTAGTTGAGAAAACCAATCCATGGCAAGATCTATTAAACTTTGAGGAAAGAGGTGCATTAAATAAGAATCATTGTAGACTACCTCCATACACATGGCATTGAAATCTTTGACATGGTCCACAAGACTTCCTCTTCCTTTGTATTAATTGAATTTGGGGATTTCAAATCCAGGAGGGACTGAAACTATTGTGATGTTTTGATCGAATGGATAGGGACATAAATTTTGTGTATGTGGCTTCTTTGTATTTCTTATATGAAGATCCTGCATTTCTTTTGACAATGCCTTAAGTTGTGATGCTAAATCGTCTTATGGGTTTGGTGGAGGAACATATGTTGGGATGGCAAATGGGTTGTATGTAGGATTTTGATATGATAAGATGTTGTATGAGGTGTATGGTGGTATAAGATTATGTGAAGGCGATTGAGGTATTGATGTAGATGTTCCTAAGGAATTTGTATTGATGGTTTCTATTGATAATTATAGTAGGAACTTGGTTGTTGTTGTTGTTGGGCATGATAGTAAGGCTTATTGTCATTGTTGAGTCACCAGGGCTTGTTGTTGGGCTTGATAATGTTGTTGTTGTGCTAAGGCTGCTTTTTGTGTCGCTAAGGATTCTTATTGTTGTTGTTGTGTGGCATGATGTGCTGCTAAGGTTGCTTATTATTGTTGTTGTTGGGCATGATAGTAAGGCTTAATGTTGTTGTTGAGTCACTAGGGCTTGTTGTTGGGATTGGTAATGTTGTTGTTGTGCTAAGGCTGCTTGTTGTGTCACTAAGTCTACTTGTTGTTGTTGTTGTTTTGATTGTTGTCCTGCTAAGGTTGCTTATTGTTGTTGTTGTGTTGCTAGGGTTGCTTGTTGTTGTTGCTACTATTTTTTCTTTTGTTGTTGTGCTACTTGTTGTTGTTTCTGATATTGTTGTGCTACTAGTGCTACTTGCTATTGTTGTTCCACTAGGACTACTTATTGTTATTGTTATTGTTGTTTTTGGATGGCTTGCTCATGATAAGCTTATTCCGCTTGTTGTAAAGCTAAGGCATGTGCTTGCAATGTAGGATTAGTTGGTTGTTGGGACATCTGTAATGGGTTTGGGGTGTTGATGAGAGGTTGAGGGTTACCTTAGTTTAACATCCCTTGTAAGATAGTAGATTAGGATGGAGGAATGTAGGTTTGAGGTCTCATTTGATTTTGCATGGTAAAGGGGACTATGGGAAAAGATGAGGATGGTGCCATTAGATTTTGTTATGGTAATGACTCACTACAGCCTTGAGTCTATTAATTAAAAAGATTCATTTGGTAGTACTCTTAAATTTTGGAAAATTTGTGTTGTGCCTTGTCTTGTCATGTTTCTATGCTTCTGGTTCGAGGGTAAGGTTTAGGGTTTTAGATTGGAAACCCTCTTTTCAAAATTTGTATGGTCATGAACTTTGAACATTTTAATCTTTCATTGACCTATTATACCTGGTTGTTGGTTTTCTAAGATACAACTTGAGCCATTTGCACCATTGTTTTTATTGAACCCTTGGATTAGGTTCATCAGTCACCAAATGCCTTTTCATCGTATAAATTTATGCCTATGGTCAGGCTAAGGTTTCATTTTAAAAAAGACTTAAGTCTTTTGTCTTCATTTCTAAGGTTTTTGTCTCATCGACCTAGTCATGGCCCCATTTTAGAAACTAACAATTTTGTCATGTGCAGAAATGAAAATCCATGGTGGTCGTTCAATCGTCGTGAGTAAATCACAACCATTCCCCATGCACCTATCTTGTATCATTGCTTATTATTTTATTCACACTGGTTGGTGGGCTTAAGCCATGTGTCTTGTGCTTAGGTGGGCCTGATGTCTTTGTTAAAGACTACAGGCAGTATTAAACAAAAATCAACGGTGATTGATAAATCATGTGGCAACATCTCGACCGTTCCTCACACGCTTGTTCTAGTTTATTTTTTATTAAAATATTTGAATGGGTTGGTGGGCGATTGCCATGTGTCATGACAAGTGGTGTGACCAGTGTTTCTAAGTGGTCAATGGGTAGATCTTTGAAAGGGATCAACAACAGGTATTAGTTTATGTGTCTTCATTTGGGTCATTCTCCGCACGCTTGTCCATTCTTCTTATTATATGAAGAAGTCACATGGGATAGCATGCACTGGACACATGTAGCCTTTATATGGTGAGCCATATATCTTTTGTAATCAACAAGTGGTACCAAAGGAAAATCTACGGTGATTATGAGGTGACATGGACTATCTTGACCACTCTCCGCCATCTCGTGAGGGGCCCATTTGTGTCTCTCATTTCTCAGCAGGCAGGCGGGAAACTACCGCGTAGACTACTTCAAAGGATCCGATGAAATTTTGTAGAGATAAAGTACTACTAAAATTTGGCCAAGACTACACTAAGATTTAAAACATCACCAAATTAGAGCTGATTCTTTGGCACACATTCAAGATTTGAGAGATGCTTGTGGTTGCGGTCGTCAATTCTATCAAGTTTTGGTACATGTGGGATGGATAAATTGAAGCAAGATAGAGTGGGGGCTGATATTCTAAGGATAAACCATGATCGCTCCCCACTATCTTGCTGTGGTGAATTATGAGTAAATTAATTCCCATGGGCAAGCGGATAAATGTGACACGACATGTTTTATTAGGTGCTAAGTATGTGATTAATTATGTAGATGGAATGGGTGTTTATCCACTTGAGTTCTCTGATTAGGTAAAATGCATCTAGCGCATGCAAATTAATTTTTCCATAATTAATATTTCTGATTGATTACCCATTGATTCATCTCACTATGTGATCGACGACTGAGATTCAAAATCAAAGTAGCTAGTTGCTAGCTCTCTTGTGTGAACTCCCTTGGAACATTAATGAATACATGATGCAAATAATCTATTTAATGAATATTTCATGCTTATTATTCTCACCATTTGTTTTCTGTGATAATTAAGAGTCTAGGAATGAGTGTATGAAGTGTTCTAAGTAATTACAGAGTTTGAGCTATCTATTTTACATGGAGGGTGGTGTCTCTATCCTAAAGAAATTTGGTGAGTTACTTTATCAGGAATGGGTAAGGTGAGCATGTTTGTTATCCCTGTCCAAAGTTTCAGGAGACTCAATCTCCTTGAATCTCATAGTGATGTCCCCATGAATGAAGCGAATGTGCTTGAGGTCCCTGTGACCAACGAAGAAAGAAAGAGCTGATAGGAAGTCTACATGGGGTTTTCTCAAGCGTAGTTATCATCTGAGGAGCTGAATTATCTCAGAGGAATTGGTCAAGGGTAAGGAGAAGAAAATTGATAGGCCTAAGAGGGAAGCTACGAGAAATAATAAATATCATTGAGATCACATGGGACACCATAATTCTCCCATTGAAATCTCAAATGATTCCTCTGAGAGTGGAGCTGAAACTGACTCAAGCTACCACTTGTTTCCTATGGTCATGACTGATTTGGCTAATTATGAGGATGAGGTGGTGATGGCTACTCCATTGTCAATAAGGACATCGAGCGAGCGTTCTTATTCTGCTACTAACAAGGCAGAATAATGCCTCGCTCCCCTTCTGATTTGGCGCTTGATTTTGGTCCTTTGTGTTGAATTGTTTCCCTTTGGTTGGTGTGTTGTGATAGGGTTTATGTTTGTTCATGCCTTTGTTGACGGTGACTTTTCTTAGGTTGGTGTGAACATGCAAATTTTTATGATGTTGTGACACCTTTTGGAAGGTTGTTGAGTCTTCTATAGCTAACAATTTTTGATATTTTTCTCTCCCCTGTTTTGCAAATGATTACACATAACTATCAGGGGAATATTTTGAATTCTGGTGAAATTAAGAGTGAAATGAGATGAAATGTAACTATAATTCGGCCCAATTCTTATTACTCCCTTGTTCTATAAAAGGGATTTCAAGGCTGATTACATGGGTTTGAATTTTGAGTCTCAGAATGGTCTGTGTAAGATGCTAGTCTCAGGAGGAAGCATACTGTATAAATGCTAATAAATAGAATAGTAGGAAGTCTAGGGGTATAAGTCATATATGTAGTAAGCTTAAAATAGTTTTATGGAAGCTACAAATATGAAGAAAAAATGTAAGTTCTGATGCATATACTCTCTTATGTAATATTCCTACAAGTTATGAATGAAAGGGTTAATAACCTTCTAGTTCATCTTCAATTGTTTTGATTGATTGTGTGGATTTTTTTTGGCTTCAATTCAATGAATTGATTAAATGTTAAGATAAGGTCACAATTTTGTAGGGAAGAGCATAGGATTTCATAAGAAGTTATGTGTTAAACATAGAGAATTGAATGCTACAATGTGGTGTGACAATAGTCCATTAATCTATGAGTAATTGGATAACATATTGCTGGTTATTACATGATTTGACTTTGTTTCCCAATAGATAAATTATTGGTCTATTCATTAGCATATTTTGCGGATAAATGAGCTAGCAATGCACTGGACTAGAGATTTGGAATGAGAATAAAAATCATTCACAATATTTTCAATTACCATGTGTAACTCTAAAATTCCTCTTAATTCTTAGCACTAGGTTGTAATGTGTTCAAAGGTTAGCCAAATTTTTTATGAAGGATGCTTATTTGCACTCAATAAGAATTGATCTATGTATACAATTCTCACTAGGAATTAAGTATCTTTTGAGTATGTTGAGGAGTACCCTCTTGGGTTTCACAAAGCCCAAAGAGTGGGAGTGAGGGCCCGAGAATCCTTACTGATTAGTTGACCACTAATTTTGAAAATTCTTGAGCATAAGGGTTGGCTACTTGTTGTGCAGTTTTTGTACACATGCCCCACTGAAAGTGGGGATCCTCTTTCTTCACTTTTTGGTGTTTTGGCCTTTCTTTTCTGGGGGTTTTCGCTTGCTTGGGTTTGTGCTTTAATGTCCATCTTTCCAATTGAAGTGGCATACTTATGAGTTTTTATTGAAAATCTTGAGTTCTGAATTTGTCTCGAAGTTTTCACCATTTTCAAGAAAATCTACCTAGGCCGGATTCTCCCAGTTTCCTTTTGATGTCCAAGGTTGCTTGCTTTCACCCTGTTTTCGGGAAAATCCGTATGGTCCGAATTTCCCCAAAATCTGTCACCATGTTGAATCCCCAGGTTTTGTGGTCGTGGTTGTCTTGTCGACTGCATTAATGGTGTTTGTGTGAATGTTTTGGGGCTTTGATATAATTTTGGGAGGTAAATGATCATTTGAGTTTGTGCATTTCCTATCATTCGAAGCTTGAGTCTTGGAGCTTTTGGTGTTTTGTTGGATTGAGATTTTTGAGGCCATTGGATGGTGCATCTGCATTCTGTGTGCGTGGATTGTGTCTTGCTCGCATTTGATAGTTTTCTGTTAGCATCACCAGTTTCGGCCCTTACGCTTTCATGGTATGTTGAATTGATCGTTTACTCTATTTTTTTTGATCGATTTGCTTCATTTATTTCTTGGAATTTCATGATTTCCTGGTGTCTTTGGGTATTGTTTCTTGTTTGGGAATTTTGGGGATTTGTGTTGCTTTACCAGTCCGCTTGGATGGTTGTTGATGTCTGTTCTTGGTCTGGTATTGTTTCTCGTTTAGGCATTTGCTTGCATTGGTTTTAAGGCTCTCAATTCTGGTGTGTGAGCAAGTCGTGCCTTTGTTCCCTGTGCTTTCATGGCAGACATTTTTGTGGTTCTTGACCTAGGGTGTAGCCAATCCTCATCAAATTGCTGTGAGGAGCATTCTAAATTCGTGTTTCATTCATTGGAGGTCTAGGTCAATTTATTGTCAAAATGAAGGCTTCAGATCCCGAGTTGTTAAACAATTTTGGTGAAAGTAGTGAGAATGTGGATAGGTTCAGGTTTTCAAGGTCCTCGTGGAATTCTGCTTCCCCTGGATTTCCCCGACTTTTCTCCCTCTTTCTTTTTCACCAATTTTTCTCAGATTTCATTTATCTCGCCAAAATCCTCTTCCTTTGAATTTTCCCGGTATCCGCGATCGGGTCGTTTTACAAATTTCATGCTTTAATTTTGATATATTCATATTCCACCGAAATCCGTTCACTCTATATTTTCCTGAATGTCCCGCGGTCCCTCCTTTTTCATGGGTTAGTTATAATTGGTGCTATTTTTGCCAAAATCCGCCTCTGGCGGATTCTTCTAGGTTTTTTGGGAAAAGGTTGAATTTGATGTTTATGAAAGGATCTATTTATTGATGATGTATTTGATTGATTGAAGGAGCTTATGCTAAGTGTTTCTAATGGTTTTCCTTTGTTAATTGATGGATTTATATGGTATTATGGGATTTTGCATGCTTGGTTCGCTGGAATCCGCCTAGTCTGAATTTTCCCGAAAATCCTCTCTAGTGTAGAATCCGTGAGGGGGGATAAATCCTAAAATTTGAAGTAATGACTTCCTGTGCTTGTTATTTCTCATGGATTTGATTGTGGTCATCTTCATGTGTTTGCAGGTGGGATCAGGATAGGATGTTGCTAGTCGAGGGAAAGGAAAGGCCACAGATCCAAGTGCAGAGACTTCTGCCATCTCAGATGCAAAGAAGGTGAAATTAGATATAAGGAGCCAGATTCCTGAGAGCAAGCTAACCTCAATTTGGTCAGGAATCACAGATACAAACATGGGCATGTGGGACTATGAGGAATTCAAGGCTGAGATGTCAGCACCGAGCCCTCCTTTGTTGGCAAAAAGATTGGTAGACTCTGGACTGGCTCATGTGGCAGGTTTTCCTTCCACACTGTAGTGTTATGAGTTGGTGCTTGAGTGTGCCAGAAATTATGATAGAGGGACATAGAGGATTATTGGCCCCCAGGGCAGGATTCTTGCAGGTTTCAATTTGGTATCTATTGCTGCAACATTTGACATTCCTGATAAGTCCCATGTGGTGGCCTTTGACAGGGATGGTGCTAGAAAGTATTATGAGGAGAATATAGTCAAGTCTCAGTAGGTGATCAAATATTGGCTAGAGAAGCCCAAATTCCATTTCTCCAAGTTTCCTAAGCAACTATTTAGGTTTAAGTTCAAGAGAGAGTACTACAATGTCATCACTCTTCTCAGCAGGTTGGTGGGATTGAAGAGTGCAGGTGTGTTCAAGACCTGGATGTTTAATGTGATTGCTAGAATGGAGTAGGGAATTGACTATCACTGGGCAGGTGCCATCAGTGTTGCGATTCATGAACAATTATGTAGTGTCTTGCAAACCAAGACTTTTACCATGACCTCTTACCTAGTGTATTCATTGGCGAGACTTCACCCATACAAGGGGTTAAGCACTAGAGGAATCTTTGGGCAGGATGCCATCTATGAAGTATATCCACAGTTGCACCTGATTGGAGGAAGTTACAGGAGATCCAATGATGCCTTCACAATGTACATCACTAGATTTCTCCAAGGTGCAGAACATATGAGAATTTCTGATAAGGCAAAGGAATTGATGAAGAGATATGGGGCATGGTTTATCCAGTTCCCAACTTTCTCATACATCAGGATTGATGGTTTTTAGAGGCCCCCCTATAGACTCCCTATATATCCAACTAATCATGTCATATTGTTGGAATTCACTAGGCAAATTTGTGACTTCGACAATGTTGTAAAGGGAGAGATGCACAAGACAGGTTTTGGGAATGATTTTCCCCTAAAGATAGGAATGGGTGAGGTTTGTGCTTCCATTCAGTCTGCTCATGCTTCTGAGGAGGAGATGAGTACTCTTGGTCTCTCCTTCCATTCCAAAAGGGAAAGGTTTGACATCACTGGCGAAGCTCAAAAGAAGGCCAGTAGGGAATATAGCCATAAGGCTCACATTGAAGATTACTGGATTAACCTTGCCGATGAGTTCGAGGTAAGAAAGAAGAAGTTTTCTAGGTTGCCAGTGGATTTGGTGAGATTATACAATGTAAAGGCCATCCCTAACCAGGTTGAGGAAGATGGAAATGTAATCCAGGGCCATGTCTATGAGGCAGTAAAGGATAGGCTAGTTGGAGAAGTTGACTGGTTAGAAGAGGAAAAGACTGAGTTGGACCAGGTCATGGCCCCAGTGATCAAATATACCAAGATGTTAGAACTAGAGAGTGAGGGTGTTCCATGCACCTATGATCTGATGGGAGACTTAGAGTCTCATTCTGCTTCTGAGGGTTCACTTGAACCTAATCCAAAAGGCAAAGAGAAGGTGGATTCTCCTTTCAGAATCCAGGTAAGGGAGGTTCAAGTTGAGAAGGCTGTAGAGATAAGAAAATAGAGGAAGCCTATTGCTAAGAAGAGGAGACATGCCTCTAAGAAAGAAACTAAAAAGAATAAGGAAGAAGAGGAGGAGGTTGAAAGTGCTCCACCATTGATAAAGAGAAGAAGAATCACAAAACTGTCACAAAAGGTGGAGGAGGCTCCTAAAGTTGACAAGGAGGTTGAGCCACCAGTGGTAGAGGTGGAAAGCTCAGGGGAAAAGACATAGGTTTACATGAGGAGATCAAGGACTCCTTCCCCAAGGGATACAACAGTAAAGAAGAATGCTTCAGTTAGTATTTCTGTTGTTGAGCAAGTGAATGTCTCTATTCCTCAGGATACTGGTAACACACAGGAGGAACCAAAGAAGGATGAAGATCCTAAGGATTTGGATGAGGAAGAGTTTCAAGAGGGAGACCTCTATAATGTAGAGGTAGAGATTGATAAAGTAATACAGTCTCCCTTGGTATCACATGTAGACTCACCTGTGAGGGAACAACTAGACAAGTCTCCTCAAAAGGAGGAAGAAATACCAGCTAGGCCCCCTTCACCAGTACATGTGGTTGTGGAAGAGCGGGTGAAGGAAAAAGAGAATCCAACTATGGACATTCCTAAAAGTCCAAGTGCTGAAGAGGATGCAACTATTGATCAACAGGAGCAAGGGCAAGACAAGCAAGATACAGTGCCTGCTAGGTCCACTATTCTGGATTGGCTTGAGAAAAAATTGAAGAGAAAAATGGTGATAGTGGAGGATGCTCCTCCTAATTAGGATGCCCTTATGGCCAATGTAGAGAAGGAAAAAAATAAGAAGAAAGCAAGTGTTATGTCTAGAATTGAAAGAGATGGGTAAGGTAACAGAGTGGCTCACATTGCTACCCTTGTTCCAAACAAAGATAGAGACAATGTGACTGCCTAGGACTATCATGTGAAAATAGTTGACTTGGGGAATGCTACTGTGGAGTAGGACATTGAAGAATATGAAGGCTCCAATGCTATGATTGTGGGTAGATTGAACAAAGTTGTGCAGACAAGGCATGAACTAGAAAGGGAGAATGAGAAAATAGAGAAATACTTGCAAGAGTTGATGAAACCCTTGCAAGCCATTAGCTCTTCCTTCTTTGCTGCAGGTTTCTTGCCTCAGGAGATAATCTCTGAACTTGAGAAGATGAAGGGCACCACACATGCTATAGTTGCTTGGTTGCAGGGTGTCCAAACTAAAGGAGATGATGTTATTAAGAGCATATTGTCAACTTGAGGAGATGCAATGAGATCAGTGGATTGGTTAAAGGTTGTCCTGGCTTAGGATAATGTGGATACCAACCTCTTGTTGCAAAAGACTACAAAAATCATGGGATTTACTGAGGGCAAATAGGTACAGTGTGGGATTCTTCCTTTTCCAAGGGTTTCTGAACCTTGGGAATGGTTTAAAATCCTACAAATGAGGCAGAAGGCCTTGAAAAAGATTCATAAGCAGGCACAAAAAATTGAGGATACCTTGACCAGTATCCATGATAAGTGCATTTCATTCTTTGAGGTCATGACTAGAAGGAAGAAGTTTGCTCCAAAACATCTTAGTTTGGAGCAGCTTAGGGAATGGTGGTGAGATGTTTATTCTCCAGTCAGTGAAGGAACAGCTATTGAAAATCAGTTGGATGATGCTACAACTTATATTGCAGACATAGACAGGTATTCGGCTAATAAGATTGATTGGGATGGTGCAATTAGGCAGGCGAGGAATGATATCAAGTCCCTTGAAAGAAGGATTAGGGTTTTTCTTGCACCACTTGTTGTTGAGCTAGATAGAGTTCTGTTGGCCGTACATGGTGAAGAAGATAGAGCTAAAGACAAAGATGGGGAGTAGTTATATAGGGTTACATTGAGATTTGTGCTTCCCATTATTCACATGTATTGGGCAGACCCTTTTGGTATCTTGGTAGTTTTGGATGAAATTTGTGCCAATGGCACATTTCATGTGTTTGAATTATCTTTTGGGCCGACCTCTTGTAGGTCATGTTTTATTGTAAATTGTCTTTTGGGCCGACCTATCTTAAGGATTCTCTATAAAAATAGGCATGTTACCTCATTTAAAATAGAGAGAGATAGATAGGTAGGCATGTAGGAGGATAGAGAGAAAGTAGATAAGTGATATTAGAGCGAACAAGGGTTTATTTTCAAGCAAGTGTTGTAACAGAAAGCTAGAGTTGTTGCTACTTTCGATGATTTAATATAAGAGAGATATTGTGTTTGGTATCTATCTTTTGGAATTTCATTTGGCATGATTCTTGTTGTTCTATCTTTTAGATTGCTTATAATTTTATGGTAAATGGTTCGATAATGGTTAGGGTTTCATGTTTGGAATGTTTGCAGTGATCTCTAGTCCATACTTTTTGTAGTTAGCTATTTGTTAGCTGCTTTGCAAAGTTAGCCTGAACTCAAAATTGTGCTTAGTTCAGTTATAAGGGTTTGTTCATCTTAATTGCAATAGAATTGGTTGAATGAATGTTTATAATTTGAAAATCTTTAAATACCTTAGAATATTGCACTATTTTTGTGAAATTGCAGATTCATCTGGGTCAAGAAGAAGATGGTTTATGAGAGATCGCTCCATTTTGAACATTTATCTTTTGGCATTTTCAATCTTAGGATTAGAAGTATTTTAAAATTATCTCTGAAACTTTTATCTTTTTTTGTTTCTTTATTATCAGGGTTCCAATCAAGTTTTGAAGTATCGATGTATTATTTATATCTAATAGACTCTAAAGTCCAGTGTTTGCTCGTAGTAAGGTCCCAATGTGATTACCGACATTTTCACATTTATCACTGAGTTGTTTTGTTGCATTTTCAAGACCTGACATTAGAGACCTTCGAGTTATCTCTTTTCCCATAGAGATTTACCTTTCAAGAGAGATAGGAGATCATATTCTGTTTGAATTGTTGTTGTGCAAAAAACACCATCAACACTACCCTTTAGAGAATTTCAAGGTTCGGCTGGAAAAAAGAACCAACACCCTTGTCCCATGTCTTGAGGATTTCCTTGTGTTAGGGATGTTGACAAGGTATTACCTGGGTTGATAGGATTCGTGACCAAGGGATTGTTTTGAGATGGGTTAATAATGGATGGGATGAATGTGTTTTGTGAAGCCAAAGGTAAGGATGAACCAGTTGGAGGATTAGACAGAGATGTCCCTACTTGCATTAATGTTTGACTCTGTATGAGGTTATTTCCTTGCCCTTTTGGGTCTATTTGTGACACTTGGTCCATAATACTTTGCATGATGGTGGGAAAACTTGTGGTACTCATGGGTATGGATGAAGAGGGGTGTCCTTGATATGTTGAGGTTTTTGTGGAGTAATAAATTGTAAGAGGTTTATATGGATGTTGGGGATTATCGAGAATGGGAGGAGCACTAAAGGTAGGTGTCCAAGTAGTGGTTTGATATAGAGGATTGCTATTGAGGGTACCCACATGTGTGTTGCTTTCAAATGAAAGAGTTGGACCAAAGTCCTTGGCAAGGTTGGTTGCAAGACTGGGAGTGGATGTTTGATTTAGCCCTATTGATAGAGTTGTGAAGCCTCATGTCAAATTTTATGATAAAAATGATGGGGAAATTGGAGCTACACTTCCGAAGGCTTGATGTTCCATGATTTACTCCCTAGTAAGTTCAAATGGATTGTTCATGATGTCTTATATCTCATATGGACCTAATGGAGATGATGGTTGTTGTGATGGGGTAGCTTGACTTCTCAGATCAAATTCTAGAGGATTTGGATCACTTAAGTAAATGTGACTTTGGTTTTCTCCATGATTCTCTTGTGTTGTGATATTATCTTTACCATAAATTTTGGGTCACCTTTGGTAGAGTTGTGTCAAGATTTGTAACATTTGAACTCTCTAGTTGAATCAAATCTAGGTAAAAGAGATGCTCTAAGTCTTTTTGGAGCAATGATGATAGTAGGAGATGAAAAGGTGGATGATGTGGGAAGTGATCTTTGGAAACGTTTTGGGACAACACTTTTCACTTAAGATTGATGTTTTGATGTTGGGATAAAGGATGCTTATGAACTTGGAAATATTTAGGGTAGAATCATGACCTTCAAGATAAACTAGTTCAAAGATGATAACTAACTCAACTAAGTGAATGGAAAAGGATACATTTCACATGCAAAGTAGCTAAGTTAGGGGTTGGTTTGATAGGTTCTCAAGTCCAAGAGTGTTGGTGTATTCATTTTTTTTTCCAAATTTTGGGGAATTTGATGCAGGGGTGAATGAAATGTTTGACCCAATGTTGATTTAAAGTGAACCTTTGTTTGATAAGACCCAGGTAGTGAGAAACATGCTAGACCTCTAAATTTTTCAAATCCTAAAGATCCAATATTTTAGATAGGTTCATTATCATGAAAAAGACCAGGGTTTTGACTGAAAAAGAACATATACAAGTCTAGATTGTTCCTTGAATTTTTTTCTAGAAGTTGTATACCAACTTGGTTCTATTTTGGTGAAGTGCTAGAAGGTGTTTTTTGAGATATTTTGGAGTAATATGTCTAAGTTTGAAATGATGACTTGTAGACCTTCTCTTGGGGATTCTGATTCTATAGGAGACCATCTAGAGAAGTTAAGATTATGAAAAGGAGGATATTTGTTGCCACACATGTGGTGGTAATATGGGCTTTCTAGCCTCAATATCAGTTTGTTCCTCTTCTTCGTCTAAGATATTTGTTATGTTTCTCCACTGAGTTAGTGTTTCTTTTGTTTCAAAAGTGAAGCTTCTCAAACTACTAATTATATTAGTTTCTTCTCCTTCAATGAGTTCAAATTTTGGTTGAATAATAGCAGGTGTAGGGTCAGGTTGTTCAATGGGAGAAATCAATCTCCAAATGGTCATGTGGGGTTCAATTTTTCAATTTATCTTTCTTAAGTGAGTTTCTTTTACCACAAAAACTTGTCTTGGTTATGTTTTCAAACTAAATGTTTATGTCAAAAATACCATAAATTTCACAAGGTCCATTTTGTGAAAATCATGAGGTTGAAGCCATAACTTCCTATGTTGACTTTGGGAAATATGGATTGAGATATAAGTCAAGATATTTAGAAATCTCTAAGGATAACAATCTTTAGGACAATCATTTATATGAAGGCTATTTCAAAAGGTATCCATACTTAGACCAAAGGGTTTGAAATTTTGAGGAAGATTGTGAATGCTTGTTTGTAATGTTTTGGAACCAAGCAAAGTATTAAACTGACTCACAAGAATTTACCATCCTAGGTTTAGAAGATACTACTTAATGAGAAAATATTTCCACAATCCATGAAAATTATTGTCAATAGATGCTTCTGGATTAGATTGTGTTTAATTTTTTTTGCATCAACGTTTCAGATCACACTCTGTGATCCATCATCAGGATGAACAAGAGAGCATGAGGAGATAAATGAATAGCTTGCAGACCCAACAAGGCATTAAAGGATGGAATGAAGGTAGAGAGAGGAGGGGAGGCATGAAAATCAAGACAACCAAAATTAATATAAAAAGAAAAAAGAAGAAAGAACTCAAAAAAGATAATTAAAGTCAGGAAATTAGAATACAAAATTGAAAGAAAAAATTGAAGAGACAAATTTTTTAAAAGCAAAATTAGAAAACAAACAAGAACCATAAAACTAAAACAATTAAGAACAAATTTATAAAACACGTATTTATATTTATATATATTAAGGACTAAATATAAATATATATAAGACAAGGATTATATTAAAATGCAAAAAAGGAATATATAGAAATAAATTTAAAAGGAAACATTAAAGAAACAAATATATATATGCTTATATTTATATTTATTAAGGAATATATAAAATTAAGTATAAATAGGAAACCAATAAATGCATAACAAGGAAAAACCAAAAGAATATTTATTTATATGTATATAAAAGCACAAACAACCTAGAAATAAAAGAAAAAAAGAAAAAAAGAAAAAAAAAGAGGCCAAAAACCAAAAAGCAACAAGTATAAAAGAAACCAAATTCAATAAATAATAAAGAATAAATAAGATTATATTTAAAACCATAAAAAGAATAATGATTTATGTAATTATATATTTATAAAAATATTATAAATATATGTATAATGCACAACCAACTTAGAATTCAAAGAAAAATAAGAGATCCAAAAAATGAAAGGAAAACAAGCATAAAATAACCAAATTCAATAAAAACGATAATTACATACAATTATAAAAGAGACGGCTTGTGAAGGAAAGAGAGACTAAGAAAAGGCCGAGAGGACCAAATGAACCCCAAGGGAAAGAGGGGTAGACCAACCTCAAAGGGTGAAAAAGGAGGGAGAGGGGGGGGGGAGAGGGGGGGAAGAGAAGGATTTAGAGGAGAGAAGGGTGAGGCTAGGTTTGAAGGAGGGAGAGATAAGGGTGCCAAGAAGAACTCAAATTCCAACCCTCATCATGGTTCAGGTTTCGAGGGTGATTGTTGATTTTGATAGCCTCTTTGAGTTTCCTCTTGAAGAAGTTATCTTCTTTGGAAAGGATTTGGGTGTTTTCAAGGAAAATATGATGCTTACTTGAAGAAGAGTGTTCAACAAGGGAAAATTTGGAAACTCGTTCATGCCTGATGTCGACACTGTGCTTTTTGAATCTGGTGCGAAAAGAGCGACCAGTCTCACCTATGTAGGGGATGCCATAGGAGCATAAAACATTATAGACTCCCGAGTCAAGAAGGATGTCCTTGGAATCCTTGGGAGAAGGGATACGCTTTCTCAAGGTGGAGAGGGGCTTGAAAGCACAACGTAGACCTTTTTTAAGAAGGATCTTTGCGATTTTATGGGAGATTCCATCCACATACGGGATAGAAGCACCAAGGGGGGTGGGGGGAATTTTAGAATTGGAGATAGAATAGAAACTCAACTTGGCATGGTTGAAAGCTCTAGAGATTTGTTTGTTACAATAGTCGTCTAACTTGAAGACCTGACGTAGATGACTAAGACAATGCGAACAACTAGAGATTTAGCGACATTGTCTCCCCTCCATGGCACACACTTCTTAGGACCACCAAATATCAAATCCTAAAGATATGAAGATCTTAAGGATTTTTTTATTTTAACAACTGAATAGTAAAATGTGGGGCGGCTTCGAAATGACCATTCCTGCACCAACAAGCATAAAGGTTTTTGGCTTCTAAACAATGGTTCTTAGTAAGGGATTTAGTTCAAGGTGGCCATACACACAACAAGATTAGCTCAAGATTATTTGGTGCAAGGGAACCTATACCTAGAAAAGATAGAGAGGTGGACCTTGAAGGTTCAACAAGTGAATGTGAAGACCTTTAAATCATATGATGTTAAAATAGGTTGTTTTGTAATAAGTTGTCCATGTGTATCATGTTGACAAGGGATTCTAGGTAGATAGTAGGTGGCTTTAAATCATGTTCCTTTTATAAATAAGGTCTCATTAAACCATTTCCAATAGGTTGAGTCAATATGGGGTCAAAAAGAGCAAATATTGCAAACATGCATTGGTATTGGTTAATCAAACTATGTAAGGGATATAATCTTGACCTCCAACAGTCATTTAGTGGTTCAAATTTTAGTTGTAGACAGTTGGTCAGTTGTATGAAACAGTTTGAAGTTGGAATCAATGTATATCTCCATGTAATCCCCAAGAAAAGGTGGTTGTTCAATGATAATAAAGAAATTATATTGCTGGTAATTGCTGATCACCATTTTTCACTGGTTTTTCTGAACTTTTCTTCTTGACACAAGCCCATACAAAGTTGATATGCCTTGATACTGTGAAAACTTATTGGTGCATGTATTTAATACCTTATTTAATTTTCTTGGAGGCTTAGAATCTCTGTTGGTGCGTGAGGGATCAACAAATTGTGTTGACTGTTCTTCTTGCAGGGTGAAGGTTTGAGGGTCTTCCCATGATCCATTTGCCAATCCACCTACTATGCTGACTCTATGGCTTGGTGGTTTGGATTGTATTATGCATAGTTATATGGTTATGATCTTTGGAGGGTGAGAGGATGAACAAACCTAGTGGGGTGTGGTGTTCTTGTGATTGGACAGGGTGTTTCCACTATGAAGGCAAGGAACCCAAGTGGTGAATTTGAGAAGTCCAAAGGGGAATGGAATTATGAGAGTTTGTAGAGTTAGGGAAGAGATAATACATGGTGTCTAGACCCCTGGGAGGATTTGGGAGAGTCAGGAGTTAAGAGTTTCCCTAAAACCCTTATTTTGTGGAGGTTTAGGAGGGTTTGTGAGAAGAAGGATAAGAAAAGATCTTGGGGCTTTGAAAGTTGGTAAATCTTGAGTTTGGGCATTAGTCTTAAGACTGTTTCAGGTCATCTTTGTTTGGAGGTGAGTTGGGTAAGGGTTCCTTTGGAAAAAAGGCTAATTGTGAAGCCTAAAACCCAGGTGTGTGTACTGAAAGTTCATATCGGTCCAAAAGAGTGACCCTTGATTTTCCTATATGTTGTATAACCCTAAAAAGGGTATCTTAATCCATGTTTCAATTGATAGGTGTTTTGGAAACGTTGTGTGGAATTTAGCCTAAATTGGTTTTTGAATGCTACAAGGGGCAAACTGTTGTGAAGGTTGCTGAATGGTGACTTTGGAGTGATCAATCTTTGAGATTGAGTTTGAATGGTCAAGTTGCCATTATATTCATGTTGAGAGATCTTGTAGGGTCTAGGTGGAGGTCTTGAGTGTTTTGCAAACTTGGGGGGTTAAGATCCTTGAGGGTGAGTTGATGTCCATTAGATTGGAGTTGAGTCCTTGGTTGAGAGTTGAAGTCTCTATTTTGTGAGTGATCTCAACCTAGCCTCTGCATCATAGTGGTATCAGAGCAAGGGATTAGGTCTTTGTGAAGATCAAGATTAAAGCTTGTGTGTAGGAAGAAGAAGATAGTTGGAGGGAACAAAATGCCTCCTAAAAACAATTTTGTTGCAAGGAAACTTGATACTCATGAGAAGGATATAGATACATTGAAATAGGAGATGGCTGCAATAAAGGCTAAGGGAAGGACCCTTTTGGATGAAAGTGAGTCTAAAGAGGAAGAGACCTCTGGTGAAGAAGAGGAGATGGATCCAGATGATGTGAGAACAATGAAGCTACTGAAGGCTGTGAAGAAGGATGGACATGGAAAAATGGATGTTCCTATGTATGGAGGAAAAATTGATATTGAAGAGCTCTTGGATTGGACAGGGGCTTTGGAGAACTACTTTGATAGTGAATATGTTGATGAAGGACACAAGGTGAAGAGAGAAAAAACTAAATTGAAGGGGCATGCTTTGGTGTGGTGGAATTTTGTGCAAGAAGATAGCAAGAGGAAAGGCAAGATCAAGATCATTTCTTGGGAGAAGATGAAAGCAAAGATAAAAGGTAAATTTCTTCCTTTTGATTACAATATTCAATTGCTTAAGAAATTGCAGAATCTTAGACAGAAGGAGTTAGATGTACAAGCATATGTTGAAGAATCTTATAGGATAAGTATAAGGACTAAACATGAAGAAGATGAGGAAGAGATGACTGCTAGGTACTTGAATGGTTTAAGATTCAACATTTAGGATGAAATCAACATGATGGTACCAAAGTCAGTAGAGCAATGCTTTCAAATGGCAATGAGGGTAGAAGAAAATCTAAAGAGGAGACAAGAGAAGGCAGCAAGAGGAAGGGGATTCAACCCTAGTTCAAGGACAAACAATGAAGGCCAAGGAGATGACAAGAAGGATCAAGAACAATCTGATTCAAGAGGTGGATGGAGAGGTTCAAGAGGTAGATTTGGTGGAGGAAGAGGTTCCTATCAATTCTCAGGAAGATGCTACACTTGCAACCAACCAGGACATCTAGCCTTTAAGTGCCCTGAAAAATAAGGCTCAAGCTCTCATGGTGGAGAAAGGAGGAATCGATTAGTGCATGAAGATGAAGAGAATGTGACTACACCTATAGTGAACCTTACATCAGAAGAAGGAGAGGCACTCATGATAAGAAGAACTGTGTTGCAAGCATCCAAAGATGAAGATTCAAGCCAAAGAAGGATCCTATTCAGAACTACATGCAAAAGCAAAGGTAAAGTGTGTCAAGTTGTCATTGATTCTAGTTCTCAAGATAATCTAGTGTCTAGGGAAATGGTGGACAAGATGTGTTTGGAAAAATTACCTCATAAAGCACCTTATAGAGTCTCCTGGGTAAATGATAATCAAACCTTGGTAGTAAAAGAACAAGCATATGTTGATTTTCAGATTGGGGAGTATAATGATAGGGTCCTATCTGATATTTTTCCAATGGATTATTGTCATGTGCTCTTGGGGAGGCCTTGGAAATTTGACATGAGGTCTAGGTATGATGGCTGGGAGAACACATACACCATCAAGAAGGAGGACAAAACCTTTAAGTTGATTCCCTTGAAGACAAATGTAAGGGATAAAGGTAAGGCTAAGGTAGTGTTGTTTGGAAATAATGAGCTTTTGAGGCCTGAGGACAATAGGTCTGATGTGGTTGTAGGTATAGAGTAGGTTGGTGGAGTTATGACAGTGAGGAGAACACCTACAAATGGTGTTAAGATAGTAGGAAGTGTGTTTTTTCAAGAGGCAAAGAAGGCACTCATGCCTAGGTCTGATCTAGTCAAGGTGAATAGTGAGAAGACAGTAGGGAGTTTGGTCTTAAAAGGAGATCCTAATGGTTTTACATGTTGGTCTAGTACAGTCAACGAGAAGGCAGGAAGGATGATGCATAAGCATGACAAGCAAGGTGGAATGTTCCCAAAGATGGTTGAGATTACTGTGGGGACCATTGTGTGTCCTATCAACAGGAGTGATGGTGGAGTGCAGATGAATTTTGCAGGTACAAGGATTGGTAGGTCTGATAAGCCAGTGATACTTGGCAGTGGTAGTGAACAAGGTCTAATTTCAGTAAAGGAAGGGCTCAAGGAACAACAAAACAAAGGTCTGATGACAGTGATAGGAGGATAGTGTATGCCGACACAGTTGGATTGGTGCGAGTATGGATATGGAGAAAAGTAGGGAGTAGGTTTACATGGTTCTAATGTTTGTTTGTTTGCAGATCTGAGAACTAGAACAATACTACATGTTGATCCAGGACCAAAGAGACCAACACCAAATTTGCAGATGATACTTGAAGAGCAAAATGGATCAAAGACCAAGTTTTTCACTCTTGGGACAAGAGTTTCTCTATGGAGGGGTGTATGGTGCAAGGGAACCTATACCTAGCAAAGGCAGAGAGGTGGACCTTTAAGTCTCAACAAGTGAATGTGAAGACCTTTAAATCATACGATGTTAAAATAGGTTATTTTGTAATAAGTTGTCCATGTGTATCATGTTGACAAGGGATTCTTGGTAGATAGTAGGTGGCTTTAAATCATGTTCCTTTTATAAATAAGGTCTCATTAAACCATTTCCAATAGGTTGAGTCAATATGGGGTCAAAAAGAGCAAATATTGTAAACATGCATTGGTATTGGCTAATCAAACTATGTAAGGGATATAATCTTGACCACCAACGATCATTTAGTGGTTCAAATTTCAGTTGTAGACAGTTGGTCGGTTGTATGAAATAGTTTGAAGTTGGAATCAATGTATATCTCCATGTAATCCCCAAGAAAAGGTGGTTGTTCAATGATAATAAAGAAATTATATTGCTGGTAATTGTTGATCACCATTTTTCATTGGTTTTTCTAAACTTTTCTTCTTGAAACAAGCCTGTACAAAGTTGATATGCCTTGAGACTGTGAGAAATTATTGGTGCATGTATTTAATACCTTATTTCATTTTCTTTGAGGCTTAGAATCTTTGTTGGTGCATGAGGGATCAACAAACCATGTTGATTGTTCTTCTTGCAGGGTGAAGGTTTGAGGGTCTTCCCATGATCCATTTGCCAATCCACCTACTATGCTGACTCTATGGCTCGGTGGATTGGCTTGTATTATGCCTAGTTAGATGGTTATTCTCTTTGGAGGGTGAGAGGATGAAAAAACTTAGTGGGGTGTGGTGTTTTTGTGATTGAATAGGGTGTTTCCACTATGAAGGCAAGGAACCCAAGTGGTGAATTCAAGAAGTCCAAAGGGGAATGGAATTGTGAGAGTTTGTAGAGTCAGGGAAGAGATAATACGTGGTGTCTAGACCCCTGGGAGGATTTGGGAGAGTCAGGAATTAGGAGTTTCCCTAAAACCCTTGTTTTGTGGAGGTTTAGGAGGGTTTGTGAGTAGAAGGATAAGACAAGCTCTTGGGGCTCTAAAAGTTGGGAAATCTTGAGTTTGGGCATTAGTCTTAAGACTATTTCAGGTCATCTTTATTTGGAGGTGAGTTTGGGTAAGGGTTCCTTTGGAAAAAAAGGCTAATTGTGAAGCCTAAAACCCGGGTGTGTGTACTGAAAGTTCATATCGGTCCAAAAGAGTGACCCTTGATTTTCCTATATGTTGTATAACCCTGAAAAGGGTATCTTAATCCATGTTTCAATTGGTAGGTGTTTTGGAAAGGTTGTGTGGAATTTAGCCTAAACTGGTTTTTGAATGCTACAAGGGGCAAACTGTTGTGAAGGTTGCTGAATGGTGACTTTGGAGTGATCAATCTTTGAGATTGAGTTTGAATGGTCAAGTTTCTATTATATTCATGTTGAGAGATCTTGTAGGGTCTGGGTTGAGGTCTTGAGTGTTTTACAAACTTGGGGGGTTAAGATCCTTGAGGGTGAGTTGATGTCCATGAGATTGGAGTTGAGTCCTTGGTTGAGAGTTGAAGTCTTTGTTTTGTGAGTGATCTCCACCTAGCCTCTGCATCATTATTTCAATCAAGGGGCCTCCCAGTCTCTTCCTAAGAATAGATTTTAACGTATCACAAGGATACTAAGGGTGAAACTTGTCGGTATGAAACATCCACACCTGTTGTTTATGACTTTCATCACAAACACATTTTTATATAGAAAATTGAAAGAGCTTGGCTTTAGCTCATTACCGCTTGGGTTGTTCCCTCCTTTCGAAGTGGGGAGGTAGGCCCTCTAAAGATAAATACAAACAAGGAAGTATGTTTGTAGTTCGATCTCACTGTTCGCATGAAACAAGGAGAGAGAACACACCCTACCTTTTCCATACACTAGAAAGGGGTTCATTTTTAATCCAAATTGAAAGATGATGACTATACAAAATGTCAAGGAATGTTTTTGATTCTCAATATTGTTGAGTGGTGCAAGAGAAGTGCATATGCATTCAATAACAAAAGTTTAAATCACAAAACATACCAAACACTCATTAATTTTAACCCCTAAAGCTAAGATGAATTCATTTTATGCACCAAATGAAGTGTGAAGTTGTCTTGTTCAATTTTAAACCCAAAATAAAATGATGAAGTGAAGGTTCAATGTTAGTCCCATTTGAGCGTCCTTTTTAAACCCAAATGAAAATTAGTGTGGCCCTAAAGCATAAAATGAAAAGCATGATAGATGGGTCATAATTTCCCCAAAAGAATCTAAACGCTTGTTACAATTATAAGATCTAAAGATGAGAATTATTCTTCACTTTAACTCTTATTGTCCAACCTACAAAACCTAGTTAGCCTAAAAACTAGAACAAAGTTAGAAGCATGTTAGTGATCAGATAAAGTAAATGTTGAAAATTGTTCATCATTTTTACTTACCAGAGAAGGGTGTTGTTTTTTTATGATAGTGCCTCTATAAATGAAATGGTCGTTTCTCTGGTGAATTTGGGCATCGATCTACAGAAAACCAATGATGACAATAGTGTCACTATTTTGGAGCATCGCTATTTGCAAATTTTGATACCTCTAAAAGTATTCAACGTCGTCGTTTAGTTTAATCAACACTAGGATATTAAATAGGAATCACTATATCTGATGATGATAGTGTTTTTGTATGGAAAATCCCAACAAAGGCATGATTGAAATTCTTGTAAGCATTGCTGTATCTTGCAAAAATTAGAAAAAATGGAATTCAAGAATAAGATTGATTAAATTTGATTGGTTTTACCCTCCTTCTAGTGCCAGAATGTGACCAACGGATTAAAATGGGTTGATTATGCTTGATCCATGAAGAATTGAAGCATAATGAAGCCACTAATGTCAATCTTAATAGGATCAATCAAGTGTTTAATTAAACAAAGAATCTATTAAAACTAAGCATTCTAAACTACGAAAGCGTTAAAAATTCTACTCTAATCCATTTGAAACTTATCTTGTTGTGGGAGTGGTGTCGCATTGATGTGGAATGGTGACCCTTTCCTAATCCTGTAGATAAATGAGCTTGTACTAATCAGTTTTATCGAAGAAAAATGATAAAATGATTGTGAGATGTGTATAAAAATAAGATTTTAATCTAAATGAGCATGATGCAAGCTAATCTAACATGATTTTTATGCTAAAATGATCTAGATATGCAAAATCTAAGCTAATCTAAATTGATTTCAAACCCTAATTAATAAACAAGCTAAATAAATGCATTATGTGATCATGGAAGCAATAAATGGAAGCTTAAAGCTAATTAATGCAATTAAAATAAACTAAAAGATTCTAAATGTGTGCTAAATATGAGTGTGATTGTGAGTGATTTTAACAACATAACTTTGATGTTAAAAGATGGATCCATTTGTCTCCAAATAGTACTTTATTTATAGGAAAGCAAATGAAAAATGAAAGGCTAAGATTGAAAAATCTAATTAAAAGGATAATTTAGTTAATTAAAACCAAAATTAAATTGTGCAAAAGGCGAAGGAATATTCCATCATAATATTATTTTTGGAAGAATGTGCAAATGAAGAATATTCCCTTGCAAGTGGGGGGAAATTAGATTAATTAATAATTGATAATTAAACAATGTTAATTATCCAATTAGGGGATTCAGAAAAATTATATGATTTTCATTAAATTAAGTGATTTAATGAAAGGGGGAAAGGTAATGACATTTAATTAAATAACTTAGGGTTATTTAATTAAACAAGAAGATTTAGGGCTTTAAATTAAATAGTTTGATTTATTTAATTTAATGAGACAAAATGTTAGCATGAAAAGGGATGAATTAACGTGATTAAATTAATGAGGTTAATAGATGGAAATGAGGCAATTAATTAAATAGCTAGGATAATTTAATCAATTAAGAAAAAAGAGGACGGGTTTTAGGAAAAAATGATGTTAGTATACCTAATTCGAGTGTATGATATCATTGAGGACATTTTTTCAGTGTCTACAACTCTATATTTCAAGCATGTTTGCAAGTGTGTGAGAAAATTATGGTGGAATCTCTGTTGCATTGAGATATTTTTCTCTCTATAACAATCCTCTTCTATCTTCTTTGCAATTCTGTGGCAGTGATCCCTCGTTGGACAATGTGTCATAGCTTGGCAGTGAGCCTTTGTATTTGGTTTTGGAATTTTTTTATATTGTGAGATAATACTCACCATGGTTTTTCCCTCATTGGGTTTTCCATGTAAATCTTATGTTATTGCGTGCATGGTTTTATTACTTTCAATTTCTATTTCTACACTTAATGATTTAACACATTAGCAAAGATAAGGTTTTTTTGAATTCTTATTGATCTAACTTTTGGTCAAGAGTTTTAAAGGTTAAAATTTATACAACTGATTCACCCCCCCTTAGTTGTCTAGTTCAACAATTGGTATCAAAGCCAAGTTCCTTGGAGAAGAGCTTAACCACTTAAGGAAGATCTAGGATGGTGAGAAAGATCACTATTGAGTTTCTTAAGTTTGATGGAACTAAATATGCATTCTAGAAAATGAAGATGAAAGGATATCTATCATACTGTGGATATGAGATTGAAAAATCTATTCAGAACCAGTATGTTGCTTTTGCAAATGGTCCAAGTACTGTGGATGAGATCAAAGCGCATGAGATCAACAATAAGAAAAGATTTATTATTGTGAATAGTCTTTCACATTATGAAGTAGTTAAAGTTATGAATTTGAAGACTGTTAAAGAGGTCTGGGATAAGTTGGAAAGGGTGTATGAAAAAGATGAAAAGGTTAAACAAGAAAAGTTGAAAAATTTGGAGGCATAATTTTAGGTCCTATGAATGGGCGGAGATGAGAACATAAAATCCTACATGCATAGAGTAGATGAGCTAGTAGGTGGAATGGGAGGACCTAGTGCACAAATAGATGAATCCGGGATAGTGAAGAAGGTACTGATAACTCTCTCTAATATATACAGTGAAATTGTATCTGCTATAGAGGAAATTTTAGATTAGAATACTTATACTAAAGATCAATTGATTGGTACTCTAGCTTCATTTGAAATGATAAAGATTGGGTTGAAAAATGGAAAAAAAACAAAAATTGCATTGAAGGTTGCAAAAGTGGAAGATCCAGATGAAGAAAATCTTGATGAAGTGGAAGAAAATTTTGTAAGAAGAATGAAAAAGGGCTCTGATAAGTATCAAAATTTACCATTGAAATGTTTTAGTTGTGGAGGAATAAGTCATTACGCTTCCAGATTTCCTAGAAGAGCTGAAAGAAACATAATCAAGGTAAAGAAAATAAAGGAAATATGATCAAAAGAGCATATTATGTCAATGAAGATGTTGCCATTTATGACGATGAGTCTGATTATGGAGATTTTGATGATAATGAATGTTTTTTCCTAGCTTTAAAAGATGAATCTACTAATGCTAACACTAAAATATGTGTAAAGGAAATTGCTTCGAAGAAATTTGAAGGTACTATGGTCTCTGCTCTTCATGCTAAACAAGAAGAGAACTACTGGGCCGTTGATAGTGTCTACTCAAATCACATAACCAGTGAAAAAAGTAAGTTTGTTAAACTTGAAAAATATGATGGAGGCTTAGTTAAGTTTGGAGATTATTCTGGTGCTAAGATCTGTGGGATAGGTTCAATCAATTTTGATGGAAAGCATAATATTTATGGGGTTTTCTATGTTAAGGGTTTGTGACATAATCTCAAGTGCTGGACAAATGTGTAAAAAAGGATAAAGTATTGTGTTTGAGGATGAAAAATGTGAAATTAAAAAAGGGTCTAAAATTGTGATTATTGTTGGTAAGAAGACTGAAAGAAACATCTATCAACTTAAAGGTGCTAATGGACATTGTTTTATGTCTTAGATTAATGATAGTTAGCTATGGCACCAGATAATGTGTCATATGAACTTTGACAACATGGTGCAAATTAGTGCAGTATAATTTGTGAGAGATCTACCAAGAATTACAAAGCCTATTAATGCCTATCAGTTTGAAAAGCAAGATAGAAGTAACTGTAGGTCAAAGGAAAAATCTACTATCATACTACTGGATTTGATTCATATAGATCTTTGTGGTTCTAAAGGGTGAGAAGTCTACAAGGTGACAGGTACTTTATTCTTTTGATTGATGATTACTCTAGAATGACACGGGTTACTTTTCTTAGAGAGAAATATGATGCATTAGAAAAATTCAAGGCATTTAAGACAATGGTTGAGAATCAAGAAAATTTGAAAATAAAATGTTTGAGGTTTGAGAGAGGTGGTGAATTCACCTTTAATGAGTTTAACATGTTTTGTGAAGCCCATGGAATAAGAAGAGAATTATCTACCCCTAGAAATCCTCAACAAAATGGAGTTGTTGAAAAAAAGAATAGGACAATTCAAGAAGCTGCTAGATCAATGATAACAAAGGTAGGTCTATTAGAAGTTTACTGGAGAGAAGCAATTCACACTGCTATTTATGTTTTCAACTGAGTTTGAGAAAAAGCTAATAGCACTAAGACTCCCTATGAGCTATGGTGTGGAAGGATTCCTACTGTCAAGTATTTCAAGATATTTGGAAGAAAATGTTATATTGGAAGAGATGAAGAAAATATAGGAAAGTTTGATGCTAGATGTGATGAGGGTATTTTCCTTGGAAAATCTACTAGAAGCAAAGCTTACAAATGTTTCAATAAAAGGCTGAGAAAGGTTGTAGAAAACATAAATGTCAAGGTTGATGAAGCCTTGATAAATTCAATTGAAGTTGATGGATATGTGTTAGATGAACTTGATTACAAAGAAGTAGAATTTTTGAATAACAAGAAGTACATAATGAAGAAGAAGAAGCTCCAAAAAGGGTTCCTAAAACCCCTAAGTATGTGCAAAAGAATCATTCAGAAGATCAGATCATTGGAGACAATTGAAAAGGTGTATTGACTAGAAGCAAAGTTTCTAAAGTTGAGGTAAATTATTTATTACTCTATGAAGTTGAGCCTAAGATAGTGAGTGATGCATGTAAATAAGAACATTGGATGAAAGCAATGAAAAAGGAACTTATGTAAATTCAGAAAAATCGGACTTGGGAATTGGTTCCTAGACCAACAAACGAGAACATAATTGGAAGTTGGTTTTCAGAAACAAATTGAATGAGAATGGGAAAATAGTAAGAAACAAGGAAAGACTTGTTTGTAAAGGCTACTCACAAGTGGAAGGTATAGATTTCCAAGAGATATTTGCTCCAATAGATAGAATGGAAGCTATCAAAATGTTTTTGGCATTTGATGTTCACGACTTCAAATTTTACTAGATGGATGTGAAGTCTACTTTTTTGAATGGTGAGTTAGAAGAAGAAGTCTACATGGAACAACCGTAGGGATTCCAGTTTTTAGATCAATCAAATATGGTCTATAGATTGAAAAGGGCTTTAGATTGTTTGAAGCAAGCTCCCAAAGCTTGGTATGCAAGATTGGATAAATATTTGATTTAGTAAGGTTTCAAAAAAGGTACCGTAGATAGCAATTTATATTTCAAAATCAAAGATGATAAGATCTTGATAGTAGTTGTGTATGTATATGAAATTATTTTTGGAGGAAATAAAATTATGTGTAAGATGTTTTTTGAAGAAATGCAAAAAGAGTTTGAGATGTCTATATTTGGTTACATGAATTTCTATCTTGGACTACAAATCAATCAATCAAACAAAGGGATTTTTATTCCACAATCAAAGTATACAAAAGAAATGTTGAAGAAATTTAGGATGGATGGTTTTAAACTGATATGCACTCCTATGGTAACTAGCTGCAAATTGGGTAAGGATGATGATTCTCCTCAGGCTGATTAGAGAAAATAAAATCAATGATTGGAGGACTATTGTATTTAACTACTACCAGATCGGATATCATGCATGCAGTTTGTCTTGTGGCTAGATTTCAAGAAGGTCCTAAATAGACACATGTTGTAGCTATCAAGAGGATATTCAGATATCTAAAAGGCAATCTGGATCATGGATTATGGTATCCTAGGGATACTGATTTTACACTAAGTGTGTATATAAATACATATTGGACAGGTTGTACCGATGATAGAAAAAGTACAACTGGTGGTGCATTCTTTTTTGGATGTAAATTGGTATCATGGTAAAGTAAAAAGAAAGATTCAGTTTCCTTATCCACTATAGAGGTTGAGTATATTGCTGCAACATCTTGCTATACACAAGTTTTATGGATGAGACAAATATTGAAGGATATCAAAGTAATGTATGATGATCCCATCTCTATTTTTTGTGACAATACAAGTGTAATTAACATTTCAAAGAATCCAGTGATGCACTCAAGAACAAAGCATATATCTATTAGGTATCACTTTTTGAGAGAGAAGGTTATGGAGAATGAAGTAAATATTGAGTATATACCTAAAAAATATCAGATTTCTAACATATTTACTAAGGCTCTTCCTAAAGATACTTTTGAGTATCTCCAGGAGAAGTTAGGGGTTATTGCCCCTCCTTTGTTAAACTAGGTGCATATGGAGATGCATTAGTCTGGTGTATCTATGGATCTATATTCCTTTTAGACTAATGTTCGATGGCTACCTATTAGGGGGAATATGTAGTGTCATGTGTTGTCATTGCGAAGTTGATTGGGTGTACTCCTAAGGGGGGGTATTCAATAATGGTAAAGTTCTTTGTTACAAAGAGGGAGAACAATGTAAAATATGTTTTGCCTTTACCATTGATGTCAAAGTGGGAGAAAGTATCATGGGAAAAAGTAAGGGGGAGATAAAGCATTCTGAAAAGGGGGATATTGATGGTTCAAAATTGTTGTATTGTTTATGATGGTTTTTCACATCATGAGTTGCCATCAATGACAAAGGGGGAAATTGTTGCAAGTATGTCATTGATGTCAACTAGTTGTTTTCATTGATGTCAAAGAAGTTGGTTTTTTATTGTAAATATTGAGAATATTGAGAAAATTATAATAAAGAAGGTTTATAGGTTGTACATGTATAGTTGTGATCTTGAAGAAGTGTTATGAGTACATGGAGTTATCCTTATGTTGTTATGTCTGGAGGTGTGTTAGAGTGAAGTATGTGCTACAATTATGTCTCTAGTACTTGGGTTCCAAGTTCTTTTGAGAAAAAATGATAAATAATGAAAACAATGTCATACAAGTATTTAGTGTATGTTTTGGGATGTGCTTCACATTTCTTCTGGGTTGCTTCTATGGTTGTGTGGTTCTAAAATATTGTTCATGGTTATTGGTAGCTTCTATATCCAGAATTTGGGCTTCTGGATTGTTGTATAGTGCAAGATATTTTCACTAGTATGTGATCTATACATTTTAGTGTGGTTTGGGATAAATGTATTTGCTCTGCATTTCTCTGCATTTTGATTTCAGGACTTACAGTTATGAGAATAGGTTGATAATGTTTCTCTCTTTCTTTTTCAAGAGGAATTTATATTTGACATTGTTGATGATTTTTTGTGTTACAGTGTATTATAGTGGCCGACAAGGTTATTCAAATATACAAAATATTCATGCTCTTCGAGTAAAGTTTATTGTGAATCTTCTTGATGAATTTTCAAGTGTTTATTACTTACTCCAGGTTGTGTTCAAGTGAAGTTTGTTGTTTGAAAATATTGGACTGTGTTAAGGATGTGTGTGCTTAATTGTTTTATGTGTTTTTCACGGGTGTTAATAGACCTTGTGTTAAACACTACTTGCAAAATTTATGGAAGCATGGTGAGGCATGTAAGGAATTATTTTGGTCCTCATTAAGTATGTGTTTAGGTTGCTCTCATTCTATTCCACCGTGGGAATGCCTAAGCGCTGACCTAATTTAAATTTATAAATACAAATGGTGCGTGGCCTACCTTGGAATGGTTTCAAAGTTGAAGACAATATAAGTACAAGTCAAGATGTTTGTGAAAGACAAGATAGATGCAAGATAGTGCGTGTGATGCAAATTCAAGTAGATCAGCGTAATTTCAAAGTTTCAAGTTTTTGAAAGTAGTGAGTTGAAGGTGTACTCTATCTATCAAGAATGCCTACAAATGTGTGAGAAAATTGTGGTGGAATCTCTGTTGCATTGAGATATTTTTTTCTCTATAACAATCCTCTTCTATGTGGTAGTGAACCTGGGTAGTGAGCCCTCATTGGACAACATGTCTTGTCTTGGTAGTGAGCCTTTGTATTCGATTTTGGAATTATTTATATTGTGAGATAATCCTCACCATAGTTTTTCCCTCATTCGGTTTTCCACATAAATTTGGTGTTATTGTGTGCATGGTTTTGTTACTTTCAATTTTTTTTTCTGCACTTAATGATTTAACACATTAGCAGAGTAAGGGTTTTTTGAATACTTTTTGATCTAACTTTTGGTGAAGAGTCTTAAAGGTTAAAATTGTTACAACTAATTCACCCCCCTTTTAGTTGTCTTGTTCAACACATACTACCAAAAATGGAAAAATAAACTCATAACAACTACAATATCAACCACCTCCACCATACCCACAATATCCATCCTATCTATTACCATCTACTCGATATCCAAATCAAGTTTTACCATTTCATTCAAATCATCCCGTTTTATTTCAACATGGCCACCAAGAGAAACTAAAATGCCTAATAATTTACTACCTAATAAGCTGTCTCAAATTATATATAATAGTGAGATTTTAAGAATCCCTTTGTACTATGTTAACATGCTTGAAATTGGTGTATCTCAATTAAAATCTATCAACACGACTAAGGGACGCGATTTTGGTATAATAAAATTAGAAGAAAAATATGTTCGATCAAAAGGTACTTAACTTAGCTCTTCTTATTTGTAAATAAAATCATAACATCCTAAATTAAAATCATTCACACACAAAAACATTCCAATATGAGTCTAGTTTTATCATTAAACTCATAAATGTATGTGTTAAAATATACCATGTAATAAAAAATATTATATTATGCATTTTAATACTTTAATAATTGTGTGACATGAAGATTGAAAAGCTACAAGGTCTCTTGCTTAGAAATATTTTTATGCTCAAGCATCTAGATCTTGGGAGGCTTATGGTAAAAACACATATTTCGCACACAGTTGTTGATCTAGGTCCAATCATAAATATTATGATTAGTACAACTAGAGAAAAAATTGGATTGTATGCATTAAGGACCACACTAAACATGTTACAAGTGTATGATCATTTTAAAGATGTCATTATTAAATTCTTTGGATTTTCCTAACAACCTCATGCTTTTGCAATATGAATTTAAGCTGGGATGAAATCCTTTGAAGTTTGGTCATCTTAATTGACTATTGATAAATCATTTTTTAATTATTTCTCTAATGCTTCTAATAAACCATGTGTGTAAGCTTTGGATTAAATAAAGTACATGTATTTTTGTACCAATGGTTACATACATAAAATTATCGCAATTATGGAGTTGAATCATGTAATCTCTACACAAGAATTCATTGTAATAATATAGTCTCTAGACACTTAAATTGTATTGAGCTTACGACAACATTTTTTGACTAATTTTCCATCTAACCTTATTCTGACTAAACCTAATTCTCATCTAAATCTAATTCTATTCTTCTCCACATCCTAATAATTTTTATTTTTAAAGTATTATAATTATTCTTTCTCATCATTTCTCTGATTAAATAATTATATTTAATTATTTAATCCCTAACCTAATCTCATCTTCAATTAGATATTATTATTTATTTAATCATCCTAACCTAAGTTCCTCTATAATTAATTAAATTATTTAATTAATTATTCACATGAGATGGAAAATAAATAAATTTTATTTATTTATTTTTAAAAAAAATTCGCAATTTCTTCTCTTACCTTAACTCTTCCATTTTCCATTTTCTTTTTCAACTAAATTTTCCATTCCTTTTCCACTTGTTTGACCCTTTCTTCCACTTGGTTTCCTCTTTCTTTCAATTAACTCTTACACTTTCTACGATTCTCACAACTCATCTCTTACATTTTTCTATTTCCTCACTCACTTTTATCTTCCATCTTTACATTTGCCTTTTTTTGAATGAGAAACTTCCATTTTCTATTTCAAAAATGAGAAAATTTCCCATGCAAGTTGTCTCATTCAATCTTGATCCCCGATATTCTATTCGATCTCGTCTGTCGATTGCCTTGAATCATCTATAAATTTAGTCTTTATTTCTTCACAATAGCAACCACAATCTTTGAATTTTTTTTGTTATTATCATCCTAAGCTTGTCAAATTTGTGCGAATGAAAATCTAAGAGACACATTACAAAGCTTCAAAATTGAAAAGTAGAAGAGCAATAGAGATGAATCATTGTTGACATAAGAAGGTATAATTGCATTATTTTAATTCAAATTTCTTGTCATATTTGTACTCCATTGGTAGATTTGAATAATTTTCCTTAAATCTCATGGTTTTGTGGTTACCATTTGATGATTTATGCATTTTTAATTTTTTAATTTATAGTCTATATATTTGGTGAACTTGACGTGAAGTACTAATTTTTTTTATTAACCTTGGTATTTGCAAGGTTTTGGTGTTTTCTCATTTGTAGGTCATAGGTACTTTTATGAGACTTTAAATATCAACCTTTTAGGAGATTTTTAAGGAGAAAAAAATACCATGGTTATGTCCAAATGGGATAAGGGAAATTTTTTCATATATTGTACCCCCTAATTTGGTGCAAGATAACATTTTATGTTTAAAAACGTGATTTTTTTTATGTTTGTAGGATCTTATGATACTTTTGTTTGCATAGTGACATGTTTGTTTACATTGTGATGTGTTTGTTTGCATCTTGATGTGTTTGTCTACATCTTGATGTGTTTGTTTGGATATCGACATGTTTGATTGAGACAAATCAATGCTTTTATTTTGAAGCGATGTATTTGATTGGTAAAAAGAAAAAAGGATTTTTTTTGGTTTTTGTTTGATGTTTGCTTTCTATTTTTTATCAGGTATCTATCTATTTTTTGGTTTTCTGTTACTGATCTCTATTTTTAGCTATCTAGTGAATGTTGGGAAGATATTTTGTGTTTAAAACTATAATAATTTTTGTTGTTGCTCAATTACCAAATTGTTTTTGTTTTCAAGCTACTAATATACTTGGTGGAAAACGTTGTCAAAAGGTTTTGACTATTAATTGGTTGGTTGTAGGTTCATTTGTCAAATAATCAAGTTTGAAACATCATTTTTATGATTTTTAGATTAGATAACACATAGTTTAGTGGGTTAAAAAGAACTTTGTTTTCCATTTTTAGTGCGCCTACACACTTTGTGTTTACTCGAGCTAGTGTGTGTGTATCCTCTCCCCTCACACACTTGTGCGATCTTGGGTGCATGTGAAACACAAATTAGTCTCCTTTTTTATTTTTAGTAGGAAGCCTGTCTAGGGATTTCATCACCCCAGGGTTTGACCTCAAGCATGTTTCCTAGTAGGCTATATCAATGGGGGGAGAACAAAATTTGTACCCCAAGGAGTTCCAACATTGTTCGAAGCCAAGCTACAAGATGCTTGGTCCATCGAGACTATCTGGTGATGAGAGTAGGAGTGGGCCTCCCAATTCTTAGGTTATTATAGATGAGATCTTTGTTCATGGTAGTCCCCCACTAGACACCTTATTTTTAGATGTTACACCCCATCTTATTGTTACTGAGTTACTTTTACCTTCATGGTTAAATAAGATGATAAATATAAATCATGATTTTGGTATGTTTGATAAATGATTGAAATACTAAAATAAGTATTAATATGTTATTTATTTAAAGGATTAATTATGATTATATTGATGTATTACAATGAAAGAATATGAATTGCAATGTGAATATTCTAATGTTATGATGCAAGTGGATTTCATGTGAAAATTTAACTACCATTACAAATGTGCTAAGTTGGAAGTAGGTATAAGTTCATGCCTTCGAAAGGGAGGGGAAGTATCACTCAGACGAAGGATTTGGTCTGGTAACCCTTAATAACCCAATACTGAGCTATCACACACACTCACATTCCAATTTGGTCGACTTGAGTTGGGTTAGTCCATGAATCGGGTAACTGCCTTTGGTCATAGACTTGACTTATTGGAATAAGTGGGTAGTCGTCCTTGATAGAGATAGGTTTTTTCTATGGATCGAATTATGTGATTGTATGAATTTGGTTTTATTCTCTGGTTTCTTGATTATTTGTGATTTGGCTGAGTCTCTTTTATATGTGCGAGTTCTTCTTTGTGTGTTTTAATCAATCATTAGATATAATATACTGGATATATATATGCATGTGCGTAAGTATAAATGATAACCCATGCATGAAAACATCATCTGCATAGGGAGATCGAGTGGACATATACCACACATATATGTATATATAAATATATTTAATATATATTTATATATATATATATATATTTACCAACAAATAAATATATAGTTATATGTGAGTATATAATATATACATGAGTACGTATATGAATATACACATGTATATATATATAAGAATATATATTATCATATAAAAATGAGTTATATATAATATATTACAAAATATAATATTATAATATATTTATTAAAATTAATTTTAAAAGTAAATGTAGCGTGTATATGAAGTGCGGCCATGAATAAGTAAAGTCTTGTAAAAGTCATGCTATATTTTAAAGGCACTTTAAACATAGTGACATCCTTATACAAGATTACATTGAAAAGTATAATGTGCTCATTAAGATCTATGCATAATATATGGTGGGCACATAGATCAAATAACATTTTTTATAGTTTTAATGCTATGTTAAGCCACCAAGGGCAATGCATTATCATAGTGCATGGTTAATAAAATTTTCATAGAGAATTAAAGTACTGACTATAAGTTCCAAGGGCAACACTATATATGCATGTGGTTAATAAGTCATTGATAACATGTAAATATTTTATGCAAGACTTTGTCAAGAGTATTGAAAGCTATTTGAAATGCATTTAAAAGCTTTGACTTGGTCTTAAATCTGAAAACACCAACAACACATAAGAAGCTTATGTGGCGCCAAATTATGAATAACTGCATTGCTTTAGAAGTTTATTTTATGAGCTCTATCCAGTGATGGAAACCAAAGTAAATTGGAGAATAAGTCAAGTAGAAGTTGACATGAATAGAGTAGACCTGTTTGATTATTTACCTTACATATTTGAAATACATTCTTGTTGTCCATGAATGAAGTGACATGTTGTGCTATTTTGTTGAGTATTAAGTTTGAAATCTACCACCTTTTGTTTACCAAGCTGAGTCGAATCATATAAGCTAAGAAGTGTCGATTCATTTACCTTGTTTCTAGCCTATAGATGTTGATTGTTGTGTATATATAGAGGCATTCTTTACCTCAAAGGGACACATATTTGTATTCTACTATTATTTTTTGAAGATTTTCTATGTTCTTCTAAGTTTCATGAGAGAGTTTGAGAGAGGTTGTGTAAGATTTTTAGTTAGAGAATTTGTGAGGGTTTTTGAAAGAGTGGAAGTGATTTGTTGCCAAGCTGCAAGCTGAATTGAGGAGGATAAGATTGAAATCCAGCTAGATCAATTTGGAGCTTTGTACTTACAGACACTTTGAATCTTACTCCCTTATGCTTTGTTTGACTTTGGAATTGTTCCAATGATGCTTGAATGTTCTTGGATATTACTTGCTTTGGGTAGAACCTATCTAATAGGTTAAAGCTTTTATATACCCTATATGGGATTTTATATGATGTGTTTCTATATGGGTTTTACGTAATTAGTCTATGTTATACACATATTGAAATGAGAGAAATGGATTACATCAATATCTTGGGGGAATAACTTGAATTTGTTAGCTTAAATGCTAAGAAAACCATGTAAATGATAAGGCTAGCAACACAAAAATAGTGGTGGTTCGAAAGATGTATCATTGTTGGGATGCGACATCATGTGAACCATATTATTTTTTTATACGTAAGTTTTTTTTATATTATTATTAAAAAGTTTACAAGTGGCTGCTAATGTAGGAAAACATTAAAATCCATGAGTGCCATACTAGTTTAACTGCTACTTTTGCCCAATTTAAAACTCCAACCAAAAATTTCTAAGAGAAAAACATAGAGAATCTCAGCCCATAGGCCCAATGCAAACCCGACCACAACTACCCACCAAATTTGATAACCACCACCCTTCTTCCACTTCTAACAAACATGGAGACACATATAATCCATCCTTTACAGATTTACAAAAAACAATTCTTCAACTACTAATAGCACTGCCCATACTCATACTTTACTAGAACGCAAACATAGAAAAATAACCAAACCCTAAACAGTCCCATACTCATAGAAAGCCATTGAGCTTAGCAAAGGCCTCAAATTCCATAATCTATTCAATGTCTTGCATAGTCATGAGCCCAAAAAACTTTTTCATAAACTCCACAACCACGATGACAATAATTCGATGCCTCATGAGAGCTGGATCCTTTATATCTAGTAGAAAAGGAAAAAAATTCACCGCCTCATCTGAATTCCTCAACAACTTCAAATCACCAGGACAAGGAATACTAGTCCCCACAATGGTGGCCTTCAACACCTCATCCAAACCCAACAACAACTCATTTTTGAAAACCTTTTCCACCAACACTTTGGCCTCCACCTTCGACACACGATTATCTAATAGAGACGCCAAAAACCTGGACGTGACATATGTATTGTCCCTCCCAAACTCACTTTTGGTTAAATTCTCGACACCAAAACCATTTTCACTGCCACAACCAACATATGATAATTATTGAGCATTGATCATTATCCTTTTAAGGCACTGGTTTGTTATCGCCCTAAAATCCATTTATCGAGTTTTGGCACCCAAAGAGATTGGCGTGTCTACACCAAACCACACCAAACCCTCCGCTAAAACTTCAATTATAAAACATGAGTGCCCTGCCATCACAGTGTTCTTCCACACACTCGAGAAAACCAACACTACAAGGAGCACAAACCAAACTACCAGAGCCAAGCATAGAGCAGTGGCCACCACATCCTCCTCGACTACATTTACACCCAGAGAAGATGCTAGAATTTCATCATTAAATAATGATTAACTAAGAAGGACATTAATGCCATGATGCTATACATGAGATAGGTTGTTCGTCCTCAAATACCAGCCAAAACTACTTTGTAGGCTATCACATCAACATCTGATTTGGTACTCAAAATATGCCACTATATTGACATGCCACTCCTTGTATTAAGTGCCCATTTTGGGCTCCAACTTTTCAAACATCACATGGGGACTGACCAACGTGTTCATCCATGGTGGACATCTATGCACGCCACCCCTAGGAATAATCACATGGTTGTCCAGGCCCAACAACAATATGCCGCATCCCGTCTGCTTCACCTGTCACGTGCCCTCTACTATTGTTGGAGGGACACCCTTCCTTCCACCCACCATACAAACCATATTGTTAGTCTATGCTTGAATGATCATTTGATTGTTGCTTTACTTGAATATTGATTGAGACCCTAGGTTGAGAATAACCTACTTGATTGGGCTGATTATTTGATCTTTTTTTGAAGCACATAGGTTGAGATTAACCTACATTAATTACTAGTATTATCTTGGGATTAGGGTAAACTAAGGATGAGATTAACATATGTGAATAAGTTGATCACTTGAATTTGTGAATTACTATTTAATTGGAGCCATAGGTGGGATTACCCTACCAAGTTGGTTGTTTTATACTCTTGACATGAAGTCATTATATTGATGTGAATCTACATTTTGAATAGCCTTTTATTAACGAGGTTAAACTCTTGAATAAGAGTCCTTTAGTGCTGGGACTTTACTTCTGATTGAGTCATTTATTGATATGAATATTATTTTGATTGAGACCATTTATTGTTGAGGTCATACCTTTGAACCAAGGTCATTTATTGATGAGTATTTATTGTATGATAAGGTGAAGCTTATGTAGCTATACTTTAGATTATGAAGTTATTTGTTAGAAATATATTTGTAAGTTAGATCCATGGAGAGTTTGTAGGTTATTTATGGGGTTAGGACAACCCAATGAAGGGGATAGCCTATGCATAGAAATTACCTATTAGATGATTCATAGTAAACTTAATGTATATAGGTTGTTCTTGGGGTTAAAGATTATCTAATGGAGGGAATTTCCTATTCATAGAATATGAATGGTCTTGAAAAATCAAGCTAGAATGGTGGATGAGTGTGTGACGTCCATTATGAAACAAGGGTGATGAATACTCTGGCCAAAGTGGTTTAATTCGCCACTGGTTACATTGCTAGTTCATTGTGTTAGTGTAGGGTAGGAAAATGCATACATTTGCATTTTCAAACTTGTTTGGGCCCTCCTTGCTTTATTTATCTTTATTTATGTATTAATTGGTCCTATTTTTCATTCACAAGCCCAATCCTTTATTAATTAAATAAATTTTAATTATTTAATTAATTCTTTTTTTCTCTTTATTCTTCCCTTGATTAATTAAATAAATTTCATTTATTTAAATATGCCACTAAATAAGCTCTTTTTCCTCTATAATTAAATAAATTCTTATTTATTTAATTATTTTCTTTTCCTTCTATAATTAAATAATTATTTTAAACTATTTAATTATTCATTACCCTTTTCTTCTATAATTAAATAAATCTTATTTATTTAATTATTTCCCACTTTCCCTCCAATATTGAATAATTATTTTTAATTATTTAATATTTTGTCCTTTTTCCCACTTTTGAATTAAATATTATTTTAATTCAAAATTTAGATTTTCCCTCTTCTTCTATAATTAAATAACTAGTTATGACACCTTGTGCAATGGGTACACCGAAGAGGTCTGGAAGGTGAATTAGGGAAAAATGGTTTATTTTTTGCACACATTTGTGTAATAAATGATGCTAGTTTATACTTAACTATGCAGGGTACAAGATCTATAATTTTAAAACCTAAATTTTCTCATGGATGTGTATTTCAAAATAAATAAGTTTCAAATCATAATCATATGTGTATTTCAAATGATACGCTATGTGAGTAATTGAAGAAAATGGTTCAGGGATGTGTAACTGATGTAGTTTCCTCTAGAAACGTGTTCGCAGATGCTTTGTTGCATAATTTTGATTGAATGCAGTATGCTACAAATACTATTTGTATTATTAATGATCATCTTTATGTTTGTATCTGTCCATCACCAATAGTAGTCTTAAACATTTTGAAGCCCTAATATAATTGTGCATATCCTTTTTGCAGTCCAGAGTCAAAGTTACATGATCCAACTCTTCATTGAGTTCTTCAATAGGTTATGCAGAAAGTGTTTGCTCTACTGCTAGCATAATTCCATAAATTTTCTTATTGAAATAAAAATATTAAAAAAAAATATATAAGAAAGGTAATTATTTTAAATGATAAAATAATCTATTTAAAATATATTTCATTCTAAATGTGTATTTTATGGTTCGTCTAACTTGGCAGACGAACCACGCAGAAAGTCTAACTTGGCACCCATGTCATAGGTGCATTTTAGGGGTTGGATAACACTTTCTTTCATATCTCTCAAAAAAAAAATCATTGATTTGTCTCTTGTAGAAAACAAAAGTAAAATTCAATTATCTCTTGCTTTTCTAAAAAGCTGTTTTTTTTAATTGAGAAAATTTACATTAAAAAAAAAACAGTTAAAAACTGTAATATAAAACTAAAAAAACTATTCTTGCAGATCCTCACACCCAAAAATAATAAAATATAATGATATTTTATTTTTATTGAACCTTACCTCCTATGCCAAAAATGTTTTAATTGTGACTACCTTCTACTCTTGTGGCAACCCAATGATGAAATCTTTGGTTGATAAAGGAATTTTCGAACTTCAATCTTCCTTGGTTGGCTACACCTTATTACATCCTTATTCTCACCACTTTTAGCTTTTTCAAACCACGTTTTCTTCTTCTTGCAATAAACATTTGTTCTTGGCCTTCTTTATGCAAAAAACTGTAATGTCCCATTTTATTCCTAAATGTATGCAACCTATGTTTCAAAAGAAATCAATAAAGATAATTAATATTATATCAAATTGACATTAAATAAAGATTAAGTTCTTAAGAATGGTCAACGAGCAACATATGAAGGTTTGTGTCCATTGAAAAAGATAAGGTATATAAGGAAGGTAGATCTGAAGGAAAAGAAATGGAGAGAATTATTATGACTGATTACAAATAATAGACAACAAAATTAGCAAATAAAATTATTATTTTCTAAAGACAATGATGAAGAATTGTAACTATGCAAAGGAAATAGAGGTGAAGATGTGTGACTCGAGATATAAAAGGGAGAAATTTAATTTAAGAAAGACATCCATAATATCATTCAATCAATCAATTAAGAATAAATATTATGTGACTCCTAATGTGAAAGTTTGTATCCTAATATAAAAGGTTGTGACTCCCTCAATACTAAGATATAGAAGGGAGATGATTTCCTTGTGGAGAAATCATCAATCAAAGAGAAATAGAAAAATAAATCAAAGGCACCAATTTGGAATAGAAATTGAGAATAACAATTAATAATATTTATAAAATTGAGTAATGTTGGGCCAAAGCTAGGATCCCCAAGCACCTAAAATGTGGCTCTAGGGGTATTGGATAATAAGACACACCTAAAACAAAGATGGATCAGTCACGAAGAGGGCCAACAACTTAGAAGTAAAACATCCCAGCAACAATAGGAGGTCCTAGGTTCAACTTCTAAGTAGTACATGAATTTTTTTAACACAAACTAGATGACACATTTTGGAGGCTTTTCCTTGTATAGCTTGTACTTCATAGTTCATATCATGCATATTAAAGAAAACCAATACACACTTTCACTTTTGTTAGCTAATATCAATTGAAATGCACACTTGCCACTCCTATTAGCTAATATCAATTAAAATGTACACTTGCCACTCCTGTAGATTTCTTTATGTCATCCAAGTATTTTGTATCATTTATTTCTTCTTCAACAAAGATTGCATACATGAGCATTGGATCTCCTTTCTCCTTGAATAAATCAATTTCCCCTTTCAAATGCAATTTGGAGAGGAAGATTAGACAAGTACAAAACAATGTCTCGAATGCAATAAAATTGAATCTGAAAAAACTTTATATAATTAGTTCTGACATCATATATGAATGTAAAGACACAACCTGCATCTCAAAACAATGCTTGCTAATTCTAATCTGTACAAAAGAACATACAAGTATGTTTTACAATGAAATCATATAAAAATATTCATGAATATATTTGATTCATGGTTGTATCCTTATAATTACATATGTTTGCCTTCCCAAAGAAATAAAATTTGTTACCATTGGCAGGTGCTTCCCAAACTAAAGGGAAGGAAAGAATCAGGCGAGACAAGATGTACAAATTGAACACAAAATTGGTCATCTCAAGTTAACAGATAAATATTTACAAGGAGTCATGTTTGCAGTACCAATAGCAATATTGGGGGATGCTCCAGTGTGATAAACTGCATAACATCCATGATGGGAAAAATAATCAAAAAAATCAATCTATTGCACCATGCAAATGACCATCTGAAAATTGGCTTGATAAAGTGAGCAAAATATGGAAAAATCTTAAGATTTCTCAATCAATAAATCAACTCATTGGCCTTACCATCAAATTTTCATTTTACTAAAGCTCCAGACACGCAAAAAAAAAATCATGCTTGCTATTATACCAATGAACTCAAATAATGTTGATTCAAACAGAACATCAAACATAGCTGCTATATTGTTGATCACAAGGCATAACAAATATCCCAATGACTTTATTCTTAGTTTCTTCCAATTTGCAGCACTTCCTTCTTGGTACATGAAATACAACAATATTAGTTGGTGATGTTAGATTTTATTTTCAAGCATGTGATTGCTGCCACAATTAAGTCAAACTGAAACACTAGATCAAAGTTCAAACATAGTGAATATGTCCAAATAGTCTAATACAACATAGTAATCATTTATTTCAACTGAGGAAGTGATGCAAAGAACAGTGACAAAAAATTCAATACCAAATGCCAATTTTCATTCATTGGCTTGGTGATGACTTGAATCTATTGTACTTTATGTGGGGGCAAAGCCCATGAGAAGCAAAAATATTTTCTCTTCATATCATTTGTGGCTTCATCTCGCCTATAAGTATTGACAACCATGTTTTCTTCATTTATGTGTACATCTTGTTAAAAAAAGAGGAATGGCTTCCTGTAAGATGACTTGTATGGGCGTTTAGTGTCAAAATCAAATTATTAAGCATATTCCTTTTTATTCCATGCCTTGAATGTAAGTTCAGGATGATCCAACACTCGAGGATATACTATTTTGGGGAAAACTTGTATCACATAACCCATGGAAATTGAAAAATAAAGCTTCCTCTTTAGATCATAACAAACATTTTGCTGCAAAAAACTAGTGGGCTCGATCTTCATAGAATTTGTGAGGTGCCTGAGTCCATCTAATGAATTTTTTTGTGGAAAAATTGGATTTACAACCTCCACATGATGCAAAGAAACAAAAAGTGCAATTGGATGAGTAGCTAGAAGCCCAAACACATTTCCTTAGATGTCCCACTGTAGCAATGTAATGGTAGGTGAAAACAAATAGAAACAAACATAAGAATTTCATTGATCAGTATAAAAATATTGCAATGATTTTCCATCATCTGAGCTTGGGCTCTTTCATAGACAACTTCAAACAAAATACTCACAAATTATATTCATTCGATTCTACAACAAAACATACTCATTTTTAACATACTACCATTACATACTCTGACTATCGATGGAGATTTTGATCCTTCACAAACAAACATCAACACACTACCATCTTCTTGTTACAACTCTTGAGAGTCAGAATCTACTGAGAGAGTGAATACAAAGTGCACAAATTCAACAATATATAGAGAGCCTATCATCTATGGTGAAATCTTGTGCAACAAGCAAAGTAATGATATATTTTTAGAAACTTGACTTGCACTTCAAGTAAAAACCATTCTAATCCTTATCAAGATTTGTCTTTAATGCTGGTTGAGATATGACTTGCTGACTAGAGGATACAGAGCTATCAGAATAGTTGGAAAATTTAAGTGAGTAGGTGTGATTATAATCTCCAACACTCCCCCTTAATCACAACTATGGATTCTGATTTCTTTCTTGATCTCTTTCACTGATGCTTCAACATCTTCAATCTTCAATCTTCAACTTCTAAGAATCAAACCTCGAAAATCCCATGATGTTGTCGGGATGCTCTACCCATGAGCTTTGGTCCATTGTGGTAACCAGTCCATCATAGGTTCATGTGTGATGTACTTGTTTTATCAACACCTTCCATATAGTCACACTGCTGGTGCTTGGGGATCCTAGCATTAATTGGCTCTATTGGTTTTATTCTCAAACCTTGCAAACAAGTGGTTTCAGATTACCACAAACTCACATACTGGTTTCAAATTACCATAAATGCATAGACAAGTGGTTTCAAGTTATCACAAACTACCATGATGGGGAACCAAATGCATACATGAAACTCAGACAACTGGTATTCTCCTCTGATTTTTTGATTTCCTTTGTCAACACCTCTCCTTACTTTGTTCTACAAACTTTAAATATGCTCTCAATCTGACTCTCTCTCAACTTAGACCCTTATACAACTTCCTCTATGCTATGACATCCTCTATTCATATTATTTTGAGATTATGACCTCCTTTCACCAAAACTAAACTTATTTTCAAACAACTTCAAAAAAATCTCTTACCGTCACCCATAATTTAACATCAAATTCTTCTATTGTTGTGATAGTTTCTTCAAGCACTTAATTGATGGTCTTTAGAAATTTTCTTTCTTTTTGTATGTGGCTACCTCTCAATCAACTTCAAGAGCCGTCACAAGTTGGAAATGTCCCGTCAAGAGTTCACATTGTTGCATCAGGAGCCGTCAAGAGCCGTCGTGAGCTATCATGAGCTCATTCAGAGCTATCAGGAGCCAATCCTCTGGTTGTTTGTGGCTGCTTGCCTTTTTGTCTACTCACATCAGGGGCTATCAGGAGTCATCGCAAGTTGAAGTTATAGCTTCAAGAGCTGGAATTATTTCTTTCTTATATTGTTCTTCATACATTGGGTATGGCCTCTAATAGAGGCTTCTCTTCTCAAAATTGCTCCAACAATCAAAAATAACAACCTCTTCTCTTTTGTAAATTGAAAACTTCAAACTCTCTTCCATCTCAATTTTTTTTTCCTTACCAATAACTTCTCCCTTTTGCAACAATCTTTAAAAAAAATAAAAATAGCGAGTTACCTTGATTCTATTGATCTGCAACCATAGAAATCACCTTTAACTGGCATCCTTTGTCTTCCATAAAAAAATGGCCTTTTCAACAGTGGCCTTTCACAACGACTCTCCTTTATCTTTGCATCTTCTAGTCTTTAACAACTAACTCCTTATTCCACTTGGGGGATGACTTTACCAAGATGCAATTTAGCTTCAACAAAAAATTGTGACTTCCTCTTGTCTTCATTTTTGTCTCAATGAACCTTTTTATCTTTAGTTGCTGCAAGAACTTCCTTGCAATGACAAGCTTTACATTTTCTTTTGACAATGATCTATTCCATTGATTTATTCATGCACAAATTTAGCCAAACTGTGGCGACAGTCTTTTCTTCTGGACCTGCACCCTTTTCAATGACTTGCAACAATCTTCATTGGCAGGTTCTAACATGGTGATACTAGCTACATCTAGTGGATTTAATGCTTTTTAAGATTGACATACTTGTCTTCTTCACAAACAACAATGAAATTTTCTTCTACAAATTTCTCACTTTTAACAACATTCCACACATTATTTTGGACTGGCCTCTTTTCAACAACCATCCATGAACTCTTTTGCAACATTTGAAACCCAAAAATAATACTTCCCAGACTCAAGACATGATGGATTATTAGAAACCCTACAACTCTTCTCAAACACATAACCTAGACAAACTTATACTCCCAGTGAGCTTGACCGTCATGGCTTTGATACCAATTGTAGGAAAGTAATGGTAGGTGAAAATAAATAGAAACAAACATAAGAATTTCATTGATCAGAATAAAAATATTGCAATTATTTTCCATCATCTAAGCTTGGGCTCTTTCATAGACAACTTCAAACAACAGAATCACAAATTATTTTTAGAAACTTGACTTTCACTTCAAGTAAAAACCATTTGAATCCTTATCAAGATTTTTCTTTAATGCTAGTAGAGATATGACTTGCTGAATAGAGGATACAGAGCTGTCAAAACAGTTGGAAAATTTAAGTGAATAGGTGTGATTATAAATTCCAACACCCACTGCAATAATAGTTTCAATTATATGAATTAGTAAATCATGAAGTGTGGGCATGATCCCCTTTGGATCACATTTAATGATTAAAAAAAAAACAAAACATGGAGCACGAGGAAAAAGGAACTATAAATTACAACATAATTGAAATTATAACCTGGAAGAACTCTATCTATAAATTTATTGTTGTTTGAAGCTAGGAGATTTTATTGTTTAAAACCTAACAGTAATTTTCTTTAAAGAAATCCAACGAGAGCACTAAAGAAAATGTAGAATCCACCAGAAACATAAAATTTTGGGGACAAGTGTCACTGTTGAAGGACATGCCAAAGAAATCCACCTCATGGTTCAAGAACCTAAAACAAAAGCTACACTCCTCATAGATATTCTACATAACACCAATCTGTTATTTACAACCAAGGAAATTCATAACAAGTACTTCAGTTCATCAATCTGAAATAACAAAGCTGAAAATTTTCAATTTCACCTACCTTTGTTGATTCTTGAAAGAAACAAAAATATACAAAAGAAGGCTTTTACTTACCAGACCAAACTCAAATTTATGCTATGAAATAAATTGATCATTCCAAAGTTATATACACAACTGATGTGACTCAGATATATGTCATGAAGGAGATTTATCATTACATGGCCTATAATTACTGCATTAGTATGCAGTAGAGTCATTATGAGAACTTGAAATACAACCTAGGAAAAGGGGAAAACACATCTCATAAGATCATATCAGTATTAAGAAAAAATATTGGCTAAAAGAGGTGATTTATGCAATATATGTAATAGACCAATATTCTTATGCAATGGAAAGCTATGCAACAAAATAAAAATTGAAGACAAAGAACACACACTCTTCCAACAATCAGCTTCCCCTAACATTTACAAGAAAAAAAAGATAGATAACAAAATAAACATGGTATTACAACAACTACGTGCAATAAATAATTTTATAAATTTGTAGAAATAATATGAAATCCTTGATAAATATTTGACATTTTGTTTTTTTCTGGTTACATTATTGCACACTTTTTCAACTGCAACACAATTTCTATACTCTTCAGGCTGGCTAGTTACAGGTTTGGTAGCATGTTGCCTAGTTTGTGGGTTCTGGCATAATTTTGGTTGCTGACTGGTGATATGTAGTCTTGACCTTCAATTCATTTATTTAGCTGTAATTGGTATATACGTTTTCTTTCTATAGTCTGTTATTAAATAACTTAATTTTCTATTAGGTTGTATTTCTTGTTTATAGAGTTCTATGGCATAGGTAGAGAAATGTATCTTTTGGTGAAACATAAGTTATCATGCTTTTGAAGGAGATCATAGATGAGAGAGTAAAAATATTAAAATATTGCTTTAGTTTCCAATTTAATCAATATAATCTGAGTGAATATCAGTTGGGCTCTGATGTTGAGGTAAAATGGAACACCAATGTCCAGGAAGAGCTTTGTTGAAAATCTAGAAGGCACAATCACATCGGTATGAAAGCTGTTAAATATTCCAAACTATATTCCCTACCTTACCGAAGGCTTATATGTGAAAAGAATATAAATAAATAAAACATGCTAATGATGAATCATGCAGTGTATCTGAAACATTGACTTAGAAAACTTCAACACAGAGTTACCAAAAGACAAAAAAATGTTTTCAGTGGACCGTGATGACATAATGCTAACTAATGAAAGATGATGTCAATGCTACACTTTCTGAATAGAAAAACATTCAACAAAGTACATTAAATGTGGAGACAAGAAACAAAATGAGTGATATAGGCATTCATCATTTTAAAATATACATAAGGTTTTCATAGTCCATACAATTAAATAGGAGTTTCAGAGAAAAAGCTATGAATTTGGTTTACCTGCATGTTTGGGTGATCCATCACTAGAAAGATAGAGCAAAAAAACACAAGTTGTAAGACTTGAGAATAGGTGTTGGAAAAATTTGGAAGTATTGATGGAAAAAATGTGGAGAGAATACCTAATGGAAACCAGGCTCTGTGGTAAGAGGAACACCAATCTCGGAAATGCAAGCATGGAAGAGATCATCACTGCTGAAGAGATGGGGATAACACTCCAAACATTCATCCATGATTTGGGTCAACTCCTCTGCCAATGGGTAGTTGATTGCAATCTCCCTCCTCCAAATGCCATGGAATGACTGAAATATATGTTCATAGAATGGCTCTCAAAAGGGCCTCCGATATAGTGCATCTCTGAAGGGTCATACTTGTTGAGCACGCTAACCAGATTGTGAATATTAAAAATGGTATTGTCATCCCCCAACACGAACCATTTCACATTGGGAAAACCCATCACTATTTTATCATGCAGAAAGTCTAACTTGGCACCCACCCATTACATTTGCTCTAGAAAGGGAAACGTGCAAGAAGAGGGAGGCATGCAAGACGTGCGAAGAAGTGGGGGATATCTGGGTAGCGTGGCATTCCAGGAGACAACATTATTTATTTTTTTGTTTAGCTCTTTCAGGGAGATGACATATTTTTTTTACGGAAGAGGTCTTAAGCCTTTTGAACGAATCCATTTTATGCCTACCCTGCAATGATGTAATTCTGGAGGCCGGATTTCTATCACCTAGGAGGCATTTGTTGTTTGGCGTAGGCAGATGGGATGCTGGAAAGCTCTTGCTATGGTGTCATTCCCCCAAACTCTTCCTCCCTGGTATTGATCTTTCACTTCTCTAATTTGGCGAGCTGCAGAATTGAGGAAAAACTCAGATTGGTCATAGGGCTACACCACAACTTGTGAATCCAGTTAAAATGGAGCCATTTGAACGCTCTCCTCAAATAGTATGTGCTCTGGAGATTCTAAAAGATATTTGGTCTCATTCTTCTCTTCCTTTGTCACTTGGTCTGTTTCATCTTTCACTACTTCTCTGGATTGAATCGAACCTTTGATCGATGCTTCTTCTTCGACGCTCATGCCCCCCATTGTGGAAGGCCCCACTTCCTCACCATCGCCCAGTGGAATTTTGTCATAGGCATAGCCAACGACAATGGCGGCGGCCTGAATAACATGGGATGAAGGATTTGTGTGTTCGGTTGCATTGAATGGTAGGAAAAACGTGAATGGAAAGGGACGTCAACAAATGGTCAGGATGGTTTCCAAAACTGTGCACAGTTGGTTTACTCTATCAGGTCATCTTTCTCATATTTACGTGAAAAGCGAACGACGTGAAAATCCATGAAGACGTGAATGAAAAAGCAGCTAAGACGTGAAAAGTGGTGAGAAAGCAGAAAAAAACGATGAAATGATGGACGACTGAGATTCGTTTTAATGTCAACCAATCCCTATCTTTCGTTTTGGACTGTTCACAAGTAAAATGAGCTTGGAAAGCTCATATAGGACACACCTTCAACATAATTATTTATTACCCTTATCTTCTATAATTAAATAAATCTTATTTCCCACTTCCCCTCCAATATTAAATAACTATTTTCAATTATTTAATATTTTGTCCTTTTCCCCCACTTTTGAATAAAATATTATTTTAATTCAAAATTTAGCTTTCCCCTCTTCTTCTATAATCAAATAATTATTTCAATTATTTATTCATTTTCCTTTTCTCTCTATAATCAAATAAATGTTATATTTATTTAATTATTTATCCTTCCTTCATCTCCCCAATTAAATAATTATTTTAATTATTTATTTTTCCTTTCCCTCTCCATTAAATAATCTTTTTTAATTATTTAATGTTTAACACTCCACCTGTCCTCTATAATTAAATAATTATTTTTAATTAGTTAACTATCTAATTATTTGTTCTCGCCTTTCTTTTTAAATAAATAAAATCAATATTTTATTGATTTCTCCTATATTGGCCACTAAAATTAAATACCTTTTAGCTCATTGATCCATGTATTTCTTGTCTCAATTAATCTCCACCCTTGATTGAACTATTTTCTAATTTAATCTTGGCCCTTGATCACGATCCTTATTCTAGCCTCACTTAACCCTCCTCTATAAAAGGAGACCTTTCATCCTCATTTGAGGACAAACAACAAGAATAGGATCACACACTAAGAAGGCGGTCTTACACACTAAGCACTCTAGATTAAGACAACATATTCAAGAGAATTATCAAGGCATTCAAGGGAAGATTATCAAAGTCTTATTGCAGCAATCAAGGATCCATTATCATGTTGAAGGCATGCATGTTGATAGAGGAATCATGTTGATAGAGAATTCAAGATCACTTCAAGTATTTCAAGATATCATCTTCATGACCAAGAATCACATCCATGGAGATTTTTACATGTTGATTTCATTCCAAGGTTTCAATAGTGGTATGGTAGATTGTGACATTTCTATGTTCACTTATCATTCCTTCAATTACATGTTTCAATCCATTATCAAGTTTGATTACTAAAATGGGGTTTAACCAAGGCAAACCCCTATCCCCTAACAATCAACATTTTCTTCTCTATAATGTGTGATTTGTAGGTTTTAATTTGAAGATTTATGAAGAGAAATATTTGAAAAATCAGCTTTGGTGACTGGTACACATCATTCTTACCTCTCAAAAATATGGTTTTTGATTATATGTATGGTTAGAATTTAGATATGCACCCAATATTTCTCATACATGTAGAGCATAGATTAGTTGTATGGTAAAGTTCTAGTTATGTAGGACACAACACCAACTCAGGATTGGCTAATATTTTGAGGTTTATGGACTAAACTCTTTATCAAAGGGTAGGGCCATTTTACTATATGTGGTAGATGTGTAGGAGATCGCAATTAGTTCATGGATGGTAGAAAAGTTCTTGAGTGATGCTTCTCCTCTCAGTTAGCAAGTTGAGATTTGAAAGGGAATTTTCGGATCAATTGTATTTCTAGTGCCAATGAAGCTTAGATGAGTTATGTATGTAACTTGTATCTATTTCTTTGAAATATGAAAAATGTATTTTGTATTTAGATTATGAAATTATTTATTTAGAAATATTATACAATTCATTGAATGAATGAGAAAGATAATTTGTTGCTATCATGGTGCATTTTATCTTGTTTTGAAAATATTTTTTTTAATCACTATGTGTTTAGCCACTAGATTAAATTCACTTGTGGAAAAACATAGGAAAATTACTATGTAGAACAAGGGGCATGTTACATTAGAAGCCTAGGAATCTTTTGACCATTGCTTAGTGTAGTGCAAGATACAATATCATGCCCAAATATACTCACCACATATGCTCTTGAGTGGAGATAGGAATCTTTGGGTTGACATTCTTATCCTCTCAAAGAGAGAGAAAAGGTGAGTTTGTTTCCGTATTCGACTTGTGTTGTTGGATCTCTAGCTATCTACTCTCTAAAGAGAATCATTTCATACCAATCTTGGTATATTAACACTTCGATGCGGTGGGCTTACACTAAGTTAACACACCCACTTGAATAACTAGGTTGTTCTTTTCTTTCAAGTGTCTTTATTTATATTAAACCCGTGAAGCCATTAGCCTTTTGTCCTTAAGCCTTAGTCATTTTTAGTAAAGATTCAAACAACCATTTTATCTTATGAGTGTTTTATGAGTGTATTCTATCATTGAAACCCCCCCACAAATAACCACTCTAAACAATTATTTCTTATGGATCCACCATAGTCTACATTGAAACAAGTTAGGGTTTATCCTTTAAATCCAACTTTTGAACTTAAGTGACCTAAGACCTATCAAACATCTTTAGTTTAGATTTCCACATCCACCTTTGCATGTCAAATCTTGATTTCATGCATATATCAAGGTTTTTCATCCAATGTCATAAACACCCACCATTGTATTTCAAACTAGAAAATCAACCAACCATCATTAGACCTTTGTTGTATTTGGAAATCTTGTATCTCATATCTTGTCATCCTCTTATCGACAGTCGGCCCTAATATCAACAACCTAGCTAGGGTTTGAATTTTATCTTCCATCATCTCAATCATTATCCTTTTGAGATTTTCAACTTTTCTTGTGGTTACTTTTGCCTATTGTAGTTTTCATCACACCATCACCATTCATCAATCATACATATCAATCTTTTCCTAGTTAGATTTTGATTTGACCATAGTCATCTTTTGATTTCTTAGATCTCTTATCTTTTCATCATATCATCTCTTTAGTGGTTAGGCCTAAACTCATGAGTCTAGTTTGGGTGACTCTCTTCAATTCATCCACAGTTGGTTTTAAAATCATAAGTCTAGTTTAGAGTAAACTCATATTAAACATCATCACAACTTTTATTTTTTCAAATATTTAGGCATAGCTCTTGATTACTTTGGTTTATCATATCTTCCAAGGTCAATAATCTAAATTACATAATCATACATCATTTATCACCACTTTCCTCAACAATCCAAAATCTGTTATATTATACCATTCATACTTTATCATCATTTAAAAATAAAAAATCCAAAAAACATTAGCATATTTTGCATAATAATTTTATTTTAAAACATCAAAAATAAAAAAATAAAAGAAAAATCCCAAAAATCCCAAAACAAAATTGAAAAAAACAAAAAATCTGAAAACATTTACAAAATCCCAAAATCCAAAAAACCTGAAAAACCGAAAAAATAAAATAAAAATTCTTTGATTGATTGTCCTAATCTCTTGCTAGGGTTTAGAATCCAACCAAAATCTAAATTATCTATCCAAACCATTCCATTTCCAATCCTAATCCAAACTCACAACTTTTTCTTCATTTTACTAAGATCTTCTTCGTAGTCAAGCTAAATACCACATGCTTTGTAACCTATCTATCAACTCTTCATACCAAAAAACCACAATCCCTAGTAACCTATCCATCTACCCCTCATACCAATCACACACAAGCTCTAGTAACCCCTCCATATATCCTCAATACCAACAACCCCCTTCATACCAACAACCCATAAGCTCTAGTCATCCATCTATTTACCCTCAATATCAAGAACCGGTTGTACACATCTAAAAATGGTCACAACATATTAGCCTAGTAAATTAATTAAATACACATTATTTAATTAATCTTCTTGATTCAACTACATTTAAATAAATTTAATAATTTATTTATAAATGTTCACTTTTTCTATAAATAATTCACTATTATCATTTTCTCATGTCTTCTTAAATAATTAAATAAATAACATTATTTATTATAATTAATTATCAAATTACTTTATTATATAAAGTAAATACATTTCTTCAAATATCAAAACCTATAACCATACACTTAATTAAATATTTCATAGTTAATTAAGAAAGCTTCTAAAATATTCTCCAAACATATAATTAGATATTTATATTTAATTGGAAGCTTCCATTTGCACATGTCACAAGAAATTAAATATTATTATTATTTAATTGAGCAATTATCTTCAACAAACAAAACTACTTCATGACAAATGGCAATTTGTCTCCATTTTTGAATGAGGTTTTGTGGGTTGAAAACATAATCCATCTTTTTCTCTCCAATAGCTATATTCTCTCCAACCTCTCCATCTCTCACCATCCATTCTTCCAGGATAAATCTCAACCATTGAAGCTTGCCAACAAAGCTTTTGTCTTTTGAAAATCTATAAATACAACCTCTTGGCTCTTCCAAAATATAGATTTTAGTTGCATAGTAAGGGCATTATAGTCATTTTACTTCCAAGCATTCAAGCAATTAGCATTCAAGCACAACATCTTTGCACAACAGTAGTTTCATAATCAATAATATAATTTAAATTTCATAGCTTATCTTTAGCTGCACAATTACTATAGTTTATCATAATAATTTAGCATAGGAGAAGTAGTTTCCTTAGCTTGCATAATACTCATTTTTTAAGTTATCATTTTACTGAGTTGCTGCTTTAACAAGCTGAGAGCAAGTAAATATGTAAAAGCTTGAGGATAGAGGACAATGGAATGATTTTGAAGAATTTGCATAATTTAGCTTTTTTTAGTTAATTAGATTCTTCAATACAATGTTTCATTGGTGTGTTGCTTGTTTTTATTACTGACATATATTTACACACACATTTTTGGCGCCCACCAGGGAATCACGAGCTAAAAATTAGAAATTTCTTTAGTCATATCAATAGAATTCTCATTCTATTTTGACTAAGATATCCCACAAATTGCACTCTCTCATTTTGTGATCATTGTTAGTTGAAATTTGGTGTGAGCATATGACTATTTCCAAAAGAGTCCTGAAAACAAAGAAGACTGAAGAAGGGATCCACTTTAAAACATGGGTGATAGGGAAGAAAATCTTGTTCATAGGCTTCATGGAAATAGTTCAAATGATGAAATAACTGATGAAATGTTCAAGAAGCTGAACAAGATCCATAGTTTCTCTTAGCTATGGAAAAAATCTTAGAGAAAAATAAAGAAGGCTACTTTCTTTTATTGGCAAACCAAGGTGCCAAATTGCCCTTTGACTACAATATGGAGAAAATTAAAGAAGATCCTGAAAATAAGGAAACTCCCTTAAACGATATTAGTACTCTTACCCAACAAATAAGAGCACTACAAGGGAAAATCAAGGAAATACAAGGGGGGACAACTAAAAAGTCCTTTGACAGAGATATGAACGTGACCTCTTCTCCTCCAAAAACAACATCATCCAAATTCAATGTTTCTGAATTTTTGCAAAGGATCAATGGGAAGCCCAAATCTAAGCCATCAAATAAAATTGACCAATCTTTTCATGTCATGCATTTACCTTCATCCCCCATAATCCAAAATGAACCTCATGATTCTTCCACTCAAGTCAATGATCCCATTCAATCACCTTCTTCTATCATATCCTCTACATCCAATGATTCATTTCAATCTACACATTTCTATCAAAACATTCTTTCCAATCGATCCCTTGGTACCAAAATTCTACAAACCCTTCCAATCTTTGATCAAGATCCCATCTCTCAAGAACCATATGATGACCCCCTCCTTTCATTATTCACCCATGATAATCCTCTTCCATCTCAAGAATAAAATACTCTTCCAAATCCTCCCTCCACCCCATCTTATGAATCCATATCCTCTCATGACTCAATCACATCCCAGGAGCATGGAAATTCTTCCATCCTATCCAAATATTCCCTTCCATATGATGATCAAGATACTCCATCTCCTTCAACTAATGATTATTTTCCTAGTCATCATCAAAATCCTCCATCATCCTCATGTCAAGAGCCTATCACACCTATTCAAGCTATCCATGAACCCCACACCTATAAATTGGGATCTTCCACCTTTATCAACTCTGGTTTACTTCCAACACCTATCCTTTCATCCATATCACATCTTTCTCAAAATGGACTCGCATCTTGTTTCAAAAGTAACTCATATCCCATGGGTAAAGGAAAGTGCAAAATTTTGACTTACAAAGGCAAAGGCTTAGGCCTTCATGAAAAAGGTATCATAGAACCCCTTTCTGTCCAAGAACATCCATATTCTCATGGCCATGGTTATACACCTCATGCTCAACCTAGGTATCCTAGTACATCAAACTCTCCATCCATCCTAGGTCTTTATCCTAGTCCACCAAACACTCCCTCTATCCTAGGTCCTTATCCTAGTCCATCAAACATTCCATCTATCCTTGGTCCTTATCATACTAACCCTAGCTCATCAACCCTTCCATCCATATTAGGGTCCCACATTTCTCCATCTCCTATTCTTCAAGAACAACAAAGGCACACATCCTTGATCCACTTTCAAATTTCTTCCTACATTAACTCATCCATCATACCTTCATATCATTCATCTCAATACACTTCTCACATTGCTCTTGGAAGAAATTTTGGGTGCCAAATGTCAAAAGCTTCAATATAAAAAATCCACATGTATCAAAGGATCAACATGTCTCCTCGAAGAGTCATGCAAAATAAAAGAAATTTGATCCAAAAATCAAAAGAAATATTCAAAAGGCCACAAAGGCCCATCAAATCAAAAGAAAAATACAAAAGGCCACAAAGGCCTATCAAGTCAAAAGAAAAATGTCAAAGACCGCAAAGGTCCAAAAATCAAAGAGAAAAATCTCAAAAGGCCACAAAGGCCCATAAAGAAAATATCAAAATCAAAAGTCTTGTGGTTTCCTAAAAGTCTCATAGAAGCAATAAAATAAAAATTGGCATCCAAATTTACTAATCCAAAAGCCTCTCCCCATCTCCCATCTAAAAACATATCACCTTCCAAATCCACTTTTCCTCCATCACTCCATCACCCTTGAAGGTGTGTGCCAATGTTAATCTTTCCATCCTTTCCATCTATCCATCACAAAGCCTTCCAACCTCCTATCCATTATCCAACATTCATACCCCATTCTCCTCCTTTAATTCAAAGCTTTTCATAAGGCCTTAGCTTCTACTATCATGCCAAAATTTATAAGTCTTATGCCCATTCCCATGGTCTATTAGAGCACATATTCAAGGGATAGTAGTTGTGAAACTTGATGCTTAAATCGTTCCTCCATCCCCCTATCATGCAAATATTATATTTCATATCCATCTCCCTATCCATATACTATCTTCCATTTTCCTCTTATCATTCATGGTCATTATCCTCATTTTCACCTTTGATCTTGACAAGGTTAAGGATCTTCTTGAAAATCATGCATCTTATCCTTTATCCAAATCTTCCATACCATATCCTCCATCATGCATCTTCTCTTATATTGTGGGTCATCTTGGTCATCCCATTCCATCTAAAATGTCCTTAAAAAATCCAAAAAAATAAAATCACAAATATCAAAATCCAAAAAAAAATAAAAAATGAAAATCCAAAAAAATAAAAATATTTCGCAAAATCAATAAATTGGTCATGTCTCACCCTAGACTATGGGAAAAATCTTGAACTCGCTAGAAGCAATCAACTTTTGAAATTTTTGAGCAGACAAACAAGCAACATGCGTCAAGTATTAGATCGACAATCAAATATCCAATCAAGTTTGGTCAAAATAACTTTGAGACATGTCACACTTTGAAACTGAAACAATTTGGATGATCTTAATCTGAATACAATGAATGGAACACTTAAAGCATAAGTTGAATTGATTTTTTTGAAATTTGATGACACCATATCTCTGGAGTGGCTCAATGATGTACTGAACTAGAGTTGCAAGGAAGGAGTATGATTTTTCTTTGTCTATTGTTTGTGAGTTGATCATTACTGTGCAAATTTGTTGTGGGACATGCTTTACAACGTATCATTGATGACATTTCAAAATTTGCATAAGAAAAAGGTTAACTCTTGTATGTTTATGCAAGCAATACTCAGGTCATCTTGGTTCAATTATACCTCGATGCTTGTATTAACTTGCTATATCAAAAATCATGAAAGTTGTACTCAAGTCATCAACAATGCAAATATCCCCTTTGATGCTTGTACTCACTTCCAAAATTTCAAAAAGCTCAATGATGAAACGTAAAGCATAAAGCAGCTAACAAAGTGACAACTTTGTATTTTAGTTTGCATATTAGATAGATTGCATCCATCTTAGTTTATGCATGAGCATTATCATATCCATCACATATCATCTGCATTATCTCAATCAATCCATCCAATCCTTTCTTCCAATCTTCTCTCAATAAATTCATCCAATCCTTTCTTCCAATCTCATCTAATCAATCCATTCAATCTAGCACAAATCATTTAATCATACATTTCGATTTGTTCCTAGCCTTACTGCAAGCCTTGATTGTCATCATCATCAGGATGTATCCTTCCCTATCCTTGTGTTGTTTTGGGATGTATCCTTCCCTTATCAACAACACTCTCATCATCATCATCATCAACGAGATGTATTCTTCCCTATCCTTGTGTTGTTTTGGGATGTATCCTTCCCTTATCAATAACACTATCATCATCATCATGAATCCATATTGTCTTGTAGTTTGACTGGGGAACATCATAATTATTTTTGAATCTATTTGTGCTCTCTTTCTTCTCATTTTCTCTTACCAATCTCCTATTGCTTATCATCCTCTCTTGTCCATCATTTGGCATCATCTTCCTCGTCTTTCCTTTCATCTAATCGATCCATCATCTCAATCCAATCATTTAATCATTCAACCAATCAATCATCTCCATCAAATTCTGGTATCAATCCTCTTCTATCGAATCAATCAAATCACTCTTACTATTTGTTTTTCAATCATGAAAGCAAATTTATCACTCTTACTATTGTTTTTCAATCATGAAAGCAACTTTATCCATCTTACTATTTGTTTTTCAATCATGAAAGAAAATTTATCAATCTTACTATTTGTTTTTCATCAATCATGAAAGAAAATTTATCAATCTTACTATTTGTTTTTCATCAATCATGAAAACAAATTTATCAATCTATCCTATCAATCTTATCAGTTATCATCAATCAATCATCACAAATTCACTATCACATGCTGAATCAATCGAAAAGCATAATTAATCGGGGCAAAATCAAAGTTCTTCATCTTCATATCAATCTTTCAATAGGGGTTTTCATCAAATCATCTTTATTGGTAGATGAATCAGATAGCAAATCAGTAAAAATTTCCAAAAATCATCTTTATCCAATTCATCACCCGAGGGGGCATATAACATCATCAGTAAATTTTCAAAGTCAGGGGGAATTTTTTTTTTTTTAATTCTTTGAAGCAATGTGTAAAACGTATCACTTCAAAGAGGGGCAAAATGTACACATCTAAAAATGGTCACATCATATTAGCCTGGTAAATTAATTAAATACACATTATTTAATTAATCTTCTTGATTCAACTGCATTTAAATAAATTTAATAATTTAGTTATAAACGTTTACCTTTTCTATAAATATTTCACTATTATCATTTTCTCATGTCTTCTTAAATAATTAAATAAATACCATTATTTATTTTAATTAATTATCACATTACTTTATTATATAAAGTAAATACATTTCTTCAAATATCAAAACCCATAACCATACACTTAATTAAATATTTCATATTTAATTAAGAAAGCTTCTAAAATATTCTCCAAACATATAATTAAATATTTATATTTAATTGGAAGCTTCCATTTGCACATGTCACAAGAAATTAAATAATATTATTATTTAATTGAGCAATTATCTTCAACAAACAAAACTATTTCATGATAAATGGCAATTTGTCTCCATTTTTGAATGAGGAGGTTTTGTGGGTTGAAAACATAATCCATCTTTTTCTCTCCAACAACTATATTCTCTCCAACCTCTCCATCTCTCACCATCCATTCTTCCAGGCTAAATCTCAACCATTGAAGCTTGCCAACAAAGCTTTTGTCTTTTGAAAATCTATAAATACAACCTCTTGGCTCTTCCAAAATATAGATTTTAATTGCATAGTAAGAGCATTATAGTCATTTTACTTCCAAGCATTCAAGCAATCAACATTCAAGCAATTAGCATTCAAGCACAACATCTTTGCACAATAGTAGTTTCATAATCAATAATCTAATTTCAATTTCATAGCTTAGCTTTAGCTGCACAATTACTATAGCTTATCATAATCATTTAGCATAGGAGAAGTAGTTTCCTTAGCTTGCATAATACTCATTTTTTAAGTTATCATTTTACCGAGTTGTCGTTTTAACAAGCTGAGAGCAAGTAAATCTATAAAAGCTTGAGGGTAGAGGACAATGGAATGATTTTGAAGAATTTGCATAATTTAGCTTGTTTTAGTTAATTATATTCTTCAATACAATGTTTCATTGGTGTGTTGCTTGTTTTTATTACTGACATATATTCACACACACACCGGTTAATATAATCTATACCATTAATCCCCAACAAACATCCATTTGTCATCCTTATACTAGCCTTGCAAGGTAAAGTAGTATTCCATGTAAAGCCTTCCTCAACATCAAGCCATATTACAAAACCATATTATTATAGCATCCACCAACTCTCACAATCCTTCATCCACTAATGCTTCACAATTCACTCCATCCCAATCCACAAATCCATCCAATAAAAAATCATATGTCGATTATATCCTTGGAAGAATTAAAAAAAATGCTCAACTCCAACATGAAAACAAATTTGGACTTGATCCCATCACATTTCTAATCCTACACCATCCAATCCTCTTCAACCATCATGCCCTCCATCACCTATCAAGCTAACTCAAGAGCTTCCTATCCAAAATCGTGAGTTCATCAAAGAAAATATATCATCATCTAAGATCACATTCTATTTCCTAAACCATTGGATCTATGTCAAGAGGAAATTCCAAATAATGATGAAATAAAATTTGAAACAAATCAAGATGAAGTTACCCAAGAAATCCTTATATATGATCATAGCTCCATGATAATCCAATCCTTGATCAAAATCCTATTTATATCATCCATGATAATCCAATCCCTGATCAAAATCCTATTTATAACATCCATGATAATCCACTCTTTGATCATGATATTATCCTTGAGTCTATCCAAGAATCCCTTCTAGATCTTCATGATATCCAAGTTAATCTAATATTTGATCAAGATCTTATTCCTAATCATGTCCAAATAGTTGATCAAGAACCTACCTATGATCAAGAAATCCAAGATAATCCCCTCATCCACCTACATGAAACCCATGATCAAAAACTTGAAGTTGATCCTATCCATACTCCAACCACCTCCATTTTCCCAGATGAGATGCTTGCCTCCCTTGGAAACATAGATAATCACATAAGTGACTTGGATAAAATCAAAGAATAACATTACAAAGCTACTATAGATCAAATCAAATGAGAAGATATAAAAAAGTTACTATGGATCAAATCAAACAAGAAGATACATATGCTACCATGAATAAAATAGACATGCAAAAGGATCAAGAGATGACATGCATGATGAAGGATAAATTCAAAATATCCTATCAATTGGATCATCCACTTTTGTCAAATTAGGCTTTCTTGTAGATGAGAAAATACCAATCATTAATGGTTTTTAACTACACAATGATTGTTTAGCATCTTTTTTTTCCAAAAAAAAAAAAAACCCAATCGCAAATAGAATATGTCAAAGCATGCAGTATCAAGGAAGAGGATTAGGCCTACATGATCAAGGCATTCTAGAACCAGTTCAATTTTATACAAATCTTCAACATCAAAATGGGGGCCATGAATAGTTCTTATCATAAGGTTGCTACCAACACTCCTACCCTCCACACTATAAACCATCATTCCTGATTCATTGAACCTACCAATTGGAACCAAGAAAAAGAAAATCCTTACAAATCTGAAGTACAAAATCAAATTTCAAAGGCCATTAAATCAAACAAAAATCCAAGTGGACAAATGAATTCAAAATGGACCCCAAATAAAAATGGTTCAATTAAAGAAAATATTTCAAATCCAAAAGTTAATCAAAATGTGGAGCCACAAGAAAAGAGGTCTCCTACATATAAAAAATGTCCACCTCCTTCAAAATAGTCATCATACAAAGCATCTAAAAGTGTTGGTTCCAAACACTATCCCAATAAAAATTCTAAACTCCATCATCCATTATCCCAAGTTTGGCAAATAAAAATCCCTACATCCAAACTTCCAAATAAGTCATCCACATCTACCATCATTGATCATAATCCAACATATTGCCTAAAGTCTACATATCCTACATCTTAAATCCATCACATCTTGGTAGAAATAATTTATCATAAGGACTCTCATGGAACTCTATCACGATGTGTATATTATGATAAGGCCACCCTAGTATCAAAAAGGATCACAATGACATCCATTAGTTGTATGCAAGCATTATGATCTTGACAAGGAAACTCCTCTGTAAAGGTAATTATTGGCATATCATGACATTGACATCTACATCAACACCATTAAAGGATTCAATACAATCAATGATCATCCAAAACATCAAGGCCATCTAGAAAATACCAAAAAAATCAAGATAAAAATAAAAAATACAAAAAATTGTCACCTTGATGAAAGCTTGGCAAACATAAATTTTGTGTGACATCAAAAAAATAATAAAAAATAATAAAGATAAAATATTCATCCAATAGTAAAAACCACTTTGATGGTGCTTTTGATAAGTACCATGATGAAAAACTAGAAAACAAGCGTCATACATAAAGTCAATTATCTATGTGGATTGTTACACTTGAGGGCAATTGTTTCATATTCCATGCATTTCTCATGAAATTTCCATCCATATTCCCCACCTACCTTGATCTTGATAAGGATTAGGGAGCAAACATAAATCATTCTTTGGAAAACTCTTGAGATGCCAATCATTCGGTCATACACTATCCACCAAATATCATGCCATTGCCTACATAACACTATCCAAAACCATATCTCGAAGAAAACTAGTTATTCCTATGTCTCATAGTCCTTGGAGATCATATACAAAATCTTCCATCCAATAATCCTCATGTCTCCTATCTTTACCAAAGTAGTCCATTATCCTTTCATCCAAGCTATCACAAGAATTGGTTTTCCCTTGTAATTGGTTCAAGGATTCTAATCCACCTAGCCACCATCCCTCCAAATCCTATCTAGTCATAAGAGTAGCCCATCTAAATGATACAATCCTAGTCCATACAAACTTATTATGCAATCTAGTGAATCATCAAAACAATTCCTTGGTTTTGTTCCCAAACTTGTTTCAAACCTTGATCCTTTAATTGTTAGAGTAAAGGTTTTAACTTAATTATGTTAATTAAGTTACCTTTATTCCTTTCTTAAGATTTCACTTTAGTTGCATATTTGTGACATTAAATAATTCTTTTAATTATTAAATGTATTTCTTTTAGGTTTTGCATGATCTTCTTTTAAGGATTGATCTTTGTAAATAATCTTATTCTATCTCTCTGAATAATAATATCTTTCATATTACAAAGCTTCAAACCCTCTTTTTCTTTTTTTCTCCATTCTCTTCCCTGTGACAGGTATCTCTTTGCATGTAGGTGTTCCTAGACTTTGAAGTTGGTTTTTACAACTTCTACATGGTATCAGAGTGTGGACCTACTGTAGCCTATTCTTGTTTTGAGGAATTTGGAGCTACGAGGGTTGGATATGGCTTTCATAGGTTTTTAGTGATTTTTTGTGGATCTGGAATACTTCATTCTTTGGGTTCAGTTTGGGCCCAAACGGACCTCGCCATTGAGTCTGTAGTGCCCAAAAACCCCTAAATCGACTATTCATTCATCCATTTTGGACAAAGTCGACTGGAGAGGCAATTTGTTTTGCCCCAAGGTCATACAGCCCTAGGGCATGCCTCTTGAGGTGAAAAATTGAAAAAAATAAAAATAAAAATAAGAAAAATAAAAAATAAAATGCTTATAAATTTGCGCTCATAGTTCATAAGGGTGAAACCACCGAGCAACCACCATTGCGCCGCCCGATGGCCACCTCTAGCAATGCGCTAAGGAGGAGATGCCCCCATCTTCCCACTGCCGCTAGTACTCCAACCCCTGAGGGCTTAAACCTTGCCACTGTGGTCCTGTGGGCGACCAACGCCCTGAATTAGCCCGTCGACCGCCTCTAGCCCCAACCCCGGTCATGTGGGTGACCAGGGGCTCCGCCCCAAACCCCAAGCCTCTAGCCCATTTGTTTTAGTCCCTGAGGGCTCCTGAAGGGCCTATTGTGAATTTTTGAATCCTTTTCACGAAATCAGGTGTAAAATGAGCATTTTAGCTCAGATTTTTGAATGAAAAATAGGCATTGGATAGATGGCTTCGAGCCCATCGTGATGGTGTAGGATTTTTTTCCAAAATTTTGCAATTTGGATGCATTTTTTTGCAATCAAAGTTAGATGATGCTTTTTGCACTCTAGGGGGCATAACTTTGTCATTTTTGCTCCGTTTTTCGAAAATGAATAGGCATCAGAAATTTATTCGCACACTCTATTAAGATATTCTGTTGTTTTTTCCAAAAAAATAACCAAGTACACAAGATTCATTCTGAATATTTTTTTGTTTTTTCCTACTTTTTCATTGAAAAAATCACTATTGGGGTTTGGTTTCTTGCATTGTCGGGGGAGTTTTTTTCTCGCTTTCTATCGTTTACTTTAGAAAACTAGAAACTCTTCACATTAAACATTCATTAAACCTCTCCAAACATGGCCGAAAACTCTTCTTCTATTTAACTTCTCACACCTCATAACTATCATAAATTGAAGGCATTCATGACACGTCTTCTCAGATCAAAGGGGTTGTGGTCATGTTTAGATGCAGTTCAACCAGTTTTGACATGACAATTTGAGGTTATGCAACATAGAAATAAGATGGATGAGACTATGGGTTTTATTTCCTTACATGTTTCAGATAGCTTGTTGTTTCATCTTGATGGGTGTAATAATCCTCTTGAAATGTGGACCAAGTTAAATAATTTATTTGGTACCATCAATCAGTTCTATGCACTACAAATTGAGGCAGAGTTGACTTCACTTGTACTTGATTCTTTTCCCTCCATTGAGGAATTTCTGATGAAATTTAAACAATAGAGATCTCTTCTATAGGGTTTTGGTAAGGTTAAGACTGATATAGAGTGTATTTACCTGATTTTGTCAAAGCTTCGTGGGAACTTTCAAATATTCTCATCTACCTTCCATTCCACTATGGATGCCTTGGGTGCACACTTTACCATGCCTACTTTTGAGGTGTTTTGTGATCGGTTGACATGAGAGAAGGCCAAGATATCACAGTTGGATGCTCTCATAGGATCACAACACCAAGCATTGGTAGCATAGTCATCTCAGGGGAAGTAGAAGCAGAAGTAGAAACAAAAACCAAAGAACACAGAGAATTGGAAGGATTCAAGTTCAGAAAACACCTCCGATTCACCTTCTCCTAAGGGGGAATCATCAAAGAAAGACATACCTAAGTGTGCTTATTGTACTAAGCCAGGACATGATGAGTCCAAGTGTTATGAGAAGAAGATAGATGGATATGCAAAACAAGTTTCAGATTTGACAGCTCTTCGTGAGAGGAACAATATTCATCACTCTTCTTCATCTACATTAGGTGGGTCTTCTTCTTCATCATCATTCTAGATAGATGGACATACCCCACATAAGGGTCATGCATTATGTGAAACCACCAGTTCACATTCATCTAGATGACTACTGGATTTAGGTGCTTCACACCATATGGCATCTTCTCACGACATGTTCTCATCTTTCGAGGCTACGTCCTCACCACACATATTGATGGGTAATAACTTATATGAGTGTATGTGGGAAAGGTTATATCAACATTGATGATGATACATTCAATGATGTATTATGCGTACCATCTTTGTCCACTACACTTATCTCCATCTATCAGATTTCTCATAGTGGGACATGGAAGACAGTTGAGTTCACACCTAATTCAGTGCACATCAAAGACATTCGGGCTGGAAAAATTGTTGCAATAGGGACAGTTGATCATTCTTCCTGATTGTATGCATTCACACACTTTGGTCCACCATATCCACTATCTGGGTATTCCTCTCTTTCTATAAGAGAGCATGCAGTATCTGAGGAGAAGTTTGGTCACTTGAACTTATGTGTTCTTCCATCTATTCATGAGATTAGTGTTGAGACTTCTACACCTCTACCTCCTATTGAGATCACATTTGTTTAGCAAGATTCCTCTTCAGTTGTGACTAACATTGTAGCTCCACTCATCAAGCCATCAAGTGTAGTTGTTGAGGCCATATCAGAGGATATTCCTTTCCTCACAGATGACAGATTCAACACACCTATTATCCCTTCTTCATTGGAGATTCCATTTTAGGATCATCTTGAGTTTTTTGATTCACCATTCTATTATTTAGACACTCATGCTGCAGTTTAGTTCTTCAGTGAGCATCATCCAAGACTTCCATTTTCACCTCACATCCAAGGATTTCCTCTTCCTCGACCATTGGATATTTTTCTTCATCCGAGGAGACACATTGGTTTGATCATTGGCATAGGGGTTCTTTCATTCTGGGGGGGCTTTGGAGTCTCCACTCTCTCTCATAGGGGGGTATCTGATTATATATCTGCATATGGTCTTGAGAGAGTCTCTTGAGACTTTCCATTTGTACTTTCTTTTTTTGCATCTATTTTTGGAGAGGAGTTTTTTCCCCTTGGGTTTTCTCCTTTACTCCACTTTACAGAGATTTGGTTGTATTCGGGTACCTGATCAGGCCTAGTTGTCAGGACCTTTGTTTGCTTTCATGCATTGTAGTTACCTTTTCTTTCTTGCACATGTTTGTAGTTGCACTCTTGTTCATCTTAAGGGGGGATGATAGAGTAAAGGTTTTAACTTAATTATGTTAATTAAGTTCCTTTCTTAAGATTTCACTTTAGTTGCATATTTTTGAAATTTAATAATTCTTTTAATTATTAAATGTCTTTGTTTTAGGTTTTGCATGATCTCCTTTTAAGGATTTATCTTTGTAAATAATCTTATTCTATCTCTCTGAATAATAATATCTTTCATATTACAGAGCTTCAAACCCTCTCTTGCTTTTTTCTCCATTATCTTCCCTATGACATGTATCTCTTTGCATGCAGGTGTTCCTGGACTCTGAAGTTGGTTTTGAAAAATTCTACATTAATCATACTATCATCATTGAGATATGTCTTTCCTAGTCCTCACCTTTTTTCAAGATGTGTCCTTCCCATATCAATAATCTTATCAACTTCATCATCTTCATCACCAATCCATTGGTTTTCAGCTTGATTAGGGGCAAGATTAAGTTTCCTCATATCCTTATACATGATTGCTCGCTTTCTTGTGTGTAACTTTCATATGCATTTATCATGGTGAATATAGTATACCTTTTGTAATAAATAATTTGTAATGCCCATAATTTTTGGTAAGGAAACATAATTTTGTTTTCTACAAAAGTCAAATAACATAGTCCTTCGAATAGAGTGATGAAGAATAAAAGACAAAATACAAGGATCCTAAAATGTTCCAACTTACAATATGAGTTACCAAGAATCATAATGCAAGATGCTCCAAAAAAATTACTTAAGAAGAAAATAGGTCACGAATAGAAAACCAGCCACAAAATTTAAGCAAGTTCTCTGCCAACACTTATACACACACATAAAATAATATATTCCTATAATTAATTTAATTAAGCTCCCTTAATTTGCACTAATACGACTCATGTTAAATTTGACTTACCAACTATCCTTTATGGGTTTACTACTAACGAGGTCTATGACTATCTACTTGTGAGAAGATGGAATAGAACCTACTTCAGTATCACCCCCATGGTCCAAAAAGGGAAAGTAGCATGAGGTAATCCTTTAGGACTATGTTAAATCCTAGAAGATCAAAGACTATGCCAATAGTAAGATCCATGATCTTCTAAGGATGTGTTGCAATGCATTGGAGGCTAACTATTGACTTTTCGCTAACAAATTATTAATGGTGCCCCCTATTATTATCAAGATGACCTACTTAATATTCTACCTTATGACTTGGCCAATAAATCAAATTTCAATGTAATTGTACTCTCAATGGATGGATAAAGACTCAAATAGCTGATTTACGACATAATTATCTTATTCCAAAGATAATTTAGGATTGCACTAGGGTTGATATCTATATATCATTTTAAATATATAAATATGTTTAGACATGAGATACACTATTATTGAAATTCAACATGGAAATCAGGTTAACAACACAAGTTTTAATCATCCACCAAAAAACTAAATGCATGCCCCCTTTACCCTTCCACCTTACAAACGTATTGATTTTAAATTCACATGATTTTTATCATTCTCATCCAAGAACCCCAAGGCACAATGTAGAGCCCATAATCTTAGTGAATGTATAATTTACAATCTATCATTAAAAAAAATGATTTGAAAAAAGGTAAATAATATTAAGCTTTAATTATTCATTTATAAAAAAGAGATTTGATATTTATCTAAAAGAACATGAATAGACGATTTCTCACAAAACAATAAAATAAATAAGATAATTCTAGTGCAACCCTAGTGCAATCCTACATTACCTTTGGAATAAGATAATCATGTCGTAAATCAGCTATTTGAGTCTTTATCCATACATTGAGAGTATAATTACATTGCAATTTCATTTATTGGCCAAGTCATAAGGTAGAATATTAAGTAGATCATCTTGATAATAATAGGGGGCAACATTAATAAGTCTTTAGTGAATATTAATGTAGGATTTAATTCTCTTTTTATTCTTTTCATGTTTATGTATTGATTTTATTTTCTAATGTCATAGAATGATATTTCAGTCAGTTTCCATAAAGTGTGAAGAGGCACTTGGAATATAAAGAAAATAGAGGGTGGTTGTTGTTTGTTGCAGGCAGTCCTTAGTTATGGTCAATATTGTAGGTACGAAAATGGGTACAAGTCTAAGTGTCTGAAACAACATTTATCATGCTTCAGTTTAGTTGATTAAAATTGGAAATATTTTCAATAAAAAAACATTATTTGCATATTTAAGCCCTTGCAGTGATCTTGCCTCACCACTGGTACTATTACCCCAAAATTATTCTAAGCCTCCTAAAGCTGAAAGAAAACAACCTTTATGTATTCCACCTTCTTAAATATATACACAAATATCTTCACAAGGGTTTAACAATTTGAAAATCTGATCTAAAGCATCTTAACATTCACCTCCTCAACAAGAGTGGCCTGGTTACTCCTATAATATATCTTTAATGAGTGCATTATGATGTATATACACAAAAAATTCCCTCTTAACAGTCATACAATTTTGTTTTGCCAAATTGGTTTTAAAACTCAGAGTTACACAACACTATTACAACACAAGGCTAAGATTATGCACAATGAGAAAATCTCCAGCACAATGAGGAAATCTCTAACTGCATATCATTTTCGTATCTCTACAACCAACCAGCCAATGGAAAAATAACTTTCCTCCCAACCTTATTGACATCATCAAACCACAAAGGGTTCTAGTAAAACACCCAAGATGAGAGGATCAACCAAGACCTAGATAGGGATTTATAGGCCAACATTAAACACATACAAGCAGGCAACATGACTAAGTTTTTACACCATGAGGAAGAGAGTTACTAGAACATTAAAACAAGGCTAAAGTTTTAGGGAAAATATAGAACTACCAACAACCCAAGCCTCACCAGTTCTCACGAGAAACATCTAAAAGCCTTACAAGAACAACACACACGAATATTCAAACCAATTTTTTTTTTTTAGCTACCAAAGACATACCTCCCCAGGTGAACAAGTTGCCTTGCAACCCTTCCTCTTCTTTCTCTAATCCATTGGCCATTCTCTTTGTTTTTTCCCCCAAAATCAACAATCCAATACTACTTTTAACATCCTTCTCCAAGTGCCCTAACCCTAGGCACTTGGGTTAGAATCCCCCAAAAAAATGACATAATGACCTCCATTTTGGTTGTTTATGGCTCATAAACATATCTCCCAAGGTTGCCTATGGGTTACCTCCTTATACCACATTCATAACACTAAGAAAAGACCCCTAATCATCCCCCATACAAATAAACTTTAAAACACTAACATTATTTGGCTCCACTAGAAAATAACATTTACCTTCACATTCATATTAGAAAACATGACACTTCACAATCATGAAGTGGGGGAAATTAGGGCTCTAGTGATCCTCTCATCTTTCTATTGACCACTTATATACATGCACACCTTTCATATGTCAATGTTTCATTATATGAATAACCAAAATGAGGTATTTAAAATTACATTAATAATCTTGCTAATATCAATTCACATACCTCAGAGACTTCTCATGTGGAATATACCACTAGATCACTCTTAGCTCAATTTTGCAAGTTTGAATGTACAATACTTCACCACTCAGTGTTAGCCATTTGCAATTCTATTACTTAAAATTGTAGCCTTGTTTATTTCAATTCCACATATTTGTATAAGCTTAATAATCACATTCAAAAGTAATGCAAGCATTCAATTTAATATTATCCCTTGACTATTGCACTATCATTTCTTGAGAGGAGTATAATTTATATCATTCTTGTATCATACCAAAATCATTTATGTCAATGTGTTACTAACATTTCCTTCTCTTATTTCCTGTTTAGAATATTGTAACTTCATATACCAATTTTAAAATATATCTTTCATTCTCATGGAGTTAAACACTAATGAATAGTAATTTAATTTAGGTATGGAATTCTAATTGTAGGGGGATTAACATGAGTGCATTGAGAGTTATCCCCAAGGTAGCATATTTAATAAGTTTAAGAAATGTTTACTACAATAATGTATCAATATTCAAACATTGTCAAACCTTTTGTCATCATACCTCATGCAACCATTTTATCAGCAATAAGTGGCAAGGGTGAAGGAATTTTTTTGTTTCAACCTAGTTACAAGAGTAAGCAACCATAAGGAGACATAATTATTTTGAATTAATGTTTATCTACAACACACACAAAGTCACTATTGTTACTATTCTATATAATAAAATGACATCATAAGTATTCAACTTAGAAAAATAAACATAAGAATTGTTGATAAATTCGGCAAATATTTACCATCACCATGTATGATAAGGTCACAAGGCATAAGATTATGATAGTAGAAACTCATTGTAACACCTTAAAGCATTTCCCTCATATTAAAACCTTAAGGAGGTATCAAAACAACATACTTCACATGGTCTACCCTACATCAAGAATTTATAGTTTATCAATTTTATTTGGCTAACTACTGGTAAAAGAGTCCTTCCACAACTCACCAAGAGTAATAAATATTATTTGAAAGGAAGGGACTTAAATAATTTCCCTTCCATAATAATCATGTTGATCCTTAAAACCCACACTTTAGGAAATGACCTTATGTGAAGTTTAGTGAATGGGGAATGAATTGTGATTCACTAGACTACCTTTAGGATTTTAGAAGTCGAATTTTCATGCTTGGTTGAGGGAGGAAAAGGGAATAAGGAATGTAGTGTAGGAAAAATTAGTGCTTTTCCACACTTAATTAGTAATTAATTAAAATGAACTAAATTATGCCTTAGTTTAGTGTTGTAATGTGTATTTTACATATTCACATTAAGTTTAGGGCCCTATTAATTAAAATGGACTTAATTGTGCCTTAATGTGGTGTTGTAAAGTGTACCCCTTTACACTTATTTATGTTTTCATTAATTAATCAAGGTTAATTTTCCTTAATTGGCCCCTTTGATTCAAATCCAAGCCTAATTAATTTCAATTTCCGAAGAGGAAAACCCGACATTCATTAAATCCATAACATAACATGTATCATTGAGCAATGTGTGTCCTAGGTGAGTGACCTAGGACCCAAGGGAAAATGGGTCCCCACTTAGACCTAGGACCTAAATTTAATTATTTTTTTGAAACTATTTTAATGATTTCAAATCTATATTCACATGTCATCTTGTGTTATTTTAATTTCAAGAAATTAATGTTACATACCTATAAATATAAGGTCATTTCACTATCTTTCACCTAGAAATTTTGATCCAAGCATTCTAGGAGTTCACAAAAGCATTATTGGAGAATTTCAAGGCATTCAAGAGTATATTTATTGTAGCAATCAAAATCTAATTTTCATGTCAAGGTCTTCTTGCATCATACATGTTCTAGGAGCTAGTATATTGATGTAGTGTTCATGATCCATTCAAGTATTCAATGAATTGTTTTAAATAAAGTTTCAAGTTCAAGATCCACATCCATTGAAGCCATTTCATGCTAGTTGCAGATCTACATCCCAAAGTTCATTTAATGGTTTGGTGAGTTGTGAAATAGGATTGTTCATTCATCATTCATTTAATGCTATTTAATTTCATTACAAGGTTTAATTACCAAAACAAGCTTTAACCAAGGATAACACTCATTCACCAACAACAATAAAATTTCCCTCTTGATTTGTGTTTGCAGATTTAGGTGGAAGATCTCTTGAAGTGTAAAATTGAAGAAATTTTCAAAGTTTCATTTGTTGTCACCATTGTTGTAATTTCATGGAAACTCACCTACAACATTTATTTTCAGCTATCTGTCTATGAAAATCAAGAATATGGGAGTGCAAACAGAGGAACAAAGAACCCAATTTTTTTTTTATAGAGCCCTAGCCAGGACCCATTCACCATGTCTTCAGATAGATTCATAAAATCAATTTTGTGATTGGTACACATCATTTACCTCTCTCAAATCTTCATTTTGATTTTTGTTTCCATTAGTATTGAGCTTATTCTTCAAGATCCAAGTTATAGGTTGCATTTTGAAGTTAGTTTTCTATTTTTAATCTTTCTCCCCAAAGTGTTGTTTAATCAGGACCACCGTCCTTGCAAAAAAATGAAATCAACAGATTCACACTTTGAATTGACTCACCTCAAGGTTGATAGTAATTTCATTGTTTGGATCTCGTTTCCTAATGAAATAGATGGAAAATAGGTCCCTAATTGAGTTCATCAATTCAGTTTGGAAAACTCTCCCACCATTTTTCTCTATTTCATTTTGGTGAACCTGACCTTTTGAGCATTGTAATTTTCTAATTTTGGAGTCCACTGTCACTCTATATTTAGATCTTATTTTAATTTCATTACATTGAATTGAGTGTCATTTAGGGTTTCTTAACTTGGATTAGTTTGCATCTCATTTAGGGGTTTTAGGATTGCATCTTTGCATTCTTGAAACATGAAAAATATAAAAAATCAATCATTTTGCAAATCAAAATTGCATCATCATTCACTTGCATTTAAAAATTGAAACAAAATTGAACATCAAATTAGGTCTCCTAGTCTATTATTTTGTCATATTTTGCACTTGCATTTAACTTTAATTTCATAGAAAAATCAAACAGTAACTTACTATTTTAGATAAGATTATGGAAACCATTAGAATCAACTTAGAAATCTACAATTAAAACCATAACCTAGGACCCATTCACCCTTGGGAAAGTGAGTCCCTGATTAGGGTTATTTCCTGATTTTGTGGGCATTAATAACATCTATTTCTGCATTCTACTGTGTTGTTTACAGGTTTATGTTTCTATTTATAGAATTTTTGTTACGTAAAAATTGATCATATTTAGCTTCATTTGATAAATTTAGTGCATTGTGTGATTTAAAAATTGCATTTACAAGCTATCATTTTTAGGTTTTTGCATAGTGTAATAAGAAAATTACCTTGTTTAGAATCTAAAAAATTGTATTTACATATTACATCCTAGGACATTTTATTGCATTTTGCCTTCTTTCTATTTTGGGTGTGTACTAATTTTTTGAAACTTGTATGAGCTTTAAAACTTGGTGTCCTATTAGCAATACTGTTGTGAGACGTAGTTCAAGACTCATGGAATCTCATGATACACCATTCACCATGGATATTGGTTTCTCCAACTCTTTCACTAATAGCATTAATAATCAACCGTCTATGGATCATAACCTTCATACTTCATTTCCAATGACTTCCCTACCTACAAACAACGTTAATGATGTTGTCGATATCCCACAAGAAAACATAAGAAGGATGGATGAAGAAATATAAAAATTTCAACACTTTGTGAATTCTGAAAACATTGATAGTAGTGTCATTCCTACTTTAGATAATGTGAGGAAATGCTTAAAGATGAACATAGAATGTAAATTTTAAGTTTCCTCACTTACATCCTTAACAAGAACTTTAAAAATAAAGAGAATAATAATATACATACCATGATCAACTTTATTGACGCTAAATCTCATAAGGGCCTAACTAAGATGCCACTTGATATTGCTTTCTCACGACAAGACATACTTAAACATGCAACTAATGGTCCTCTTTACATAGCTGGAAGAATCAATGAAAATCCTACTAATGGGATATTAATTGATCCTGTCGTGTAGAGAATGTGATCACTAAAGAATTCCTATTTGTGTATGAACTCTATCAAGATACATATGAAAGATCAAAATCATGGATTGAAACATGTAATGGTTTTGCTTGCCCTACGGTTGGCTCAATAAATCTCCCTATAAAGGTTAGACTGAAAGAATTAATTGTCTCATTCAGTATCATCCTATCATTGGACCAATTTCCTGTGAAGTTAGGCTATCCATGGCTTTTCTCCATGAATTTTGTCCCATCGATTGTGCATAAACTTTTAAAATTTCCTTTTGGAAATGAGATATTTACTGTGCATCATAGTGGCTTTAATCTTATGTCTTCAAGTGGGAACTTTTCATTGGACTTATTTTGGCCCAATCCTATTGAAACTATTAGACTCCGTGAGGACTTCTTTTTCAAATCCTATCAAAAGTTTAAGGCAAAGCGTATAGCAGAATTGTCCCTTACCAATATGCCTCAACCCATGATTGAGCCACCCATTCTTGACAAAATCATTATTGAACCAAAATCCCTTCCAAATATCCAAGATCATCTTATGACAAATCCTTTACCCATTTCATAGAAGGGACCACAAGACAAACAAATCCTATTGTGCCTCCTACAATCAAATAAGTTTACAAAGCTAAAGAGAAAGTGGTTGAACAACCTCCCATGGTTCCTTATGTTCCTCCCTTAAGGGAAGAAAATAAACATATGGTTGATAAACTCATTCCTACACAAACACAACTTGAAAAAAAAATGAAAATAAATCAAAATTCTAGAGAGCATAGGCATAGACGTCATGCTATTTCTCATCTATTACAAGAAAAAGATGTTGAAAGGTTCCAAATGAGCCCACCAGGGATCAAGTCTTGCTGAGTGCAAAGGCTCGACACCGAAAAAGGGATGAGGCTAGGATCGTGCCCCAGGCAAATTTGGTTCAATGGATACCCCTCAGTCCTTGGATCTTAGTCGAAGAGGTTCAGCCTATAGATAGGGGAAAAATCTAAAATTTGAGATCTTATTAGATTAAGACTCAGATTTTCACCATCTTCAATGAAGTTACCTATAAAACATACACATGCAAGATAAAAAATCTAGTCTAAACAAACATGCATGTCACCAGGGATTCACTCCATTGTTCTTCTTAGGCTCGCATAATAATGCAAGCTTCGAAGGATTTGACTATTGAAGGAATGTTGATTGCTCAATATTTCAGCATAATGATAGGATAGGGATGACGAATGAAGGATGTATGATGATGAAAAGTTGCGGAATAAATTTGACAGAGTAAGGGTGCTGGAAGAAGTCGATCCTAAATGGCTTGTAAAAGGCCATATTTATAGAGTTTCGACTTGGACAAAGAAGAAGATTTGATTTGATTTGATTTTTGACAAAAGAGGAAATACAACCTCGGATGAGATAAGATTCTAATAAAATAGAAAGATATTGATTTTTCGTTTTAAAGGAAATAAATCCTAAAAAAGATGAGAAAGATAAGTGATGAATTATCTAATTAAATAAATTAATTAGATACACATGAGTTCTGATTTGGAAAGAAAACGAGAATATCCTTTTAAGATTTTATTTATTAAATAAATATTTGATTTATTTAATTAATGTTGGATTTATGATTTCATTAATTAAATAATATAAATTATTTAATTAATATTAGAAGAATGGAGGGATTATGAAAGGAAATGATTTAATTAATTAAATAATATAAATTATTTAATTAACATTAGAAGAATGGATGGATTGTGAATGAAAATGATTTAATTAATTAAATAATATAAATTATTTAATTGACATTGGAAGAATGGAGGGATTATGAATGAAATTAGTCAAATAAATAGGATTTATTCAACTAATTAGATGATGAAATGGGTACCTAGGGAAAAACATTCTACAATATGTCTAAATGACCTAATGTCGTGACAAAGTATCATAAGAGGACACTTTTGGGTGTCTACATTTGCCCCTCTTTGAGATGATGTTCGAGATGATGAGATTTGTGTCGAGTAACATCATTTCAAAGAAGCCAAAGTATGGATAGAGTAAAATGGATGATGATAGAAAGATAAGCTAATGATGATGATACGAATAGGATGATGATGCCCCCTCGAGAGGATAGGCGGGTTGGAAGGACATGGGTATGCTCTCGAAATGGATGAAATGATAAAAGATGGATAATACGTTATGCTGCAAGAAAGTGAGCAATTATGGTGTTTGATATAGCACTAGACGTTATGCACCAAGATATAAGGACCAAGGTGACAATATGTCTTGTGCCCCAGCGTAATATAACCTTGTCTAAACATATAAGGAAGTAAACTTAGAGCACTAAATTCCTAACGCACAAAAGGTATGATATGTCCTTAGATGCCAAGGAAAGTGCAAAAAGCCATTCCAACATACACAAGATATGAATATTAGCTGGAATGATACAGATTTGATACAAATGCAAGATAAAATTATAACACAAACAAGCAAGCAAGCATGCACAAATGATTAAAAAAAAAACAAGGTATTGCCCCTGTCAAGTTGTAAACCGTCAATTAATTGATTGACGATGATGATGAAAGTGTTGTCATTGCGGGGAATGATATATCCCTAGATCAACACAAGGATGACTGATTGAATGATTGATTGATTGGTTGATTTGGTTTACGACAAGATTAGGGTCAAGACCATTGATGCAATTGGATAATTTGACAAAATTGATCGACTTGATTGGTATGGATTGATGATGACTTGCATTTGGACTTGATGTATGGATGAATGAATTTGATGAAGATGATTGATTGGTTGAATGGTTGGATGATTGGATTGATTAGATGAAATTGGAAGAAGTCATTGGATGGATTGATTTTATTGCTTGGATTTTCATTGGCTATTTGATTTTTTTGTCTTTTTTTAGGACCTTTTCCCATTTTTTTTTGCATTTTTGGGGATATTTTGATTTTTTTGTATTTTCAGAATATTTGATTTTTTTGTAATTTTTTAGGATATTTTAACAGAAGAAATCAAGGATGAGGCTAATGAATGGGATGATCAAGATCAACTAGATAAGATATGGACACAAATGTCTAAATATTTTTCCCCTACTCCTCATCAAGACCAAGGAAGGGTAGAAAGGATGTATTTAGATAGGATGGGGGAATATGGATAAGGTGAAGGATATGTCATGAATGATATGGATAAAGTGTATATGATAAGATGTATGATGTTCAAGAAGATCCTTAACCTTGTCAAGATCAAAGGTGGAAAGGTAAAGGATGAATGTAAAGAGGATAATGACTAACAAGATGGATGAAACTTGCCCCCAAGTGTAAAGTGCAAGAGGAATATGGAAGATAGGATGTGGATAGTGATATGGAGGAAGGACTCAAGCATCAAGTTTCATGGCTAATATCCCTTGAATATGGTGCTGTAATAATCTATGGCAATGGGAAATGGACTCATAAATTATTGATAGAATAATGGCATGATAGAAGAAGCCAAGGGCTTATGCAAAGGTTTGTATTACAGAAGGATAATGGGGGATGGATGTTGGCTCATGGATAGTAGGTTGGAAGGATATTTGATGGATAGATGGAAAGGATGGCAAGATCAACATCGACACACACCTTGAAGGGTGGTGGAGTGATGGAAGAGAAGTGGATTTTGAACTTAGAGATTTAGATGGAGGAGTGGATGGGGATTTTGGGATATAAGGACCCAAAATGGATGGTGGTGATAAAGGATATTTATAATTGGATGGAGTTTTTGGATAAGCAAGTTTGGATGCCAATTTTGATTTTATTGCTTCTATGAGATTTTTAGGAATCCACATAGCTTTGGAATTTGACTTTTGATTCATGGGCCTTTGTGGCCTTTGATATTTTTCTTTTTTCTTTATGGGCCTTTGTGGCCTTTGAAATTTTTCTTTTTCCTTTATGGGCCTTTGTGGCCTTTGAATTTTTTATTTTTTATTTGTGGGCCTTTGTGGCCTTTGTGGCCTTTGAATTTTTTTCTTTTGAATTTGGATCAGATTTTCTTTTATTTTTGCATGTCTTTTCAAGGAGACATGTTGATCCTTTGATGTATGTGGATTTTTATATGGAATATTTTTCTATTTGGCACCCAAATTGCTTCCAAGAGTAATGGGATGGGTGGACAAAGATGAATGATATGAAGGTATTATGGATGGGTTGGTATAGGTATGTTGGAAAAGGTTCAAGGGTGTGTACCTTTCTTGATCTTGACTAGGGATATGAGGGATGTAGGGCCCCAATATGGATGGAAGGGTTGATGAACTAGGGTTTGGATGATAAGGACCAAGGATAGATGGAGGATTTGATGGACTAGGATAAGGACCTAGGATAGATGGAAGGTTTGATGGGTATGTATTGTTTATGAAACAAGATGTGATTCCATGTTGTGGAGGATATTATATGGATGAAAGGATAGGTGTTGGAAGTAAACCAAAGTGGATAAAGGTAGAGGAACTCATTTTATAGGTATGGGGTTCATGGATAGATTGAGTAGGGGTGAGAGAATCTTGTGGAGGATTGTGATCATGACATTAAGATAAAGGGGTGCTTTGATCTTGACTTAAGTTAGGATCATGGGATGGGATGGATGGTATCATTTGATCTTGGTTATAAGATGGAAGGGGCTCATGACATGGAGATGAAGGGATGCTTTGATCTTGACTTAGAGGAAGGGGATCATTGCATGGAATAGAAGTTAGACTTTGATCTTGATTTAGAGAGGGATCATGAGATGGAAGGGCATCATGTGATGGAGTGGGTGTGACATCTTGATCTTGATTGGGAGGGGTATCATTAGATGGGGTAATGAATGGAAAAAATTGTTCTCATGATGGACTAGGGTCATGCCATGGAGGTGGTATAATAGGATCATGGTATGAGGTGGATATACTTGGATCATCAAATGGGTTGGATATGGTAAGATTATGAGATGGTATGGATTCATTAGATGAAGTGGAATGGGATGACTCTTGAGTAGGCTCGACATTTTGTGGATGGTCAACAACATGGAGACATGATGGAGGTTGACTTAGGCTTAATGGGGGAGATTCTTGAATAGGCTCAAGAGGGAGACTACATGATGGGGTTGTAAGAATGGGAATGGTGTTTGAAGACTCTCTGGTATGTGGATGGGTGGATTTAGGTAATTCCATAGGTTTACTTTTAAAATATTTGAATTTAGAGCGAGGATTTGATGGAGGATTAGATGATGGTAGACTTGGGCTTCGATGTTCTTTTTGTGATATGGGTGGATATGTTGATGTAGCATTGGCATGATAGGTAGATGGGTTACATTGGCATGATGATGACGGTGACAAATAGGATTGTGGTTGAATGTGTTGATGTGGTGATTGGACTTGATGTTGTGCTTGTTTGATTTGACAAGTGGTCATGAGGTATTGTGCTTGCGCTATGAGATGTTGTATTTGAAGTGATTGGTTTGTTTGAAGTTGAGATTGTTGGATGAGGCCTTGGAGCCTGTGTATAATTTGTTGGTCTAAGGGTTGTGGTGCTTCATAAAGTGATTGGAGGAGGTCTTGGAATTGGGGTAATAGGTCTTCCAATGTTGGCATGGTATAAAATGATGTTGATTGGATTAAAGAGATAAGGATGATTAGGATATTATGTGGGATGACAAGATTGGATGATTTGGATGATGCGGCAAGTGTTTATTGGAAGTTTGACTTGGGAAATATCAAACACAAGATCTAACATGTAGTTGCATGAACACACACACCAAACACAGTGATAAATTTGTCTTTCAAGATTAAATTTTATGATTTAGCAAACACTCAAATACACAACAACAAACCTAATGGTAGTCAAGTGGGTATGACCAATTAGGTTTTGAACTAGGATGCACAAGGTTGACTAGGGATGATTTGAAAGCAAAATCCTGTCACACAACTAGGAGAAAGGGGTAACCCACCCTTCACCTTCACTTCCCAAAGGTATAAAGTTATTTGGTGCTTAGCCAAGAGTGACAATATTTTAACTCTCAAACAAGTGTTTTTTTCGATTCACACTTCGATTGAGGTCATCCCTAATGGTGATGAAATAACCTAGCAGGCCTCCTATGAAGGGTTTGACAAAATCAAACCAAGTGAGGTGTTTTTTATCACACACACACTTGATTCACACTCGCAGTTGTTAATTTCCCTTAGAAAATTGAAGTGTGTGGAAAATAGTTCAAACACTTGTTCTTTATAACCCAAATCCAACATGTGTGATGGAAGACACTTGTTCATTTTACCCAATTTCAATTATGTGAATTCAAGCAATGTTTGTTTTGAGCCCCAAAGTCAAATGTGTTGGAAAACAAGATTAAGAGGTGAAAGGTGTAATGTGTCCACTTGATTGTTTTCGCTTTCCAAATTGCTATTGTGATTGATCCAAATTCTTTTTGAGCTCTGTATGATACCCCTAAAAGTTACCAAGACAAGAAGAAACACAAACTTGCAAGAAAAAGTGAGATTAAGTAAAAAACATGTAATATGTTAAAATTCTAAACTAAATTAAAAAATTAGAAATCTAAATTAAATTAAAAAATTAAAAATCTAAATTAAATTAGAAATTAGAAACTAAACTAAATTACAAAATTAAAAACTAATCTAAATTAAAAAGTTAAAAATCTAAATTAAATTAGAAATTAGAAATCTAGCTAAATTAAAAAATTAAAAATCTAAGTTAAATTAGAAATTAAATCTAAATTTTTCTCATCTAGATTAGAAAAATCTATTCTAAAATCTAAACTAAAATTTAAATTAAAAATCTAAATCAAATTAAGAAATCTAAATTAATTTTTTTTTTAAAATCTAAATAAAATTAGAATCTATATCTAACATCTAGATTAGAAAATTTTAAATCTAACTAAAAAAAATTAATCTAAATTAGAATTTTAAATGACAAAAATCTAAATCTAAATCTAAGCTAAATAACAAAAATCTAAATTTATTAAAAAAAAAAATCTAAATCTAGATTAGTAACTTTAAATCTAAGTTAGAATCTATATCTAAAATCTAAATTTGAAAAAAAAAAAAAAATCTAACTAAAATCTAAATTAGAAAAATTAATAATTCCATCTCTCAAAATTTCTAAAAGAACCAATTAAGACTTAGAAATGAGAACACCTTTATTGTTAGACTGATTTGACTATAGTTCAAAAGTGTCGCATGGAATACAAAAAGGTGGGATTAAGTTCTCCATCTCTAACTCATAGAGCCTCTAAGAGGACTTAAAATGGGGATTCCAATGGAACAAGTCAACATGACATAGATAAAGGTGCAAATGTATAAGTTTTACTGAGATGCAGGCCTTTCAATGAGGATGAATTGATGGCTAATGTCCCCCAAGTCATAAATTGCAATGATCAAAGGCGAGAAGTCACGGTCTATCAAACTACATCCAATAAGAATATTGATCAAACATCCACTTTTGACAAGGTTTTTTTGTCCAAACTCCCAACAAAGTGAGATATATGGTCAGGATATCATGCCTATTGTAAATGAAGTTTTGGATGGATATAACTGCACAATTTTTTCCTATGGCCATATTGGTACAAGAAAGACATATACAATGGAAGGCTAAGGGAAAAAAATCCAAGAATGGAGAGTTTCCTTCCCACTCAAGAATAATTACAAGAGTTTTTTGTCAAATTTTTGACACATTGGAGGCTTAAAATGTTGAGTACAGTATGAAAGTTACATGCCTTGAGCTATTTAATGAAGAAATAATAGATTTGTTGGCTCCATATGAGTTCCCAAGACCCTATGATGATAAATCAAAAAATCTAATTGCTCTGATGGAAGATGGTAAGGGTGGAGTGTTTGTAAGACGCCTTGAAGAAGAAATCGTCTACAGTGCAAATGAGATATTTACTCTATTAGAAAGAGGGTCTTCCAAGAGATGAACTAAAGAAAATTTAGTAAATAAACAAAGCAGTCATTCTTGTTACATTTTCTCAATCACAATTCATATCAAAGAAGTAACCTCAGAGGGTGAAGAACTTATTAAATGTGAAAAACTTAATCTTGTTGATCTCGTCGATTCTGAAAATATTTCGTCAGGGCATATCAAAACTCAAAACTATTGATTCTTTGTGCGCTTGGGGGAATCACACAAGGAAAGCAACAACACCAAATTATTTTGGAGATATAGAAACCAATTCAACTGAGAAGTCCAAAGTAGGTAAAAGCAGATAAAAATCAAAAATCATTTCAGGTTCACCAATATAGATAGGGAAAAATCTTTAAATTTGAAATTGTTTCGGGTTCATCAATGTAGATGGGTTCACTGGTGCCTCTATGCCCTCAAGTCGTCGAAAGGTCCTCACTCAATAGTCATGGTGGTCTTTCACAGGAATCACCATCTTCTCCTCGCGCTCTGCTCTCCAAAATTTCCAACTAACAAATATGAAAATGACACATGGTTTTCCTTTTCAAACCTATTTATAGGTTGAAAATTAGGGTTTGGCCTTTTGGGTTTGTATTGGAGGCTCATTTGACCATCTTTGATCTGGTTGATTCTGAAAATATTTGATTGCCTTTGATCTGGCTGATTCTGAAAATATTTGACTGCCTTTGATTTGGTAGATTCTAAAAACTTAATCTTGTTGATCTGGTTGATTCTGAAAATATTTCATCAAGGCATATCAAAACTCAAAACTCTCAATTCTTAGTGCGCTTGGGGGAATCACGCAAGGAAAGAAACAACACCAAATGATTTTGGAGATATAGAAACTACTTCAACTGAGAAGTCCAAAGTAGATAAAAGCAGATAAAAATCAAAAATCGTTTCAAGTTCACCAATGTAGATAGGGTTCACCAATGCCTTTGTGCCCTCAGGTCGTCGGAAGGTCCTCACTCAGTAGTCGTGGTGGTCTGTCACAGGAATCACCATTTTCTCCTCGCACTCTACTCTCCAAAATTTCTAACTAGCAAATATGAAAATGACACATGGTTTTCCTTTTCAAACCTATTTATAGGTTGAAAATTAGGGTTTGGCCTTTTGGGTTTATATTGGAGGCTCATTTGGCCGCCTTTGACTGGAATTCTCACTATCTTAAAGTCCTCCATTTTCAAAACTGATCACATCGTTATTTTTTTGGATACCCATTTAGCTTATCGGGACACTTTCCAAATTTTTCTGACCCCAGGCCAAAATTCAAAAAAAATCCTGAGGAGGCATAAGCACTCTGTACCTTGGCTAGGGCATATTCTTGACTTTTTTTCTTTGCCATAATTTGATAAACTGCATTATGACAAAGAGGGGCAAAATATAGACACATAAAATTGACCTCCGCCTGCGAACTCAATTTTCTCATCAATTCCTCTAAAACATAATTTGATTATGTCTCTCTAACCAAATTCAACTATTAATTAAATAATGACCAATTATTTAATTAATTCATCTATCTTATTCTTCTTGACTATTTAAATAAATCACATTTATTTAAATACGCCACTAATGTCTATAGTCATCTTTTCATTAAATAAATTATTAAATTTATTTAATCCACTATTCACTCTTGATTATTTAAATAAATTAATTTTATTTAAATATGTCTCTAATATTAAAGTCCTCTCACAATTAAATAAATCCCCCAAAATTTATTTAATTATTAACCCATTTCTTCCACAATTAAATAATTTAAAATTAATTATTTAATTATCTCATTTAATTCATTCCCAAATTTAAATAAAAATTATTTATTTAAATTTTTCTCTCTTCAAGTAAATAATTTAATTATTATTTACTATCACATGACTTCACTATTTTGAATTAAATTAAAATGTTAAATTCAAAATAGCATTTCCCTCCACAAATTAAGTAATTTCTAAAATGACTTGATTTTCTAACTCATTCTTTTTCTACATACTAAATCGCATCTTGTCCACTCATTTTGAATTTCTACCTAAAGTTGCCCTAACCCTAATTAAGGGGTTGTTATTTTGAATCTTGACCATAGATTCTAGGGCACTCCTCAATTTTTAATCTCATTCGTCCATCCAAAATTGCATTTTCTATAAAATGGCAATTTTGTCCTCATTTTGTCAACTCTTAATATCTTGAAAACTCTGGCAAATCTTATTCTTGAAATTTTTGAGTCTTGTATTTGCATATCTTTATCATTTAGTGAATTAGTTTGCATGTAGGATTTACTTCTCTTGCATAGTCATTGGAATCCTTCAACACTTGTTTAGGAATAGTCATAATCTAGATTGTTCATCATAATCTGAGGGCACCCTCACATTTTCAACAAGTTAGAATGTAATGCCCCGCCACGCAACCCTAGAGGAAGTTTCAATTCACTAAACAAGCGTACTAAATTTTTTTTTTAAAAGAAGTGAATTAAACCCACATGTTCAACTAAATTGACAACATCCCCTAGGGTTACATAACTGGGATTACTTAAAACCCCATTAACATACATCAACTAGAATACATTGAAAGTAAATAACACAAGTAATAACATTCAACATCATAGAAAGAAATGAGATATGATAAAGAATTCATTTACATAAATCAATTACAAAGGATCTATTACAATCCTCATTCCCGGAATGAGTACAAATACATAAGTCTGATTATTACAAGGTCCACCTCATACACAAGAGGGGTAAAACAACATCATTACATTCTGAGATACAAAGTACAAGAATCCAAAAGTAAGAAAAGTGAGATGTCCATCGAGAAGTCTCACCACCAAGTACTGAAGATCAAGGGGACCCAACGGTTAGGGTGCATGTTCCACCCAACCATGTGGTACCCGAAGGACCACCCCCCATGCTAGGAGATAGTAACCAAGTAACATGGATGAGAAACCTACCACCTCAAACCAAAGGCAGACTCATACCGATACAAACTGACTCAACCACACAAATGCACAATAAATTCAAAACTCTAATCATGGTTACATTGCTTCCAGACATAAAATAATCAAGTGTGCTAAAGAAAACATACGCACAACATAACACGGTGTTATCCTAGACAGAGTGTCATCGCAAGGTTTGTCATGAGATATCCTCTGGGCATTCTTCATAGGCTCCGGTACAAGTAATCCTGGTGACCTCAACCGAATCCCGGCCCTCATGCTCACTCAAGCGGAATCAACTACCTCTCATACGGACAAGATAGTTGATCTTGCCATTCCAAGCCTTCTCACTCACCCCAAGTCTAAACAAGCCCTTGTGCCTATGAGTGGGGTTAATTTATCTTAATTAATGTGAAATGCATCCTAATCATCTAAGCATATTATTTTAGTTATCACTTATTAAAAATACTTTTGAAGGTTACCCGGTTTACCTCTTTGGGCTCCAGCCCCTAACAAAAGCAACTCTTCTAATTGGATAACACACTACACAATCAAAACTCCAAGGGTTACTCAAGTGTTACGGAATTGAACCAACATGTTTTCTCCTATCCTAGGAGGCAACCACAAAGAAATCCACTCCAACACTAGGAGGACACTAAATACTGGTAACACTACCCAAGGAAAATCAAAACAATATTTTAACAATGGAATGACCCATGCTTAACTGGAAGACTTTACAACCCAACTACTCAACAATCATTCACAAAATACTCATTAAAAGATACATCAATGAACTCATGCATTGGAAGTGAAAATACTACATTTGGTTATTCTAAAACCATGTTCCTAATCTAATGTTTCTCACAAAAGAAGAATTATTCTATTCTATATTGAACAATAAAATTCATCATCAAAAACTTAAACTTCTCAACTGAATCAAACCATGAGAGTAATAAATTTAACTATAACTAGTTGTTTAGTTGGAGGATGCTTCTATGTTTACCAAGGTATTTAACTATAATCTCCACAACGAAACATCATGCATAAAACTAATACTCGTTATTAAAAGAAAATATCTCCCCTTCTCATTTGATTCAATAAATCAACTATATAAAAAAAAATTCTAATAAGGTTAACTAAATTAATATATAATATTAATTATATTCATAAAAAATATATATATATATATTAAATATTATATATATTTAAATATATAATATATAAAAAAATTACATATATAATATATATAAATAAATTAAATATCATATAAAAAAATATTAAACCAAATTAAAAATTAACATTAAAATAAATTAAATAAAATATAAATTAAAACGAAATTAAAAAAAAACATAAATAAAAAACTTTTATAAAACAAAATTTAAATTAAACAAACAAAAAAATAAATAAAAAAAATCAAAAAGCCAAACGGATGTGACAGGGTACCCCGTACCCTGTCACTGTCCGCATACCCTGCGCTGTCTGCGTACTCTGCGCCGACTGTACAATACATACAGCGGTCGGCGTCCATGGGGGCCACAGTCCCATTGGACAGTGCATCCCCCCATGTGGGTGGCGCATTGCCCAGTGGGTACTGCGTACCCACTGGTGTAAATAGAAAAGTGGGGGTCGAACCCCCCATAAAATCACAAAAAAAATTTAATAATTTTTTTTTTTTCAAAAGACATTTTTCGTACGATACGTACGCAGGTCGCACGGCGACAATTTCAAATGCCAAAAATTAAAATGCATCACATAAAATTTATATTTTTGTAAATATATATTTTATGTGTATCATATTTTAAAATATGATACATATAATATATATTTACATTAATATATTTTTTTGATTCAAAATACTGGTGATATTGAAGGGAAAATTTTAAAACCAGAACAAACTTTGACAATAATAAAACCTTTCAAAACAAGGATTAAATTATGAATACCAAATGAAACCCTTCCCTTTTCCTTGTGTTTTCAAATAATTTTAACACAAGAAGATTAATACATTGATCTAGGGTTTTTCCACAAATTTTCTAAAAGGGTTTGCATTTTAAAACAAATAAATCTGAATATCAAACTATTGCAGTTTAACCTAGGGTTTCAAGAAAAATCCCCCATTTACAAATCTCTTAGCATTTAAACAAAATAGATTAAACTAGGAATAATAAAATAAAGAAATAAAAGAAAAACCTGGTTATTTGCAGCCACCAAATTTCTTGATGCAGAATTTCCTTTGAACTCTTCATAATTTCTTTTCCACAATGCAAAGAATTTCTAGCAAGCTTTTATCCAATAGCTCCACCTTCTTCACAGAATCTTTTCTCTCCTTTCAATTTAATTCCTCAACCAGAAAATAATTCCCTAAACTTTCATCAAAATTTCTCCAACAAATTTCATGTTTGTCAAAAAAAATGAAGGAAGAAGAATCCCCAAATTTTTCTGCCCTAAACTTATAAAACAACAATTCCAAAATAACCTTATGTAACCCTAATTCACTTTCAAATGCAAAAGATGAATTTACAAGTTAATTTCATTTTCTCCTTTATTTGAAAAGGCCCTAATTTGACTTTAAAGTAAAATTTCAATTTCTCAAATTCCCTTTTTGATTTAATTTAATTTAACAATCAAATACACTTACATAATTATTATTAAATTATCTAATAACTAAATCCAATCCCTTGAGATTTAAATTTAATTAAATAAATAATTTAACTTTAATTAACTTACTTACCATTATTTATTAATTAAATTTAATCCCTTAGGATTTAAATTTAATTAAATAAATGCTTTAACTTTAATTAACACACTTTCAATCATTTGATAATTAAATTCACTCTCTTGAGATTTAAATTTAATAAATTAAATAATTCAACTTTAATAAACTTACTTACAATTATTTAATAATTAAATTTAATCCCTTGAGATTTAAATTTAATTAAATAAATAATTTAAGTTTAATTTCAATAATCATTTTAATATAACCAATGAGCATAACATTAAAATAATATAAAATAAACATTTCTTCTAGCCAATGCAATTTTCAAAAGAACTATTTAAAGGGTTCACACATTTCGAAACATTACTTAACATCCAATAAGATACAACATGACTCAATCATCAGAACTGACGACACACTAAGGCTAGGGTGTAGACCTGACACATGTTACCAAGCTACTATCTCTCATTCAACTTAACCGTTGGATCGACACGCTCAAACCTGTGGAACCAGGTGGATTCGATGTCATGTACCTGCAACCTGTAATCAAGTAATCAACATAATATATGCAATATATAATTCACACCGTGAAGAAGAAATCTCAGATTCGCAGGGCGCTCGCAAGCGAGTGATGCGAACCCGTCTCCTTCACCAATACACTCATCCAAGACTGACACTAACATCATAAACAATATTCTCATAAATAATCACATGATAATTCTACTGTCATCATTAATTCATCAAAGCATGTAAATTAAAAACAGATAATCACATCACACAATAATAGTTGTCGCTCAAGAGTAGCGATCAAAAAATCATAATAAAAGATGTGTCCAGTATCACAGTAGCTGCAATCCAAGCAAAGCATAAACAACATGAAACGAGAAGCAAAACGGAGGGGTATTACATAGAAGGTGTAATGGAGATCAATCATGGAGGATGAAGAACTTGGGTTTGATTGTTTCTCTCATTTTTCATTTATTCCTTTGCATAGTCATTGGAATCCTTCAACACTTGTTTAGGAATAGTCATAATCTAGATTGCTCATCATAATCTGAGGGCACCCTCACATTTTCAGCAAGTTAGAAGGTGTAATGGAGATTAGTCATGGAGGATGAAGAACTTGGGTTTGGTTGTTTCTCTCATTTTTCATTTATTCCTTTGCACTCTATTATTTTATTTTGGTTTTTACATGTTTTGCATTTAATCTGCTAACAAACCTAATAGAAATTACCCTCAGTTACACCACCATACCACAGAAGATTTCTTACTGCCTAGCGATAGTGCAGTGTATACTGCCATACTGCGAGAGGCTTTTGACTGTCTGGTAGTAGCATGGTATACCGCCACCCTACAGAAGCCTTCTATTAGTCGAGCGGTAGTGCGGTTACCATCATACCACAAGAGTCTTCAACCTATCGAGCGGTAGTGCGGGGTATACATGGATGTGGTTGATAGATGAGGTGTATGCTGAATAGTGAAGGAAATTGTTGACTTACATCTAAACTCGGCGCTAAATCTGGCACTAAATCCAGTGCTAAATTTGTCGCTAAATCTGGTGCTAAATCCGGTGCTAAATCCGATGCTAAATCCGATGCTAAAGTTGACGCTAAATCTAGCACTAAATCTGGTACTAAAGTAGGTGCTAATTAGCGCCTAATTTAGCACCTACTTGTCCTGATCGATGCAAAAAATGCCAAAAATGGCGCTAGCCCGATAAATAGCACCGACTTTTTCAAAAAAATAGAGAAAAATGCATTAAAACAATGGGTGGAAGGAAAAAATAGAGCAAAAAAGGGAGCTAATCACAAGGATTTATTGTAGAACGCTAATACTAGAAGCAAGAGATATCTTTGCTGCAAAATAATGAAACATCCTCTACTTTTGATCAAGAAAGTATCTTGTTGAGACTCCTCCAAGATTGTTTTATATCTCTCCCCCCAAGAACGTGAAATAAATTTAACTACAAGAGTTCATTTTGTGCATATCATAGTGTTCATGATTATTCTACTACTGAATGTAAGGATTTGACAAACAAAATTCAATATCGTAAAGACTGTGGTGTTGTCCCTTGGGTTGAAGCACCTAGCTCCTCTTTTCATTTTGGCTCATCCTTGTCCTACACTAAGTGGGGGCAAGCGATTAGATAGCCTTGTCCCCGTATGTCACTTGTCGTTGTCTCTTTTGGCTAGTTGATCACCTTTCATGTACATAAAAGAGTAAGCTTGGGATGTGGATGACATGCCTTAAGTTGGCTCGCATGTGACTTATTCATGACATAGCTTATCGAAAACATATGACTTGGCATAGGCTTTCCAAATAAGCTCTCATTTCCTCTTTATTGTTAGCATTTATCCTTTGCTAATTTAAAGTAATTGCTCATAGCATGGTGTTTAGCAATTTTTTGAAGTGGGGGAATACATTGGCATTATTTTGGCATGATTTCATTTGTATTTTTTTCACATGTTCCTTGATGTGGTTTTCTTACTTCATGAGATGTGTTTTTCTCTTTGTGGTGACACTGGGAGTAATGTCCTTCAAGAGCTTGATCTATCTTAGCATATTGCATTCCTCTTAATGGCGATGCGACACACTACATTCCCTAAGTTGTGAATCTTTTATCCTTTGATTGGTCCTCTCTTGGAGACATTAGGAACAATGTCCTCTAAGATTAAGACCTTACATGAACTAAGTGAAACCCCTTCGAGCATTCCTTTTTTATAGTGTGTTTTGTTTGGTACCTTATCAAATTCATTGGAGGTATGGTTTTGGTATGGTCTCTTGGGGGCTCACCTAGTGGACAACTAGCTTCACTAGCCCTTGTGAGCATGCATTTTATCTGCATAGTGTACGACATAAGTCACTTGCAAGAATTCTTGGACAAACAACCTAGACCTGGTCCACAACACATTGGATAGCCTATCAAAGCTTGATCTGCCACCTTTTTGGATACTCGCCCCATGGACAACCTAAATGTCGGTGGCCCCAGAGTGAGTTCATTTTGTGTCTATTTTTGTTTTTTTTTTTGTTGGGATACTCGCCCCTTGGATGACCTAAAGGTCTGTGGCCCCAAAGTGAGCATGCTTTAATGATGTTTAAGGCTTGATCTGACCTAGGAAAAATAATTGAGATCATTGTTGAGGCTTGTCTTTGATGTTGTATTATGAATCTTTGTTATTGATGCATACATAAGAGTCTCGAATGACTACTTTAGTGCAACTTTGAAGCAAGTTCATATTCTCACTAAAGTGGGGGCTGAATGTAGTGTAGAAAAATGTATCCCTTTACATTTTCACACTTATTTGGTTCCACCTTATTTGGTCATATTTTGCATCCACAAGCCCAATCCTTTATTAATTAAATAATTTTTAATTATTTAATTAATTCATTTTTTCTTTTTATTCTTCCCTTGATTAAATAAATAAATAAATTTATTTAATTACATCACTAAAAAAGCCCCTTTTCCTCTATAATTAAATAAATTCTTATTTACTTAATTATTTTCTTCTTCTTCTATAATTAAATAATTATTTCAATTATTTAATTACTCATTACCCTTTTCTTCTATAGTTAAATAAATCTTATTTATTTAATTTTTTCTCACTTTCCTCCAATATTAAATAATTATTTTTTATTATTTAATATTTTGTCATTTTCTCTCACTTTTGAATTAAATATTATTTTAATTCAAAAGTTAGCTTTTCCCTCTTCTTCTATAATTAAATAATTATTTTAATTATTTAATTATTCATTACCAATTATTTAATTATTCATCACCCTTTTCTTCTATAATTAAATAAATCTTATTTATTTAATTATTTCCCACTTTCCCTCCAATATTAAATAATTATTTTTAATTATTTGATATTTTATCATTTTCCCCTCCTTTTGAGTTAAATATTATTTTAATTCAAAAGTTGGATTTTCCCTCTTCTTCTATAATTAAATAATTACTTAATTCTAAAGTTTTTTCTCTCTATAATTAAATAAATGTTATATTTATTTAATTATTTATCCTTCCTTTATCTCCCCAATTAATTAATTATTTTGATTATTTAATTATCCTTTCCCTCTCCATTGAATAATTTTTTTAATTATTTAATGTTTAACACTCCACCTTTCCTCTATAATTAAATAATTATTTTTAGTTATTTAATTATCTAATTATTTGTTCTCACCTTTCTTTTTAAATAAATAAAATTAATATTTTATTTATTTCTCCTATGTTGGCCACTAAAATTAAATACCTCTTAGCTCCTTTATCCATGTCTTTCTTCTCTCAATTAACCTTCGCCCTTGATTAAATTATTTTCTAATTTAATCTTGGCCCTTGATCGTGATCCTTATTCTAGCCTCTCACTTAACTCTCCTCTATAAAAGGAGACCTTTCATCTTCATTTGAAGACACACAACAAGAAGACGATCACACACCAAGAAGGTGATCTTACACACTAAGCATGCTCTAGATCAAGAGAGCATCTTCAAGAGCATTATCAAGGCATTCAAGGGAAGATTATCAAATTCTTATTTTAGCAATCAAGGATTCATTCTCATGTTGAAGGCATGCATGTTGATAGAGGAACCATGTTGATGTAGCATTCAAGATCACTTCAAGTATTTTAAGATAACATCTTCATGATCAAGAATCACATCCATGGAGATTTCTACATGATGATTTCATTCCAAGGTTTTAATATTGGTATGGTAAGTTGTGAAATTCTTATGTTCACTTGTCATTCATTGAATTACATGTTTTAATTCTTTATCAAGTTTGATTACTATCCCCTAACAATCAACATTTTATTCTCTATGATGTGTGATTTGCAAGTTTTAGGTTGAAGATTTATGAAGAGAAAGATTTGAAAAAATAGCTTTGGTGAATGGTACACATCATTCTTACGTCTCAAAAATTTGGTTTTTGATTATATGTATGGTTAGAATTTATATATGCACCCCATATTACTCATATATATGAATGGGAAATAGAGAATTAGTGATCTCCATTTAGAAGATCCAAATTTTCTATGTTTTAGCATTAACATTGCATTAGGGTTTGCATTAGTTAATTGGCATTCTAGGGTTTCTAATTATTGCGTTAGTGAAAGTGTATATAGGTTGCATTTTTGCATCTCAAATCATTGAAAATTATTTGAAAACTACATTTTTATTTATTCCACATATCATACAAACTAAAAAGCATAAAAATCACTTGAAATTTTTTGAAAAATTGTGAAAAAAACCCTCACTGAGACTCATACGCCCCTTTGGGCGATTTAGTCCTAGTACAAATTTTGAACTGAATTTTCCATAACTTAAAACTCTATTTCTATGCTCATGTTTGTTGTTGATAACTTTTTTTTTCAGTTTACTATTTTTCTATTATATTCATTTCATTGTACTTAGCTTAAATTTCATTTTCCTTGATCTTGCACTTAGTATCCCTTACATGAGCATTTCTACTTGGTGTCCTATTGCTAATACTATAGTGAGATGAAGTTTGAGACTCATGTCATCCCACGATAGCACAATCATTGTGGATTTTGGGTTATCTAGCTCTTTCACTAAGTGTGACTGATGGATTAGTATGGGCTAACTACACTTGATCCATGAAGAATCGAAGAATATTCATGTCACTAAATTTCAATCCAATAGAGATCATTCAAAATAAACTAAACTAAGCATTTTATCAAAACTAACATGTTAAACTATGAAAGCTTCAAAACACCTACTCTAATCCTTTGAAACTTATCCTATTGGGAAAGTGGTGTCACATTGATGTGAAATGATGACCCTTTCCCAATCCCATGTGGATAAATGAGCTTGTTTCAACCAGTTTTATTAAAGAAAATTAATGAAACCATTGATATATGTGTGATGAAATGTGATTTGAAACTAGATTAACATGATGCAAGCTATTTTAACATGATTTATGCTAATATTATCAAGATTTGTGAGTGCAAAGCTAATCTAAATGAATTCTAAGCTAAAATATTGAAACCCTAATTACCAGACAAGCTACATGAATGCATCTAAGTTACCATGGAATCCATTAATGGAAACTAAGCTAATTTTAATGTAATTAATTAAGCTAAAATTATGAAAAAGGTGAGTGTAAATGTAAGTTATTTTAACAACATAAGTTAGATGTTAAAATATGGATCCATTTGTCTCCAAATAATGACCTATTTATAGGAGAGCAAATGAGAAATGGAAGGTTGAGATTGAAAAATCTAATCAACAGTCAAGGATGGAAGAAGTTGGAGGCATGGATCATGGATTTCCATCAAGGGTTGAAAATTAAAGATTATATTTAATCAAGGGCTCACATTAATCCAAACAAACACACTTTTAACTTGCACAAGAGGTCACAAGTTAACTTGCACAAGAAGTCACAAGTTAACTTGCACATGAATTCAAGTAAGTTTGTTTCAAAAATTAATATTCCCTTGAATATCCTTATGGGTGAGGAAATTAGATATTTAGAAAATTAAAACAAAGTTTAATTGTGCAAAAGGGGAAGGAATATTCCATAGGAATATTCCCTTTTGGAGGAATGTGCAAAGGAGGAATATTCCC